>OX578135.1:88141178-88741178 GCA_951213105.1 Amaurobius ferox
TCAAATGTGCATTTGCATGCCAATTTTCAAGGTTGTTAAATGGAAAGGTTAGATTTAAAATATTGATGGCTGGGGAACTAATATAGGCATATGTAAACATTTAAAACTCTAAAAATAAAAGGTTGATAGTAATCTCTAATTTTTTGAAAGTGGTCAAATTTAGCACCCCTCTGGAGAAAAATCCTGCATATGTCCATGCTTTTTCGGATAGGTCGGACGGTCTAGGTAAGAAAAATAAGTAAAACCTAAGGAATCTAATTAAGCATACATTAATATTTCGTAATCTTCCGATAATACGGTACTGTACGTTCCGTATTATCGGAAATTGTAATCGGTACGGTACGTTCCGATTACCAAATTTTCCATATTATCGGGTGGCAAACTAAAAAGGGGGAAAATATGTTAAAACAAAATAAGGGATAATAAATGTTATATTTATTGGAAATGCACAATGCGTTTCGTGCGTATGATTCATCTCCTAAAAGGAAAAATCTGATGTGAACAGCACATGCCTTCCCTACAGATTCATATTTCTTTATTTCTTTTATAATTCATTAATTTGAGTTATATGCACAAACTAGCACGAATAATTATTGAAATTACACTGAAATTGCAGTTTTAATTCAATTTTTTTCCTGGAAACTTTGTAAAATTACTGAAAAGCTGTGTTTAAAAGTTCCAAAAATTTGTTGGCTGAGATTCCCCCCCCCCCCCCCCCCCCCCCCCCGTAATTTAATGGGTTGCTCGCTTGTGTAATAAGACATTTTTCTTTAGGAAGATCCTCGATCCATCTATAAAAGGGGAAAAAATACCTTGACATACACACATCTTTATATTTTATCATTGTGTATTTTACTTTTTATATAACGCTGTTTAATTTCTATAAAATACAAAGAAAACGCTTCAATCTAAATACTTTTGCTGCCATTGAAAATCATTTCAATAAGTTCTATGAATCACATTTTATACAGTTACATATTTCATAAAGTATTAATATTTGTTAATTCTAAAATAAACTTCAGTAATTTAATTAATTTTAAATATGTTATCTAACCATTTTCCTTGCTTGTGGGCCACTATTTGGACAGTCAGTTCATCATTAGAGATTACATTGCATGGCCATGTCATCTAAGGAATCTATCACGCCCCCCCCCCCCCCCCCGAGTTACAAAATTTGGAAAATGTAAAAATATATAAAAAATATCTGTTTTATATTTTTATATATATATTTGTTATTATTTTATAATATTTTATATATAAAATATTTTAAAAATTGTACCGCTGTCGCCCTTCTCGAAATCTGATTCTATACTTTCAGTTGACTCTTGAGCCATGTTCTGAAGAGGAGTCGGCACCTACCACAAAACTGATTTCTTCTATGGTTTCTTCCACTAAATTGTCAATTTCCCAATATTTATTTTCAACTTTTACTGCGTGCTCACAATATTTAATCCACTGCTCCTTTGTAATGCTGGTAAGGGCTGTCGGATGGGGGTGCATAACTTTTCTGAATTTGCTTCAGCCTAAAAAAAAAATCGAGTACTTTGTGGACCACATTTCGTTCCTTGGAACGAATTACTTTTACTTCTACAGACATTTTGTCGATAAAAGCACGGTTCACAAATATCAGATTCTAATTAATTAAATAAACAGACGTTAGAAGTTGGAACAGATGTTAGACATTTTCTTAGTCGCAAGCGCAATGCTAGTAAAGCATTCTAACTATTCTAAATTTCAAACTATTGGCGAAATACGCGCAGCAAATGCGATCGCCAAACAGGTTTTTGCGTTTGGCAACCCTTTCACTGTAGTGCACAGATCGTCTGTTTTGCCAGCTTTCTTCCCTATAACGAAATGGACTCATCCAAGGTCATCTGCCAACTCATGGGAGCCGGACTATACCTAGGATGTACGTGTGTTGTGAGGGGTGACACACTCAAGAGATGGGGGGCGCGGTAGCCCATTGGTTAGCGCGCTGGAGTTGCACTCGGTAGGCCCGGGTTCGATTCCAGCCACTGCCAAAACTGCCGCCGTGTTCATGCGGAGTACGATCACGTTAAGGATGAGCGTCAGTAAATTTTCTGCGCTATCCGCGCTTTGTTAACTTTCGCGGCACACATATTTCGCCGAAATTCTGCTCAAACAGTTGCGAAATATTTTCTGAAAGATAAAATGCAATGCTTAGATTATATTAAAACTAAATTTAATGCCCCAAAAAACATAGAATATATTTTTTTATTTTAATCCAAAATATTTTTGGTGCTTCCATCTGTTGTCGTAATTTAATTCATACCGATTATTTTTATTTTTAATGAACATTTTTAAATATCTATTCCTTCTAATACAGTGTTAAATGCAACAACAGATCATATATAATGATGCCACAATCACGGAAAGGTAATTTATCATTCTATAAATTTGATAAGGGATCTGAATGTACATCACTGAGGACTGCAGTTTGGTCTTCAAGTTCCTTTGTCTTCAAGTCCAACTTCAATTACGTTTCCGTGATTATGGCATTATATATGATCTGTTGTTGTATTTAATAGCGTATTAGAAGGAATAGGCATTTTAAAATGTTCATTAAAAAATAAAAATAGTCGGTATGAATTAAATTACGACAACAGATGGCAGCACCAAAAATATTTTAAATTAAAATAAAACATATATTCTATGTTTTATTGGGTATTAAATTTAGTTTTAATATAATCTAAGCATAGCATTTTATCTTTCAGAAAATATTTCGCAACTGTTTAAGCAGAATTTCGGCGAAATATGTGTGCCGCGAAAGTTAACAAAGCGCGGATAGGGCAGAAAATTTACTGACGCTCACCCTTAAACATGTGGGTCCGAAAGTCCTTCCGAGAGGTTGGTGGTAGGGGAAAGAGGGTACGGTCCCTGTGGATGCCTCCCCCACTGGATTCCGGTCTAAATTGGGTGGCACTTCCCGACCGTCCAAACAGTTACCTTACACCTTTCTGGTAGGTCGGACGGTCTGGGTTTCAACAACAACAACACTTAAGAGATGAATGCGATCGAACGCGAAATAAAATAAAAATTATCAAACAATAATCAAATTGCTCTAAGTTTTTTTTCTTTAATTCTGGTACTGAATTAACATTTCGTAATAAATAACTTTATAACTTATTAGACCACTGTTGGCAGTTTGTAGAAATGAATGAAATGTTTATATAAGTCGCTGCTTCATTTACAAACATCCATGTGATAAGACGTATTCTACGTTGCGGACGTATCTTCGGTACAGCCCCTCAAGCCTTTTTATAACTATTTTACATTAATGAAATTTTTGCAGGCCAATTCATAGAAAAAAAAAATATACCGGTTCTATTTTTTGAGGATGTGACAAACTTTAATAAATTAAAATGTTCTACTAGACTACGCTGTGTACCACATGTCAGCTCCCTACGGCATAGGAAAGTATGTTGAAATGCCATCAAAGAAGTTGAAACAGACAGACAGACACACATCATTCGTGTTGAATTAAATAATAAAATATATTTAATAATAACATGTATTAATATATATGGAAAGGCATCAGACAACAGATTTTTTTTAATCTAAATTTAAAGAATATCATTTATATGATGCTAATATATTTCGTTCTTGTGATATTGCACTTTTTTTTTATTTGAAACGGAAAAAATCAAAAGATTTAATCCTACGAAAGATCCATTTACTTGAAAAACATTCGGGACAAAATTGACTAAAAACTGGCGATATAGCAGTGTTTCTCTATTCTATTGCATTTATAAAGGTTACCAGAAAAATAAATATCAGGGAGGGGGTGGCCAAATTGCTTACTGCTTGGGGCGGCAAAATACCTAGAGCCGGGACTGCAGAGGTAATAAGGAGGAATTCAAAACTTATGAGATTTGTAAGGACCCATTTCAATAAAAGCTGAATTATCTGTATCAACGAGAACTTTATCGATTTATCCCCCCCCCCCCCTTAAGGGTGAGCGTCAGTAAATTTTCTGCCCTATCCGCTCTTTGTTAACTTTCGCGGCACACATATTTCGCCGAAATTCTGCTCAAACAGTTGCGAAACATTTTCTTATAGATAAAATGCTATGCTTAGTATTTATATTTAATAGTTTATATTTAATACCCAATAAAACATAGAATATATGTTTTATTTTAATTTAAAATATTTTTGGTGCTGCCATCTGTTGTCGTAATTTAATTCATACCGACTATTTTTATTTTTTATTTTAATGAACATCTTTAAATATCTATTCCTTCTAATACGCTATTAAATACAACAACAGATCATATATAATGCCATAATCACGGAAACGTAATTGAACTTGGACTTGAAGACAAAGGAACTTGAAGACAAAACTGCAGTCCTCAGTGATGTATATTCAGATCCCTTATCAAATTTATAGAATGATAAATTACCTTTCCGTGATTGTGGCATTATTATATATGATCTGTTGTTGTATTTAACACTGTATTAGAAGGAATAGATATTTAAAAATGGTCATTAAAAAATAAAAATAATCGGTATGAATTAAATTACGACAACAGATGGCAGCACCAAAAATATTTTGGATTAAAATAAAAAATATATTCTATGTTTTGGGGGCATTAAATTTAGTTTTAATATAATCTAAGCATTGCATTTTATCTTTCAGAAAATATTTTGCAACTGTTTGAGCAGAATTTCGGCGAAATATGTGTGCCGCGAAAGTTAACAAAGCGCGGATAGGGCAGAAAATTTACTGACGCTCACCCTTAAGTTATTATTTGCTAAAAAAACTCGCTTGCATTTGTCACTCACGGTGTAAAACCCCTTCGTCCAGGAACAGATTTAATTTCACTACCTACAACATGTAATAACGTCCATAGGCGCTGTGACCAAGGTATATAGAAAGAAGGTAGGTCAAACAGAGCAGGAGAATGCGATTGGTTTCCGCTCCGTGACGTCATATCGGGACTGAAGGGAATTTCTTCAATAGTTTCTATGTGTTTTTGAGTTCTGGTGCGCTTTTGAAATGATTGCAAATTTCAATTATTATTGAACTTTTAGAAAATGATTTTATAATATAATATATTTATGAATAATTTTTTCCTATGTTTTAATGAATTATCATAAACTTGCATGTTTAAGATACAATAAACGCGATTTCTCTATTTAGAAATGATAGAACAAAAATAATTTATTCAAAAGAAACTTAAATAGAAATCCCTTTTCCGAAATTGGAATTGATTGAACAATAATTGTACGTTTATATAGAGGAAAAAGGCATTACCGTGTATTTCTTATTTTCAATGAAGTACAGGGTTTAATACTAAAATAATGTATTTAATATATAAATTTCTGCTGTCACTTTTTGAATTTACAGGGTTCACATCCTATTAGAACACAACAATATCATCCCACTCGCTTAATGAATAGCACATTATATAGCTCTCGACTCATTTTAACTTTTGTTATACGACTAATTTTAACTTTTGTCTAATATTAATTTTGTAACTAATCTGTCATACGAATCACTGATGAGGCTTGGGTGTTTTTATGAATTACACCTAATATGAGAACAAAATTTTCTGGCATTCGATTTAATAGCAAGAAAATTTGTGATTAATTAGTAAAATGAATTCCATCATATATTGCATTACAATAAAAGTTTTATTGCTTTCCTTATATACATAGTATAATGTATAAGGAAAGTATTGTGATGGGGTCGAAAATTCGAATTTCTGACGGGAGAGCACGTTTCAAGCATCCCTGATCACGAATCGAACATTTTTGAGGTGATGTCTGTGTGTGTGTGTGTCAGTGAGTCTATGGAGACGATATCTCACGAACAAATGAAACGATTCGAATGAAATTTGGTATAAAAATTGCAATCCATTCCATGAATACTGGAAGCGTATCGTTTTTAAACACAATCGAATGTTCAGATCCTCCTAAATTTTCGAGTAAAATTTTGAAAAAATCATAAAATCGAAAACTTAAATAAAGTTACGCAAATAGACATTTCTTATGTGATTTTTCCTTAGAAAGTGATTGACATAAACTTTAGAACCCTAGCATGAACCGTTCTCGAGATATTTCACATTTTTCAAATAAATTTATTAAAAAAACCCAAATAAAAAAAATGTTAACTGTTGAGAAACATGTTCACTTTCCATATGTAATATCATGCGATAAATTGGGTGACATCATTCTCGTGGATCTAGATCTTTCCATTCATGAGAAAATATATTTTGAGTAATACTTTTGTATTTGAACGCCAACAGTCATTTATCTGCTATAAGAATAACATACTTCTCCGTCCATAACGCTTGGTGAAGTTTTGGAGACGAATTTGGCGGAATGTCGTCAACTTGACGACTTTTTTAATCTTGCCAGATTAACTAAAATCGTTACTACATTTTTAACATGTATAATTTTAATTTATATCTGCAATTCATTCATTATTCCTTTTTTGGTATTTATGTTTTGTTTTGTAAAATAAAATATATTCAACTATTATTAGTGTAACTTTTAATGACAACTTTTTAAAAGAGCTGTGTGTTACACGAGCGTATAATAAAATGAAAATTGTTTCGCTGGGAAAATATTTAGATATTGCTACTGTTTATGTAGATTTTAAAACGAACTGCAGTAAATTTGTATCCGATAAATTTGTATTATTCCCGTATATCATTGATTTGTGGGCGCTTTAAAATTCTGCAGAACCAATAGTGGAATTTTTTTTAGACTAAAGATCACAGTAACTATTAAATCAAAGATTATGATGTGGCAGCACACAACTAGCCCTATATAATGAAATTAATTTATCTTTTTTACAGTTAAAAAATGATGTATAAGATCCATGGCACTGGGATTTTAATACAGGATAGTGCATTTTACATTTTCCCGGATCACAGCTCTTTCGCAATACCCAATTAACTTATATTTCACACAACTCTAAATTAACAATTATCAATATTGATGGCATCAGCAATAAGCAACGGACTCTATATATTTTAAAATTTTAAGAATTAAACCATTAATTTGGCGTCATTTTTGCAATTTTTACGACAATGGCGATATTTCTCCAAATTGGGACCAAGTTCGCCAAATTTATCACTAAGTGTCAAAAACAGACGAAGAGAACAGTATTTCTTACATATAAATGACTGCTGTTGAATTGTTATACGTCAAAATGCAAAACTATTACTCAAAGTATTTTCTCTCGTGAATGGAACGAACTAGTTTCCCGAGAATGATGTTAACAAATTTATCGCATATTATTACCTATGTAAATTGAACAATTTCACAATAATTTATACTTTTTAATTTTATTGGATTTTTTTTGATAAATTTATTTGAAACATGTGCGATATCTTGAGAACGATTCCTGCTAGAATTTTAAAGTTTATGTCATTCGTTTTCTAATGAAAAATTATATAGGAAATGATCCTTTGTGTAACATTATTAAAAGTTCTAATTTTTAAATGATTCTTTTAAAATTTCATTCAAAAATTTGTGGGTGTTCTAAACATACAATTGCGTTTAAAATCAATAGGGTTCTAGTATTCGCTGATTTTAATATTTGTACCAAATTTCGTTCGAAACACCCCGTTCTTTCCAGAGATATCGCACAGACTAACGGACACTCATATACAGACATCACCTCAAAAACTTTCGATCAGAGTTCAATTCAGGAATAATTGAAACTTGCTTTTTCGTCGAAAATTCGAATTCGAATTTTCAACCCCGTCACAATATTTCCCAATGCATTATACTATGTATATAGGGAAAGTGATGACTACATTACCGTTTTTTTTCCTACCAAAATTTCATTTTTGAAAGTTAAATTAATCATGGAATGGAAAATGCCTTGAGCACATTGTAGTACGGCTAAAAGTAATTTTTCCTTTCAACATTTACTTAGCCATTCATTTTACAACTTTGGAGCTTTAAAAACTTATTCAAGCTTACATCCACTGCTTTTTTTTTTTTTTTTTTTCGTATAGCTATAACAGTAAAACCGCATAATTCATTATTGCTTCATCAATATTATAACTGGTATAAAAACTAATCAATTACTTGAAAATAATTGTAGTTCAATTAATTTTTCAAAGATATTAATATAGATTATTGCTGTATATTCAATTAAAGCTCTTAAACTAAAGCAATACTAAAAAAGAACAGAATTATTTGACAAAATAAAGCCTACAATTTCCATAGAATCCTCATATCTTTCTCTCTGCTTGTCCCGTTGTGACGTCAAAAAAGTCAAGACTCCTCCCACCCCTAAAAGCGGCTTTCGGGCGTTTGATGTTTGGCGCCGACTATGGGGGGGGGGGGGGGGGGAGGCACACAGTGGCAGTGGCACCAGCCCCGCTGAAATTTCCCAGAATGGGTTTTGCTCCCTCTGGAAAATTTCAAGATATTTTTTCTATCTTCATTTTTTACGAAAAACCAGCAAATGCAATTTTCAATTATTAAAACAGAAAAAATATTGAAAAAAAAAAAAAAATCCTATAAACATAAATGTCACATTTCAATTCAGTCTTGTTCACATCTTCCTTACCACAGGGCCATAAACTATCTCACACACAAACCAAGTTTCTCTTTACCCCAGGGAAACATGTTTACGCTAATGACAAAAACACATGGCTATCAGAACCTTTTTGATTGCCCACTTCGTTCAAAGAAAAAAAAAAAAAGAATATTGACAGCCATGAGAATATGAGATCCGCATTTCCAAACAGTTGCTGTCTCCAGTAATAACTATAAATGAGAACCACGATGACTTATTTGGTCTACTGTGTACCAGAGATCTCTCATTTGTAATTGCTCCTCCATTCTATATACCAAACCAGTACCAACTTTCCAGGTGGTATTATGTATAATAGAATGTCCGTTTGAAGCTGCGAACCCCGCGGGTAACTTTGCCCCTGTTAGCGATGGACGTTTATACCAGCCATCAACACCAAGTCGTTTGAAACCAGAGAGCTATAGTTATAAATCATGAAAAAATACCAGATTCCTAAGAACTTCGTGGGAAAATGGTTGTTTTTTGTTGGAGGACTTGGCATATCTTCAACTGATGAAACCAAAGATGATAATTTAAAACTAGCTCATTATACGGATTATTAATTTCCCATGCGTATTTCTCGCCATTTCCTTCATAAGTACTTCAGTAGTAAACGAGACATCTACATAATTAGCGCGTTTTGTTGACCTCATTTGTTATCGTCTTTGTACATGTTATGTACAAACAAATCGCACGTCTTTCCATGCTAAATAGAAAACGCCCCACAACTTTGTAATTGAAAATTTTCGTCTACCTTGCTTCATTTCCCAGATAGGAATTCTAACTTCTTTAATTCGCCGCTGCAAACTTTCTCAATCGAGATTGTATAGACGCATTCTTAGTAGACCATGCTCTGCTTCTGCAGCTATAGAGCACTTTAATCGAAAATTAAAGGGATATGCATAAGGACTTAACAGTGGTGTCTCGAGTATAGACGAGGGATCCTCTATATGAACAGTTGTTTTGGATAAGGCCATAAGGGCTAGTTATAGGCCACATTTATATAACATTACACGTGCGGACCTTTACCTAAAGTAATAAAATTCAGTGATTAAACGAAACGGACACTAAAGTTTTATAGATTTATATCATGTAGTTTTAGGAAAACACGAGTAAGCGGTGTCAGTTTGATTGACTCGTATTCAATTATATTACTTTTAGGTCCTCCGGTGCGGTAACATCCTCCCCCCCCCCCCCCATATACTCTTTGTTTTGCCAAATGAATAAAGTGAAACACATTTGTGTCCGTATTTTTAACACTTTACAATAAAGTTGAAAAGTGTTTATGACTTTGTTCATTCTGTCTGTCTGTCTGTCTGTCTGCCTGCCTGCCTGCCTGCCTGTCTGTCTGTCTGTCCGTTAGCACGACAACTGCCGTAAAAATGGCTTAATCAAAATGAAATTTTAGTATGTTGTTCAGACGGTCTGTAGGATACTTTATTCTCTTTATCTCGTCTTAAATCTTTTCTTTCATATTTCTTTATCTGTCATAAATTATTTTTATGACAGAATCAGAATAAAGAGAAACAAAACACTTTGGGAATATAAATGAATAATATCACCCAATTAATTTTGGATTGAACCCGGGTTGAAAAAATGAAATACATTGAGCCCTATGGGACCTAATTTTTCAAACATTTTTTAAGCGGATTTAAAATTCACAAATTGCTTCGAAAATTTTAGGTAATATTCAAATTGTTCCATAAAATATATAAAAAAAAAAATTAAGCGAAATATATTCAGTAGTTTTTTAAATAAAAATTAAAATAATAATAACACCTCTTATACGAAACAATCACGTGACCATGATATGAAAATATCACATGACCCACTTCAAAATGATATATGGCATCCATCTTGTTTCAAAATCGTGATTTTTTAAGTTCTTTTTAATTCATATTGAGTGTTGTATCCGTCCTAAAACTACTTTATTTTTGCTTAAATTCTGTGCATCTACATACTGAAACAACGCAAATACAATATATTTGAGTTTAAATGATTATCCAAATTTGATTATTTCTACAACGAAGCCTATTTTTCACTTATGTAAAATGTAAACAGCAAAATATATAGAATGAGTTGTATTAGAATTGCTGTATTTCTTTAACACAAAATAATTTAGCCCATGGAGTCTGCATGGCTGATATGAATGAAATATTAATTGATTTTATAAAGAGAAGAACGATTTTTTTCGATGAAGTTTTAAGCATAGAGTTTAATTACTTGTAGCTCCATGGTCTTAATTTTTAAATAAAATAAATTATTATAGTATTGTGATGAATGAAATGATTGGGGGAAAGTTATGAATGAAATGCTGTTTTTATAGAGAGATCCAGGCGTGTTATTTTTTCTATGACGTCATTTGAATTAATTTCAGTTGTTTTCGATGAAGTTTTCAAATATAATAAATTATCGTAGTATTATGATAGTTTTAAAAATATTACCTTGAAATGTATCGCATTTTAGAGATATTTAAACCAGGCAATTTATGTTTCAATGCCGTCATTTGAATGAAGTTCATTTTTTTCAATGAAGGTTTAAGTTTTCAAATACAATAAATTAATGTAGTATTGTGATAAGTTTTAAAATATTACCGAGGAATGTATTGCATTTTAGACTTTTTTAAATAAAATTACATTGAAGTTCGAAAGTGTTTCATAATCAATGCTTTAAGCATGATTGATCTTTCTTGTTATTATTACAGTAGACCCCCCTATAACACGGTAGATACGTTCCGTGTTATATGAATCCGTGTTGTACGAGTCACTTAGATTATACAAATACATGAGCCGTTCATAGCCCAAAACGATTAATTTACTTGTTATATTTAAAATAACTTTCTTTAATAATCAGGCTTAAGACACTACATGACAACAATTTTTATGGCCGTTGAATAATAAATGTTTTTTAGAAATGTATAAAAATTTATCAATACATATTTTCTTCCTTTTCTTTTATGGACTTCTTTTATGGATCGTTTTGGCAATTGAGCGGCTCACATACAGTTTACTTATGCATAAACATACACTTATGCAGATACTTAACAAAGATGTAAAATAAATATTTAATATGTAAGAGTTAAAATATTTTTTATTTCTCTTCAAAACAAACAAATATTGAAATTAAAAATGTTTTGTTATTCATTTTAGTTAAATAAAAGAAGCAGTTACATTTTTTTTTTTGACATTTATTCACTGTCGGAGCTACCCATAATTAGGTTCCAACGACATCCTCTTTTAAATGTTGGTTGTGCTATTTCATAGCTTGAAGATTCACTTGTTTCTTTGTTATTTCCGTTGTTTAAAAGGGTATCTTCTTGTGCTTTCCACCATTTATTATCGTTACTTTCTAAATCTTCTTTTACTTCAAAATATGGAGCTAAACAATCTTTCAATTTTTTCTTAAATTCCTCAGAGCGCTTTATTGATGGATCATTATTCGTAACATGTTCTTCTAGATTTTTTGCTAATTCTAATTTTTCATTTAAAATTTCTAAAGTAAAGTGTTGCTCTGGCTCAAAGAAAATTCGTAATGAGTTTTCTTCACTACTATAATATATTTGACTTTATTTTGATCACACTTGACTTTAAACACAGCTTAATTGATAGTATGTATGTACCAGAGATAACAGATATGTACTTCCTCTAGATGAAATCGGGTTTAATTTTGCAAAGATTTATTTTCCTAAAATTTTTTTCCCCCTCAAATTTAAGTTGAATAAAATAAATCATACAATATAAAAGTTTTTTCAGACACGTTTAATGTGCATCACAACTGGAAATAAACTGAGACGATCGCCTCTAAAAATGGTTTTCCCCCGAAATTTGAGAAGTCCAATGACGTTTAGTGTTACCAGTCAAAAGTTATATTAATTATTGTAGCTGAAACGTAATAAAATCGAAACATCTGCCTCATTCTTTTACCGTGTTATACGAGCCTCTTTTAGCGTGTTATACGAACACGATCACAAATTTTCCGCCGTGTTTTACGAATCCGTCTTATATGAACCCGTGTTATAGGGGGGATCTACTGTAATTTTTTTCTACATTATTAAAACGAGGGGCGATTATGTAATATCTAGGTTTAGCGTTTTAAGTCATACTATAATGCGAGGGCTTTTATAAATTTTCTTATACGATAAAAAGTCCTGCAGTCTTTTTACATTTACGAGTCATGTGTAATTTGAGAAAGATAAGGACTTTTGCTAGTCGTAATTATGCTGACTAAATTCAACTGCCCCCATTTTCCACCTAATGATTTTACGAATGCCAATAAACTATTACTTTTATCATCAGCAGAAATAACTCGATAGCTCACTGTGGGCCTTGGCCTTCTCCAGATCCTTCCAAGAGCCCCCCCCCTTCCCCCCTAGAGCAACGCTTTTCCAATAAGGCATTTTCCAGATCGCTGTGGACATAAAAAGTTTCTTTGTGATTCTGTTGTTATCCATTCTTAGCAAATGCCCTGCCTATTGCATTCTGCTAATTTTAATGTATTTGATTATATCAGAATATTTATATAATTTATATACGTAGTTCGAAATTGCATTTTCTTCTGAATTCCACATAAAATACCGTGTGAAATGTTTTGCTCAAAGATTCAAAGAGCTTTGCAAAATAATGCATGTCCTGTGAGAGTCCGGGTAAACCATGAAACAATTGTTTATAGGATATACCAAGGAGATTAAATAGTACTATTTTTCTATTACAATCAAATACAACGAAGTAAAGCTATTAAAACCTTCCGGGAGCAATTAATCTGATAATAGCTCTTTGATTTCAACCAAGTTTCAAGGAGGTTATAATCTTTATAATAGGGACCCTCTTTGAGTCAGAGTCTTCCCCTTTCGAGGAGTAATCTTCGAGGAGTAATCCGATACTAGCTCTTTGGGAGTAATCTATCTTGATATATATCTATCTCTTTGGGTCTTCCCCTGGAAAATACCCCCAGGGCTCATAAATTAAATGCCAGAAAGAAAAGAAAATCTCCTGACTCTCTTCAGCAAAGAATATGATCGCAGAACATGTTTGGTGACAATGCCCTAATTGCCTCTGTCACAGTTCCAGGCAATGTCCATGTCCAGCTCGAATTGGATCCTCCCTCTTGGAGCCATAAAAACGTAGTTAGTCTGGAGGCACAAAAGCGAACGACGACAGAGGGGGTCGAAAGGCTATTACAAACCCATTACTCAGCAAATGAGGGTACGTCCAGGGAAATCTTGGACAAAATCAAAAATGCCGGACTCCAGGCCACCCCTGAGGAATCAATCTACAACAAAACAACCCCTACTCTTTCCAAGAAAATAACATTTTCCTTCTTTCAACACCAATGTAGATAGATGGTAATTTCTCATTCTGAAGTGGCTTTAGTGGCGGACTTCCAGGCCGTGTCTATGCCAGAGAGCTCTCTATGCTTCTGTCTTCGGCAATAAAATTAAATGAGCGGCAAATTTTTTGACTTGCAAAGTTTTGGAACTGAAGTAAAACATCGTTTACACGCGTCTCATTTTTGCGTTTTTATCATTTATATCGTTTTCAGTTGGTCTATAGGCATTCCTAAAATTTTCGCTTATGCGTTTGAACTCATTATGCATTTTAATTTATACATATTTTGTTAGTCCTGCATCAATGATTCGGTACGTTCGATAGTCCCGCACACCTCTCAAGGGGCATTGTTCGTTATACTGAGTGGGGAAAAGAAGATGGAAAACCACGCTTTATTCCGGCTGCTTTAGAGTCGTACAGTATAATCAAATGTATCCTTAGGCTCATAATAATGTTTGCTATAAGTAAATGAGCAACTCATTTGCATAAGGGGGAATTTTCATATTAAACTTTGCACCAACGCGATTTTTTCAAAGGACATTACCACCTTTTGATAACAGATTCTGATTCTTCGGGTAAAAAAAAAAAAACCCGAATTCATATATATATATATATATATATATATATATATATATATATATATATATATATATATATATATATATATATATATATATATATATATATATATATATATATAAGGATATGTCCTATTTTATATTGTGGTACTAAATAACCCAAACAAAATGTATACTACTTTTCTCATCTTCAAAAAAAAAAATTTTTTTTTTAATATTAATTATTAATTATAAAAATCATATTTGAAAAAAAAAAATATATAAACTGCATGGGTTAATTTTGATGACAATCAATTCATCGGGAATCTTATGGTACGAAATTTTAGTTCATTTCTTTCAGTACTTGTCGAAATAGAAACCTATATTCAAAACTGTATCATTTTGAAGCTTTTTGGGGACCCTGCATCCATTTCCGATGAAAAATACTTGGAAAAAGAATTCAAGAATGCAAGCTATGTCGATTTCTAGTTCTATTCTACTCGTATAAAACATTATGAGCTTTAGAGATCCGCTTTATGTAGCGTGAAAAATTATTTCTACAGCATACTGACATTGTTCTCAAATTGATACAAGGGTGCTCAAAAAATTGCATTTAACTTTGATTTGCTTTGACTTGGATTAAAAAAAGGACAGTAATACATTTGAAGTAATATTTAAAATGGTTAATATTGATAAATACATTGAGGAGGAGCTAATACACAAAAATTATTTATTCAGGAATGCTTATGTGTGAAATATTCCAAAATAATGAGAAATGCGTGGCATTCCTACTTTTTTTAAATATTTAATAATAAAGAGAAATAAGCCACATTTCATTTTATTAAATATTTAGTAACAAAGAGAAATATGTGACATTTTTATTTTATTGAATATTTAATAAAGAGTTTTTAATAATTAAAAAAAATATATTTTGTTAAATTTTCGACATGACATGGTATAACGTCTACCGTATCATAATGATGGTTAGAGCCGCTAGAGGGCGATAAAATTTGAAATTTTCATATGAGAGTCAATGTACTAACAATAGAATGCAACCTTTGGGCATATTAAATGTAACACATTAAACAAGTATTTTGAAAATAAAGAATTTTCCAGTGTGATGAAACTTTTTTGAGCACCACTGTGTATTCTATGCCTCAACATATCCAAGAAGTTATTGGCCGGAACGACCGACCACCTTTCGGCTTATTGAGTTGTAATGTTTCTATCTTAGCGATTACAGTAAGTTGTATCAAATTAAATAGTATTGAGCTTCTCTGCATATATTAGTATTGTATTTTAAGTTTTGTCTTTTAGTTAATAAGTTAAAACAAACTGTGACAAAAACGAAAAATATGATTTGCTAGGCTCAATTTAAATAATTATCGTGCCTAAGAACTCAGCAGGTTACGGGGTAAGCGTCAGAGAGCAGGAGCCGAAGTCCCCTAGAATGCATAAAAAATAAATTATTAAATATATGAAATTATTATAGCACAAAAATAAATAAAAACAAAATGCTTAAAATTTAAATGCCCTTCTAAAAAATAAGTTAATATATGCAATATTACAATTTATTTAAAAAATACTTTCTTGTAATTTGAATGGGTGAGTATGAGACAGAAGAGACAATTTGCAGGAAAATGATTGTTAAATCATTAGTTTAGTACTAGAGCATTTTCTTTCAGTAAGAAAACTTGCGAAAGTATTCCATTTTTTTTAATATTTTTACAAATTGTACAGAACTTAACACTGAAAGAATAAGCATCTTGAAACGTTAGTTGTTTTTTCTGAGAATGTTTTTTCTAAAATGCCACTTGAACTCTTCTGGTTCTCGTCCATTGTTTTTCTTCAAAATAAAGCACACAAAACAGTCTCCACCCCGCCTCCTTTTTATCTCCTCAAAATCCAAAAACTCTTTGCCGAAAAAAACTTTGCCGACATGTCAAAACATGTAATAGGGTAATATTGTCGGACCGGGCAACTTTTTGTCTTCACCCGCCTCCAGCCTTTCATAATTTCTTATGAAAGGCATTCATTTTTTTTTTTTCAAGGTATGTAATAAGGATCCAGTGAAGAAAAGAAAATAGGGAAGGAGGCGGGTGGGGTAGCACGAGGGAGTTAGCAATAGTTCATATTTTTCCAATTCTCTGTGTGTCAATTTCTTCGAACTCTATTTTACTTATAAGGAACAATTAAGCACTTAAATTTTAGTAAAAAAAATTATATTTTAAAAATTTTAGATATTTAGGTTGGTAATTCAAAACCAATTTGGGTATTTACATGTTACAAATAAATAAATAAATAAATAAATAAATAAATAAATATTCACTATTTCTGTGTGTGAAAAAGTATGATTTATAATTTTTTTGACTAATCATACTTCATTATGAATGCTTTAAAACTTAATGGTACCTTTCTGATTCAGATTTTAAGCCTTCGTGCCTTGCTCCTTTTACTGAAATTCGGCTGGTAAACCACTCTTAAAACGTTGGGGTCCCCGATCGAATTATTATAGTGATATAAATCGTTTTGCCACTATAGACCCAATGGAGAACCAAAGACCTTGAAGACATTCAGTCATTTGGGGGAAGGGGTGTAATACTTATTATGCCTATACGCCACTGTCAGCGCATTCTATAACGTTATAGTACTCGTAGATACTGTATTTGTCATTGTTATTTAGAAAACAGTTTCTCTAAATAAAACAGATAAAAAAAGTGCCTGTTGATGATAACAATTAGCAAACATCTGTATCTGTAACCAATACGCTGGTCTAAGCGTACTTTACTGGTGGATACTCTGACCAGAAAGGCCAACAACTTAAGATTTTAGGAAAAGGGGTCGAAGATCAACGCCAACCGATGTAAAGCTGGGGTGACATGAAAGAAAGCTATCTCCCGTCATGGTCGTTGATAAAACCGTTCTACGGATAAAACCATTCGCCATTGTTCAAACATTAAGCCGACATGAGGGCGCCGAAACTATACAAATCGGATATAACGGATACAAAAAATCTGATGTGGGCAACACATGACTTTCCTTATATAATGTAATGAATTTACTACATTTACAGTAAAAAAAATAGGTTTTTCTTATAGTAGATACTAATATCCTTTCCAAGATATTGAATTTTCGACAATTAGTCGTCATTTTCATTGATTTAGCGTCATTTTCATCCATTTGGCGAGATTTTCGTTAATTTGGCAACATTTCAAAAAGTCGCCAAGTTGGCGACATTCCGTCAATTTCGTCGCCAAAATCTCGCCAAGCGTTATGAACGAAGAAATAAGTTATTCTTATAGCAGATAAATAACTATTGATGTTCAAATACAAAAGTATTACTTAAAGTATCTTTTTCATGAATGGAACGAGCTAGATCCGCGAAAATGATGTCACGCAATTTATCGCATGGTATTACATAAAAAAAGTGAACATGTTTCTCAACAGGAAATTTTTTTTTCATTTTATATGACTTTTTGATAATTTTTTTGAAAAATGTACAATATCTCGAGAACGGTTCATGTTAGCGTTCTAAAATTTATGTCAATCGTTTTCTAATGAAACATTACATAAGAAATATCTATTTGCGCAACTTTATTAGCGGGTTTGATTTTTTGAAGATTTTTTAAGAATTTCATTCGAAAGTTTAGGGGGTTCTGAACATTCGATTGCGTATAACAACAATAGGCTTCCAGTGTTTACGGATTGTGATTTTTGTACCAAATTTGGTTCGAATCGGTCCATTCGTTCGTCAGTTATCGTCTCCACAGACTCACTGACACACATACACACACACACACATACACACACACACTCACATACTTTCACACACACACACACACACACACACAGACATCACTTCAAAAATGTTTGATTCGTGATCAGGCATGCTTGAAACGTGCTCTCCCGTCGAAAACTCGAATTCGAATTTCCGACCCCGTCACAATACTTTCCTTATACATTATGTATATAAGGAAAGTAAAAAGGGGGGAGAATAACTCATAATTAGAATAACTCATAATGTCGCGGAGTCCACATGGTATTCTGTGGCGGAGTCAATCGGGTCATTTCGCGACCGAGGATTTACACTAACATTTACTAAAAAGAAGGTCTACAAGTTACGAAGTAGAAAGACAAATAACTACGTAATTGCCTAACATCATATTATATATTTTTTAAGTCGCTACTTACATTTCCAAACCATTCAAATTCTGCCAATGTTATATCTACTCCGTTACATGAGGTCAAGATTTTCATTTTAAGTGGACGGCGCTTTGAGACATTATGTTATAGGTACATGCACATATTTTCTTCTTTAATGCAGTGTTTGTTGTCCAGTAACACGTTTTCAAATTTAGAAAAGGATCGTTTGGCATTGACAATGATTGTGAGTTTTGACAGAGAACGCACATCGACTTTATGTAATAAGAAAATGACCATTTTTCGTATTTCAGAAATCTATCAAACCCTTGCTGACACGAAATTCTTTTACACCTGCTTTATATGAACGAAATTCTCATCTACGAACGTAGGAATGTGACCGAGAACAAACAAATCTTCGTCCTCTAAAAGATGCAAGGACGTGATGTACTATTTGATATTCATTTCAGCAAAACCCATAAAATTCGCTAAAGTAAATCGCGAATAATCCAAAAATTTACAATAGAAGTTCGGTATTAATAAGGGGGCGGGGGGGGGGGGAGAATCTAAAATTTGTGAATATATTATTCGCGAAATATCAGGAACCCCCCTAAAATTCTCAGAAAATCGCGGAAATTTGTGTCACGAAATAATCACTGCCCTACCTATATGACATAATCCATACTGTAGAAGACCCAGACCGTCCGACTCGTCCAGAGGACTAAGAGCAACTATTTGGACGGCCGGTTATAATCCATACTGTGACAAAGTGCGCTTTGTGTTTGGCGAACCGCATGCGCTTTGTGTTTGGCGGGCCGCATGCGCTTTGTGTTTGACGAGCCTTATGCGCTTTGTGTTTGGCGGGCCGCATGCGCTTTGTGTTTAACGGGCCGCATGCGCCTTCTGTTTGGCGGGCCTCATACGCTTTGTGTTTGGCGAGTCGCATGCGCCTTGTGTTTGGCGAGCCGCATGCGCATTGTGTTTAGAGGGCCTCGTGCGCTTTGTGTTTGGCGGGCCGCATGCGCTTTGTGTTTGGCGGCTCGCGATTTTTCTCCATTTTTACAATATTTCTGGCCTGCAAACATCAACATCAATAAAAATTCGATTTTAAAATAATTTTTTTTTCCTAGAATTTAAAATACATTTTAATAATTTCCCTATCAAACTGAATTTATAGAAATAAAAGCAATACCATTATGTCTTTTTCGTTCGCAAATCTATTCCAGGTGATTTTGTATACACACCATTATTCGCTTGCTACGCAGTGACTGTCTCCTTTCTGAGTTTGATAGTTGTCTTGTTTTTTTAACCACTCAGAATAATGCACATATTGTAATTTTTTTTAAAGTTGTATTATTTTTTCTTCGCATAAAATGAACGCCAATTCATTTTCTCCTTTCAAATCGTTTGATATTTTGATGGGAAACAAAACATTTGATTACCAACCCCGTTCCCTCTTATTTTTTTTTTTCTGGCGACGATGTTGCAAAGCACATTTGAAAGCTTGTAAGACAGGAATTAATCGTTAGTGCTAGCTTTGTAGTTGCAAAAGAATGTTGGCTATTTTAAAGATACCGAATTTGTTAAACATTGTGTATTATAGATGTGTTTGAAGAAGTACGTATTCCTACAAAAATAATCAGTATTTGCAGATGTAAGCCTTTCTTATCGCAGATTCAAATATGAAGCATATGTAGCAATTCAAATATGTAGTATTCGCATGACATAGTTTTTGGTTAAAACTGTATTTGTTTATATATGTATGGTTATTTTGCAGTATAAATCATATGTAATGCGTTCCTGTGCTAAAAATAGCAGTGAACTCAATTTTTACTATTTCAGCACACATTTTAATATAATATTTTGTTGTCCTTGTCGTTAATGTGTATTTTTAAAAAATCTGATGTGGGCAACACATGACTTTCCTTATATAATGCAATGAATTTACTACTTTTACAGTTAAAAAAAATGTTATTCTTATAGTAGATACTTACATACTTTTCAAGATATTGAATTTTCTTCATTTAGTCGTCATTTTCATTGATTTAGCGTCATTTTTATCTATTTGGCGAGTTTTTTGCTAATTTGGCAACAATTAAAAATGTCGCCAAGTTGGCGACATTCCGCCAAATGCGTCGCCAAAATCTCGTCAAGCGTTATGGACGGAGAAATAAGTTATTCTTATAGCAGATAAATGACTATTGGCGTTCAAATACAAAAGTATTACTCAAAGTATCTTTTTTCATGAATGGAACGAGCTAGATCCACGAGAATGATGTCACCCAATTTATCGCTTGGTATTACATATGAAAAGTGAACATGTTTCTCAATAGGAAATATTTTTTTTTTATTTTATATAACTTTTTGATAATTTTATTGAAAAATGTGCAATATCTCGAGAACGGTTCATGTTAGCGTTCTAAAATTTATGTCAATCGTTTTCTAATGAAACATTACATAGGAAATGTCTATTTGCGTAACTTTATTAGCGGTTTTGATTTTTTGACGATTTTTTCAAAATTTCACTCGAAAATTTAGGGGTGTTCTGAACATTCGATTGCGTATAAAAACAATAGGCTTCCAGTGTTTACGGATTGTGATTTTTGTACCAAATTTCGTTCGAATCGGTCCGTTCGTTCGTCAGTTATCGTCTCCACAGAGTCACTGACACACACACCTCAAAACTGTTTGATTCGTGATCAGGGAAGCTTGAAACGTGCTCTCCCGTCGGAAACTCGAATTCGAATTTCCGACCCCGTCACAATACTTTCCTTATACATTATGTATATAAGGAAAGTAAAAATGTTCATGTTGGAAAAATTTCAAAAATTATTTACTATAAATATGTATGCTCCCCTCCCTCAAAGTCGAGCTGTCCTGTCTGGCACATGCGGATCTTTCATTCAAGTTAAAGTTCGAATGCTGTTCGCTAATGTGTGAAGACTGCCGACCCCTGGACTAAATGATTTTATACACAGATTTTTGTTCAGTGAAATTAACCGTATAATTTAAAAATTTATTTAATTATTTTTTCCTTTATATACTGCACAGTGTATTCCAATCTGTGTAACAGTTTAGGCAAGTTAATACCCAATTTATTACTATCGTTTTATTTTAAATTAATTTTCCCCATTTCTTACCCGGTTTGACATCCGATTATCCGGCAAGTTTAGACATCCGGCATTGCGGAAGTCCCGAACTTGAAGGATTATTGGAAGTTTACTGTATTTAGGGACCTATCATATTAAAATTAAAAATGTACTACTAAGAAAAAAATCTGATGTGAGCAGCACATGACTTTCCTTATATAATGCAATTAATTTACTACTTTTACAGTAAAAAAAAAATCTGATGTGGGCAACACATGACTTTCCTTATATAATGTAATGAATTTACTACTTTTACAGTAAAAAAATAGGTTTTTCTCATTGTAGATACTAATATTCTTTCCAAGATATTGAATTTTCGACAATTAGTCGTCATTTTCATTGATTTAGCATCATTTTTATCCATTTGGCGAGATTTTCGTTAATTTGGCAACATTTAAAAAGTCGCCAAGTTGGCGACATTCTGCCAAATTCGTCGCCAAAATATCGCCAAGCGTTATGCACTAAGAAAAAAGTTATTCTTACAGCAGATAAATGACTATTGGCGTTCAAATACAAAAGTATTATTCAAAGTATATTTTTTCATGAATGGAACGAGCTAGATCCACGAGAATGATGTCACTCAATTTATCGCATGGTATTACATATGAAAAGTGAACATGTTTCTCAATAGGAATTTTTTTTTTTTTTATGTGACTTTTTCATAATTTTTTTGAAAAATGTACAATATCTCGAGAACGGTTCATGTTAGCGTTCTAAAATTTATGCCAATCGTTTTCTAATGAAAAATTACATAAGAAATGTCTATTTGCGTAACTTTATTAGCGGTTTTGATTTTTTGACGATTTTTTCAAAATTTCATTCGAAAATTTATTGGGGTTCTGAACATTCGATTACGTATAAAAACAATAGGCTTCCAGTGTTTACGGATTGTGATTTTTGTACCAAATTTGGTTCGAATCGGTCCATTTGTTCGTCAGTTATCGTCTCCACAGACTCACTGACACACACACACATACTTTCACACACACACACACACACACACACACACACACACACACACATACACACACACAGACATCACTTTAAAAATGTTTGATTCGTGATCAGGGATGCTTGAAACGTGCTCTCCCGTCGAAAACTCGAATTCGAATTTTCGACCCCGTCACAATACTTTCCTTATACATTATGTATATAAGGAAAGTAATAGGTTATTCTTACAGTAGATACTTATATTCTTTCCAAGATATTGAATTTTCGTCAATTAGTCGTCATTTTCATAGATTTAACGTCACTTTTATCCATTTGGCGAGATTTTAATTAATTTGGCAACATTTAAAAAAAGTCGCCAAGTTGGCGACATTCCACCAAATTCGTCGCCAAAATCACCAAGTGTTAGCCGCCCAGGCGGTGAAGTAGACAGCGTCTTCGGCTGCTGTCTTGTGGGCTCGGGTTCGAATCCCGAATAAGGCATGGATGTTTCTCGATGATAAAGTCAGTCTGCCGCCTTCTGGGTCCTCGTCTAAATGTGAAGCTCCGACCTTCGTCAGTGATGCGTTCTTGTAATAAACTTTGTTCTCTCGTCTTGTCTCTTTCTTCGTTCTTTCCTACTTCCTGCGTCACTGGTCCTGAATCGGCTCCGCCGAAACAGGAGGTCATCAGTAACAACAACAACAACCAAGTGTTATGGACGCAGAAATAAGTTAATCTTATAGCAGATAAATGATTATTGGCGCTCAAATACAAAAGTATTACTCAACGTATCTTCTCTCATGAACGGAACGAGCTAGATCCACGAGAATGATATCACCCAATTTATCGCATACATTAATGATACATTTATTTGAAAAATACGCAATATCTCGAGAACGGCTCGTGCTAGCGTTCTAAAGTTTATGTTAATCGTTTTCTAAGGAAAAATTACATAGCAAATGTCTATTTGCGTAACTTTATTAAAGATTTTAATTTTTTGATGATTTCTTCAAAATTTCATTCGAAAATTTAGGGGGGTTCTGAACATTCGATTGCGTTTAAAAACAATAGGCTTCTAGTATTCACGGATTGTAATTTTTGTACCAAATTTCATTCGAATTGGTCCATTCGTTCGTCAGTTTTCGTCTCCACAGACTCACTGACACACACACACAGAGACACACACACACACTACATCACCTCAAAAACGTCTTCGTGTTCAGGGATACTTGAAACGTGCTCTCCCGTCGAAAACTCGAATTCGAATTTTCAACCCCGTCACAATACTTTCCTTGTACATTATATGTATATAAGGAAACTGAAACTTTAATAGAACTAAAAAAAAAAAAATCTTTTGTAAGCAGCACATGACTTCCTGAATTTTTTAAAAACGAAAATCGTCTATTTCCACTCGTTTACATCCAGTTTCAAAATCTAAAAAGATAGCACCATGTTACCTGAATGGCATTGAATTTCGACCTTGTAGAAACGATTGTGCAAAATCCTTATCCAAATGTCATTGACTGTTCATCAACAGGCTTATTTAAATATTTTAAATTAAATATATTTAAAATAAATTAGACAAAATATTTCGAATTTAAAGATATTTTTTATTTTTTTTTTAAATATTGTAAATTATAAAATCTAATATTTTAAATAATTATTCACAGCGAACCTCAATAGATTTCGCTCGACCAAGAAATTGAATCAAAAGAAGGACTTTTGATTCAATTTCTTGTTTTTCCCCGATTTTTACTAAGCACGTTTTAAGATCTCCTAAACTCGTTTCGAATACTTTTAGAAAGATATATCTATTCCGTGTTGTTGTTGTTGAGACCCAGACCGTCCGACCTACTAGAAAGGTGTAAGGTAACCGTTTGGACGGCCGGGAAGAGCCACCCAATTTAGACCGGAACCCAGTGGGGGAGACATCCACAGGGACCGTACTGAGCGCGGTAACCCAGTGGTTAGCGAGCGGGAATTGCACTCGGTAGGCCCGGGTTCGATTCCCGCCATTGCCAAAACTGCCGCCGTGTTCACGCGGAGTACGATCACACTAAACATGTGGGTCCGTAAGTCCTTCCGGAGGTTGGTGGTAGGGGAAGGAGGGTACGATCCCTGTGGATGTCTCCTCCACTGGGTTCCGGTCTAAATTGGGTGGCACTTCCCGGTCGTCCAAACAGTTACCTTACACCTTTCTGGTAGGTCGGACGGTCTGGGTCTCAACAACAACAGGGATCGTACCCTCCTTCCCCTACCACCAACTTCTCTGAAGGACTTACGGATCCACATGTTTAACGTGATCGTACTCCGCGTGAACACGGCTATATATCTACTCAGAGTGGAAACGATGAGCAGATATATAGCCGTGTTCACGCGGAATACGATCACCGGTCTAAATTGGGTGGCTCTTCCCGGCCGGCCAAACGGTTACCTTAACCTTTCTGGTAGGTTGGACGGTCTGGGTCTCAACAACAATAACACCGAGTAGATATATCTTTCTAAAAGTATTCGAAATGAGTTCAGGAGGTCTTAAAACGTGCTCATCCATCAAAATCTCGAATTCAAATATCTACTCAGTGTGGAAACGATGGCTCAAGAACGAATACATCGACGTTATGAAATTGTATGTATATAGATACATTAAAGACAAAATTAGAACTAGATAGAATTATATGAAAAAGTTTAGTGGCTCTGAAATCGATAGATTCACGAGAAGTATCAGATTTGTCGCATATTGTTCTATGCAGGTGTATAGGAAATCCTCGTGGCACTAAGAAGGACGATAAGAAAACTTTATAGGAAATGATCTCTTTTCTTTATAGACTATGTGTGTGTGTGTGTGTGGGGGGGGGGGGGGGGTCTATTTCGTTTCTTATAAGAGATAGAAGAAAAAGTCAATTACGAAGTTGTAGTGTTGCAAAATTAGCATTGACCATTTTTGAACCACAGCGAAAGATACAAGACAACGCTCCAAATAAGAATTATATTTATCAGCATGAAGACTGTAAACGTAGAAGCATTTGAAAACACGCATAAACATCTTATTACAAGCGTTCAAGCGGGCACCATCGCTGAGGGTGAACATTTTGTATTTTGTGCTTCATAAAATTGTGCATACTGTAAATATTTTGCAACGCTATGCAACTTCATACTGTAAATATATTGCGACGATATACAACTTTCTATCTAGTTCTAGTTTTTTCCATAATATGTATACACATAAAATTTAATAGCAATAGGTGCATAAAATTTTAGGGGAGAGAGAGAAAATATTCCCAGAATAGGGAAATATACCCAGAGGAGATGGAATGTCCGATAAAATCTCAAAAATTTTCGTATTATTATATATTATAGTACGAGAAAGTAAAAATATGTAGATTCCACAGTGTCGGGTACAGTTGAGGTTGAGGTTTTCTCTTTATTAGTCAATGTACAATAGACGCAGATGGGTTTTCTGCGGTTAAAGTTTGATATTCTCACCAACTGATTCGCATGATGCAGCTGCTTATAAATCACTTTCACACGAAGCAGATCTATACACTGTTATCCAAACAGTCTGCGATTTGCTTGATTTGATGCTTTCTCTTTGCCCATTCCTAACCAGATAGCACAACGTTCGTTACGTTACGTGACTCACAGGAAAATTTCCCGAGCCTGACTCAACTCAAATCATTCCTCTATTTTTTATTCCCTCCATGATACATAGAATAGGAGACGCCAAACTTTCACACCAGTTTCCTAGCAAAGCACTCAAATTAATTTGTAAGGAAAGGCTCCTATAGTAAAGTGGCCATGCCATGCCCTTTCGTATAAAAGGGGTTACAGTGCCTCTAGTGAATCGTTTAAAAAAGTTAGGATATTGAACGCGGCAACGAACCGTTCAGAGTCCTTCGACAAAAAGAGCTTGCAATTTAGTCCCAGTAGCTCAACGGTAGAGCGTCGGCTGGCTAGTTCAAAGATCCAAAGTTCGATTTCCGGTTGGAGCAGCAAGATTCTTTACAACTGAGATAGATGAAAAAACAAAACAAAACACAATCATAACGGTGTAAAGCATTGTCTAATAACAAAACACAATCATAACGATGTAAAGCATTGTCTAATGAGTCGGAATCGACACCAGAAACGAACGAAACGTGTATACGGAAGGCAATCAATACCAAACAGTTGTATCAACAGGGCCTCTAACACGGTGATACTTGCAATACTTGTCAAAGTACACGGTAAAATAATTTCTGGAATCAAAACGTGCATTTCCCCCCGACGGAGGTTATATTGAACAGGCTATACACTAAATTTCTGTTCATGTGTTGTTTATTTTGTCATTCCTTAAAAGGACAACAATTCGCCCAATGTGTGAATGGCTCAATTTGAACTCAATGGTGTGAATGGCTGAATTTGAACCCAATGGTGCGAATGGCTCAATTTGAACCCAATGGTGTCAAATAAATGCTCTCTGTAAAAGTTTTAGGATAGATTCCGATTCATTATAGATAATACTCTGCACAACTTTCGGGTTTTATTTTCTTCTATCTCGCTGTGTTGTTGCCGAGCTCGCGAAGTCTAACTTTTTTAATTCTCCGACGCTTCAAAATCGCTTATTTGATCAGGCATAGCTAGTTTACTATTGATAGACCTAATGTGTATGTATACCCTCAGGTCTCCCTACAAAGTTTTTGGGGTGCTTAAGTTGTGCTTTGGGTGCTTTGTTATAGGAATTCTGAATGTAAGCGCGGTCCACATTAGAATTTTCAAACATTTTGCAGGTCAAAAGAACTTTTAAAAAGTAAAACCAAAATCTTATTTGAAAAATAAAGTTATAAAAAACAAATAAAGTATATAAATATTTTTAGAATAAAAAAAATTTAATAATCATATTTTAAACGATTTTTTTTTCTTTATCTATATAAATAAAATTGAAAATCTGTCTGTATGTGTGTGTGTGTGTTTGTCTCATCACCGCGAGAGAGCTGCTGCACCGAATTTCATGAAACCTTGTAGGTAGCGGTGAAATAGCACCACTTATAATTGAGTCCATGTTTCGAGTTTCTGGGATCAGAGGTTATCGAGATATTAATGAAAAACGCACCATTAAACCTCCCATAAAAATAGTATTATGTAGACGATGTATTTTTTTTTTTTTGTCAATTTATTTGAAGAAAAATATATCATGTTGCTAGCGATGTTAACAAATTTGGCGCACAATATTGCATGAAAAGTGAACATATTTTAGTGTAGTTAATACTTTTTCTTTAATGTGTGATTTTTGATAAATTTATTTGAAAAATGTGCAATATCTCAAGAACGGTTATTACTAGCCTTCTAAAGTTTGTGTCATATCGTTTTCTAATGAAAAATTACACAAGAAATTAGCATTTACGTAAAATTATTGAAAGTTTTAATATTTTAATGATTTTTTAAAAATTTCATTTGAAAATTTGGGGGGTCTTCCGAACATTTAATTTCATTTAAAATGAATAGGATTCTAGTATTCGGCGATTGTAATGTTTGTGCCATATTTCGTCCGAAACGCTTCATTCGTGAGATATTGCACGCACGTAAGCGCGCGCGCGCACACACACACACACACACACACACACACACACACACACACACACACACACACATCACCTTAAACACATTCGATTCGAAATCTGGGATGCTTGAAACGCGATCTTGCCGCTGAAAACTCGATTTCGAATTTTCGACTCCATCACATTACTTTTTCTATGCATTATTTACATTACTTCACAGTATGAAGTGAAAAACAGTGGACTTTAATGGATGCACAAATACCACACCAGCTACCACACACTGTATATCTAAACTTTTTCCAGCTTTTCACCTGTTGCAGATTTAATTACAACCCAGCTATCGAGTGTGTTTGTCGTAAATGCTTGTTGCTTCCTGTCATCCCCATATTCCCAGCTCAAAAAATTGACAGCTCCCATAGCAATAGCTTACAGCCCGTTGTGTCCGTGTCCCCCGGCGCAAAAAATACACTTGTTTTTTTCTCTCTCAAAATCGTTCGCAAAAGGTTCTTTTTTTTTTTGCTTTAATTTCGACCAGTTGGAGTAAATATGTTTTCGCTCTGTTTCTCCCGATGGCAACTATGATAAGATACATAGAATGCCCTGAAGAACAGAGTTGTACCATTCGTCCATGCTCACTAAAAAGGTAATTGTCGGCGCATTGGCATTCATTCACAGTGCTATAATAATGGCTTTGCAACCAGGCTGTAAAGTGATAGCAAACCGAAATGGTCATGGCAGTGGATAATGATCGATGGATGACTTGATTTATTCGAAATGCATCCTGGGCAATTGAGTAAAAGATACAAATAAACACTACTCATCCTTACGCCCCCCCCCCCTTTATTTTTCGTAGATATGCTTCTATAGAATATCTACGCTTTTTTCAACTTGGGTATTTAGGTAAAAAGGGTGAATCTGATCATTTGGATTTTGTTCAAGAATATATTTGTGTGTGGAGTAGATTTTAATAGCGTGTGATAGATTCATTAAGTGATACAATAATAATAATATTAATAATAATAATAATAATAAGGGAGGAGGGGGATAGCAACCTAAAAGTTCATATTTTCCAATTTTTCAAGTGCTATTTACCCAACATTATGGGGGGGGGGGGGGGGTCGAAATAGAAGAAAACTCAATTTTAAAAGAGAGACAGAGATTTCGATAGCAAGGACAAGACAATTCTTGTCTTTGTTGGAGAGGTTGCTCTGTTTATTTATCTAGAAGAAGGAAGCTGTTTTTCACTTTCAAAGCCCGTTGATACATTTTATTCTGTTATCAATAAATTATTTTTTTTTGTATGCAATGTAAATTTTTGTTCAAAGAAAATAAATAATTTTTTATATTTCAAAATTTCTAAATTCGTAGTTAGAAATTCAACACATTTTTTTTTTATATTTACACAAAAAATCCAAAACAAAACGTTCCATGGAAGTAACCATAGTTGAAGCTTCCATGATGCCCATGTGTGTGTGTGTGTGTGTATGTGTGTGTGTGTGTGTGTGTGTGTGTGTGTGTGTGTGGAATCGATATCGCACGAACGAGTGGAGCGTTTTGAACACAATTTTGGTATGGTTTTTGGTTTCATCATCCAATCCGTCTGTTAGTCACTTCAGCGTGCATATTATTGATGACCAAATTCACACGAAAGTTTTTAATACTAATTCCTATGTTCTAAATGCATAGTTAAAAAAAACAAAAAAAAAAAAAAAACACTTTTTGTACAATTTCACTGCACTATACTTATGAATTATCTAATTCATTCTGAATCGTCCGATCTGACTTTTGGCTTTTCAACCCGACTTGATAGCTCGTGATATTGAAACGTGACAAAATTCGGAATCGTGACAGTGACTAACATTTGTGTTCTGGTTTCGCGCTTTTTGGTGCTCTTCAGCTCGAAATAGCTTATAACAGCACTGAACAACAAGAAAACTTGCAACATGCCGAAATTTTACGAACCCCTGGGGTACTTTTTTTTAATTATTCAGGCCGTCCAACCTCAGCGTATGGTAATTGACAAAGACAAGAAAACAATCATATCACTAAACCGGCTTCAAATTTAAAACTGATTTGTGTGAAAATCTTCAAAAATCGTGCTACAACTTAAATTAATAAAAATGGAAACTAATTCGAATTAAAAAAAAAAAATCTCGCCGAGGCGCATCATCCCGGATCCTGAAATACAAGTGAACCAAATTTCATCGCTGTACAACGATTAGATTCTACGCTACAAACGACACAAACAGACAGACATCTATCTACCTTCAAAGGGGGGATTTATTTTATCTAAAATATAACTAAAATATACAAATTTAGCCATAAAATTCGAAGAATAATTTAATAATTAAATAATGTATATGGGCCTAAACTGAAATACATTTTAATTACATTAAAATATCTTAATCATTAAAAATTGTTTAATTAATGCAAAAATAAAGAATTGACTAAAGACTATGTTTGTTCAATTATGGTTCGATATCCTACGAAACATTAGGATTTTTTCTTTCTGTTCTCATAATGAAAAAAAAAATGAAGCATTAAATTGAAACAAATCAAAACAAGATTTCTAATAAAACTGAAATAAAAAATAATTTTTAAATTTTGCAGAATTAAATTTTATTAATTATTTTCAAAAATTTACTTTTTAATTGTTATTTAATTGTTTGAGAACTGTATTAAAAAATTAACTTAGTTAAATTTAAGTAAATTATTTAAAACATTATGACTTATTTTATAAAATGTGTGTTATTCATATAAATATTTCCTTAAAATTGTTTAAATTAAATATTTTTAATTAAAATAAAATTATTTAAAAAAAAAGGGCAATTTTACATGAACATTGATCGATACCGCAAATTGCTAAGAAGAATGTAATATTACAGTATACATACCTTATATTTACCTAAAAGTAGTAACTTTATGGTATAAATACCGTTTATAGACAAAATTGTATATATACTGCAATTTTTATATTAATGTACCATTGGAAAACAATAATAATACCGTAAAAGGTGAAAGCGGCATAAATCCCGTAAACTTTAAGGCATTTATACTGTATTTTTACGAGTTTTTTTACAGTGTAGTTTGCAATCTCGAACTGGAACATTGCAGATAATTAAAATTTACATGCTCTATAACTATTTCATAAGCATGTATAACGATTTTTAGCGTCTAGAGCTTATTTCAATTATAAAAAACTTTACTATGATCTAAACTCCCAGCAGCTCAAACTTATTGGATAGCATGTCAATTGGCCAGGTGGACTTTGATTAGGAAATGATTGCTTTACATGGGCGCCTGAGCAACTTGTTGTATTCAAAACAATAAATACAAATTAATAACTACTTAATACAAATAACATCACATAAATATATTAATATTGCATAATTTGATAAAATTGATTGATTACAGCTGGAAAAATAAATTTACAAAAGTATAAAAACTTTGGAGAGGAACGGGCCACATAAAATTGTGCGGCGGCTCGCATATCCATGCGAAATGAAAGAGTTACGCTAAAAACCATTTAAAATGTTAAAATCGTCTAATGTATTTAACACATTTTTATTCGTAATCTTTTAAAATCTAAATAATGAATGAACTCTGAATAAAATCTGTAAAGAAATTAAGATTTTTCAAAATATGTTTCAAATTTTCACAAGAATGAATTTATCATTAAAAAAAAGTAAACAAACAAACAAACAAAATAATAACTTTGATAAGAAGTCAACTTAATTAGTAAAATGTTTAAGATATAAGGAAAAAAAAAGTATTAAGGTTAAGAAAATTTTATAATTTTTATGAAATATTTTATAATTATTTTTAGTTAGTTTGTTAAATATTTTAACATCTTTGTTCACCTTGCTCTCTGAATGCTTAAATACATGGCGAAGTGAACGAAATTTGCCGTGAATATTTTTCAACACTCTCAAACAGATTATTGTGAATAATACTTCTATTTTTATTCTGTTTAAAAATATTTTAAATGTAAAAATCAATAAATGTGATAATAAAATCCCTGGAGAAATATTCTTTCAGCGTTTGAAGTTGGAGCTTTCAATGCGAGTCTAGGATTGGTTGCTTGTATTGAATGGCGCAATGATACAACCTGTTGTAGTAACACCATAGAAATAAAACTCTAATTGTTTCCGATAATTTCTAAAGTGATGTATTATAATCTATAAATACAATATCCACAAGTTTTTAAGTTAATGTAACTAATGAATAAGTGCTTTTTAAAGGATGCTCGACGAACTATTTACTCTAAAGAAGGTGGAGCCTAACTCTCTCTCTTAATTCATAGAGGAATCCGGATTTATCTAGAATCGCCAGCTTTGGCGACATTTCGACCGCTCTCAATCTGAGGCTTCTCAGCTGTTTAGTCTGTTAAGCTGTTTAGTTATCTTCACAATTTTTTTTTTTTTTTTTTTCGGAGAAGATGAGCCGGACATATGCACTTAAAATATGTACTTATATACGTTTATGCATTTTAAATATTTTTTTAATACAAAAAAACTTTGTCAACTTATATAATATTTATTATACAAAAAAATACTTAAAACTACTGTATAATATCTCTATCACGTAAATATTATCACAAATATAATTTTTGTGATGATCTAATACAAAAAAAAAAAAAAAAAAAAAAGTGAAAATGGACATCGGTAAACAAATGTAAAGTTCATTACATATTGAAATTATAAAGATAATAATTTAAAATACATTGATATATCCTAGATATAAGTGAAGCATACAAATTTTATTTTAGAAAAAACGATTTTATTTATAAGAACGGTTGCTGAAAAATGTGTCACATTTTTATCATTTTTAAAAATACAGAAATAATAGCAAATGTATGTACTCGATTAGTTAAAATTAAAATTTCATTTAATTTTGTTTTTTTTAAATAATTTTTCCTATATAACATATTTCTGATTAATCGTTTTGTGATTGTAATAATCAATTCGAATATTAGTAGCATTGGAAACGTATTCAATTGGTTTAAAAGTTGCTTAATAAAAACATCATTTTGGAAGTATTTTATTATTTAAGCTCAACTCAAGGAGGCTGATTCAAGAATTTCTGGAGGGGGGAGGGGGAGCAAAAGGATTTCTTATAGGGGGTGCAAAATTTGATGGACTAGACTATTGTGCTAATGATAGAAGTATGATTTGGTAAGGAAAATGAGATACATATAAGAAATAAAATAACTTGGAAATGCATAGGAGCGTCCCCCCCCCCCCACACACACACTCAAACTCCTGAATAGCAAGTTAGAAATTATGATTTTAAATATTAGCATATTTTTATTATCAGGTAACGAAAAAATAAACTAATTCTGCAACGGAGCAAAAAAAACAAAAAATAAAATAAAATTTGAGGCTTTGAAGAAAAAAAAATATATATAAAAATCCAGTAACATAAAATTTTCCTAATAAGAGTCGTTTTTCATAAATTTTATTCTTTTTATACTCTGTTCTACGGTAAGTAACCCAGTTTTCGTAACTTCAAAAGATGATAAAATATTTCCAGCAGAAAAGAACGATAAATTTCATTATGAATCAGTGCGATAAAATCCACCCAAATTTGGCGATATTCCCTTATCACAAAACAACTTTCTTTCTATGGAGTTGGCGAAAAACCCGTCCTTACAGCGAGCTCAGACTGGCAACCCCTACGAGCAGGGGGGGAGAGCCGACTAGTCCAACAGGTCAATCAACGGGGCATAGCAACGGGACGTTTTATGAGAGATGGTGGTGTCTGTGATACTCTGTGAACGTTTGATATCTCGTACATCATAACATATAAATTTTAGTGTTGTGTTTCATCCTGCCTCTGGATTACCTTGTTCGTGGATTATCGGATTAATCAAGCAACATCATTCTCCATGTGTTATTATCTGAGGACTTCGATCTAACCGCTGTTTGGTGGCTCTGACTTGGATTCGATGGGTCGCCGCTTGAGCTTCAGTGTGTTTTGGGGCACACTTGTAGCTGTGCTGCTTATCTTGCCCGTTGAAATCGAAGGTAAGATATGGATACATTTATGATATTTGATAATATTATTACACCCATTTTGTATGTTATATGGCTTGTATCTGAAATAAGCTTGGTATGGGACACTTATCTCTGTAGAGTCTGGGTAAGTTTGGGGTTGTTAAGTTGCAGTCAGTTTTCTAAAAGAAAATGTAAGTCCTAATCTACTTTTTCAGACTTCTTATGTCTTGTTTTTCTGTATAATTTACAAAAATTAGAAATATTGATGCTATTGTAGTAGTTTTATGTATATATTTAAAATATTAGCATGTGCACATTTAAAATGCTTGTATGTATGTTTATTGCTTGTGTAGTTACCCATCCCAAAATTTTTTAGATTGCATGATAAAAGCTTGTTTTGAGAAATAATTGCAACTAACAAGACGCATGTCCGGTTACTGAATATATATGCCAAAAGCATAAAAAGTGTTTGTATCTAGTGGCCAGTTGATTTTATTTATGAATCTCTTTTTACACCGACTGTTATACATATTTTTTACGTAATAACCATGCACCATTCTATGTTATTTAAAAGATGTGTTAAATACACTTCCCTAAGTTCTATTGACAGTAAGTTGATAAATTTTGAGTAAATATATTCCAGTGTGTATTCAATGAAATAATTAATTTTACCATTGCTGTCGTCACGTTAAGGTGTAAGAGCAGAACGATTCTGGTCGACAAAATGTAACCATGTGGGTCTAAGAACGATACTCCGAACAAGTTCGTGTTGAGCCACTACACAAAGGGAATCGAGTTCATAAATTGATTCAAAATGTTTTAGGATATTCCAATGAGATACATTGGTATGATTGAAAGAATTATTTCTGAACTTGACCTGTAAAATTTTGCAATCTCCCCAGATCTTTAAAAATATTTTTTGAATGATTATTTTCTACCATATCTTAATCATGTTTATTAAATAATGTAACGTTTTAGGGAAATTATCATGTAAAATGTGTATTTGTAATCAAATGCACCCCTTCTGAAAAAGTTCTGGCCACTTCTTGTAATCGTAGAACTTTTTACAAGATCATGCACTCTAAAAGAGCAATAACTTCGATCTTTAACATTCTTTCCAATCTCGTTCAATTAAGTGCCTGAACATATTTCCTGGCCAGAATTTCGCCGTCTGTGGAATGTATTTGTTCTTCTATTTCCGAACTCTAAGAGACTTGTTTACATTAGTAGTAAATCCTTGTTAAGAACGTAGCCTGCGTGGGTTTTCAGACTGTGATCAATCTTTTGGAAGAGTGAGCATCGCAGGATGAGCATCCGCTGGCCATTCAAGAAATGATTTGGGAAGCATTTGATGAGCGGATTGAAAGAGGAGCGAGGCCGACTTAATTGTATCAATTAATTCGATCACGTGATCTCGTTAGTGCAGCGATGCTCAAAAGGAAGTTGTGTAGAGGGTGTTTGCAATGCTTTTCCTCTCTCTCCCTTAAATTGATTAGGAATGATGTGCGTTTTTCGTAACCTTAAGTTTTTAAATTGGGGGTTAACTTTGGATCGAACTGTCATTGAGCCGTGATTTTTGTGTTTTGCTGTTTTGTGAATTACTTTACAGGATGCATACAAATTTTAATGTTTATTTGAAGCTGTAACCTTTTGGCTTTCAGTTATATGGAATTCTAATAAAAATCTTAATTTGTGTTGCTTTAACCGTATCAGAGCCCCCCAGGTAAAGGTAAATTTTAGGAATCTTCATAAAACTTATTTAGTAAAGAGAGGTGCATTGAGCACAAAAGATACTCCCCCCCCCCCCCCCAGCATTGATTTGCCCACTTCGCCTTACCTTAAGGTTTATTGATACATTATTTATTTACATTATTTACTACATTGTTTATTGTATCAACAAACCTTGACCTTACCTATGGTCACAATCGGCCCTGTGTGTTGTTTTTCCATAATATTGAATCCTGTTAATCTGCAGAGACAACTATGTGTTTTACACATTATACGAATTTATTCATATTATTTAAAAAATTAGTTTTGACACCATTGTTGGTTATAAAGTTCAGAACTGTCAGTAGTATTAGTATATGATTCTAACATGTGTCTCCTCAGGGACGTAGCAATAGGTTTAGAGACATAAATTGTTATGAAAAACTATTGAACATATGAATCTATTGCAAAAATACAAAATAGTTACTTTTTATGTCAATATGTATGCTAAATTTCTTTTGTAAAATGACTGAAAAATTGGTCATTTTAAAAAATTCTACATCTGTAAGAGTATAAATATTTTGTATTAACTTTTATATATTTAGAGTTTAATATTGAGCGAAGCTACTTACTAATATTATTTTACCTACTGAAATCAAATCTATTTTCAAATTTTTGAACTTTTCGAATTTCCGAAGTTGAAAACCGTAATTAAAATTTTTACTTTCTTTTGCTTTTGTATAGTTTTCCCCCCAAAATTTGAGATTTTATCGTATGGCGCACTTTTACGACCTCCTGAATTCATTTCGAACACTTTTGGAAATATGGCCGTCTGCGTGTGTGCCAACCTATATTAAACTTTAATTGTAGTTCCATTATGCAAAAGCTAGAACTTCTAGTAATCACATATTTCGAATTATAGCAGGATTTCAAATGGATTGCAATGATGATCGTATGTAGGTATGGTATATGGGGAATTCTATAATTTTAACTAAGAGAACGAATTACAGATAAGCTAAATGCATCCAATTCATTGTCATTAAGCTGTTGCCAACTTGAAAAAAGAAAATATTTGTGAAATATTTTATGAGTAACTTGGGTATGAAGACTGAAATAGGGCATTTTTTTTTATCTGTGTGGATACAACCATAATTAAACACTGGAATATGAATGTATGAGAAAGTTGAGTGGAGACACACACTCCAGAATTATTTTTTCAAGATTCGTGTTAGCTATGTACTATAATGTCATGTTTTTCTGTACCAGTTTACACCCCTTGTTTTTATGTAACTCATCCTGGAAAAAAATTCCTTCAACAATAAGGGCACAGATTACCAAAAGGTCATTAAGCTGTTGCCAACTTGAAAAAAGAAAATATTTGTGAAATATTTTATGAGTAACTTGGGTATGAAGACTGAAATAGGGCATTTTTTTTTTATCTGTGTGGATACAACCATAATTAAACACTGGAATATGAATGTATGAGAAAGTTGAGGAGACACACACTCCAGAATTATTTTTTCAAGATTCGTGTTAGCTATGTACTATAATGTCATGTTTTTCTGTACCAGTTTACACCCCTTGTTTTTATGTAACTCATCCTGGAAAAAAATTCCTTCAACAATAAGGGCACAGATTACCAAAAGGTATGAAACTCCCCCAGAAAGACCCCAAAAAGAATGAACCAGAGGTAAAAGAGGGGGTTGGGGAGTCACGGAGCTTTTCTAGTGCTCGTTTCCCACGGTCTTTGCAGGAGCAAGCAGTGTGTGCGCGCCTGCTTTTTGCTCCACTGGGTCCTGCTTTCCCCCTTTTGTGCGTATTATCTCCCCCCCTTTCAATGTTGGTTTCCGCTGAGGTCGCTTTGCTCCTGAAAACTGATTTTTGAAGAGGTGGCTTTTGGGGAAAGATTGAGGAGAGGAGCCAGACTAGGTGCTTAGCAAGTTGATCCTGCCTCACACCCTCTGTTTTGCTAAGAATGTCTTGTTGAAATCGAGGATTAATTTTTATGCAGTTTTGAGATGATCATTGTTGAGGCAGTGCTTTTGTTTCAGAAAAAAAAAAAAGCAAAATGATCAGGGTATTCGTGCAAAACCTCTGACAATTTGCGAAAAGTAAAATGAAATGTAACATTGAATTACGTTTGACCAGGTGTAGATAGGATCACGGAAAGGGAGGGGGGGGGGGGGGGGTGTAGTGTACATTAATGGATTTCGTTTTCCAATATGGAGCTTAGGGAAGCTGTGTTATTTTTCCTTCAGTGGTCGGGGGGAGGGTATGGATGCAATTTTGTAAGACAAACATTTTATATTGCATAAGATTTAAACATAAATGGAGCTGATTAGGTGGGGTGGGATAAGCCTTTGCCAGTATCTGTACCGACTTATGGAATGGACATAACAGTTTGCTAGGTGTAGCCGAAAGTTCACCTTGAAAAAGAACTTCATTCTTTTTCAAGGAACGTTCGTTCTTCGTTCTTTTTTTTTGTCTGAAAAAGAACTTCGTTCTTTTTCAGACAAAAAAAAGTATTCGTTACCACAGTGACCTTGTTCAGCACAACGAAAAACTCAATGTAAGTTAATTATTAAACAGTAAGAAGGGAAGTATTTAATTTCGTGCTTAACTTTTGGAGGTGCATATTTAGTTAGTTCTTGTAATAGAAATAGTTATTCAATCCAGTTGAGTTCTATCTTCCATGTGTACTAGCAGATAGCAGGGTTGGCTGGCTAGTTTAAACCCCATTTCTTTCAGCTATAATCCTTTGTTTTTCCGGTTAAAAGGAAAAGTTTTTCCCAACCCTGATATATAGCAAACATTCTTCATAATACTATTTAAAATCTTTGTGTAAGACGTAGCCTGGCCGTAGAGTGAAATGTGTTTCGTAGCCATTATGTTGAAAGTGTCTGCCATACATTATAAAACAATCAAAAGGAAATCATTCCTCGAAGCGGTTTAAATAGACCGTAAATCGAAAATACATTTGTCAGTATATGAAATATCCCGTGTGAAAATATTTATTACTTTAATTGTTCGACAGAAAGTCGCATAATTTTAAACCTGCCAATGATAAACATTTCCGATTTCACCAGAAAAAACGCTATTATTGCTTCTTTTATTTTGTTATTCGTAGAGGCATAAACATTTTGTTTCTTTTTACCTCCATAAGTAACATGCTGGTTTATGAGTTTCGAATACCAAGTGACGTCATTTGAAATATGCTGTTAAAGGGAACTTAAAAGGAATTCTCGACAATCTACGCGTGATAGGTTTTTATGATCCGTTCTCTGTGTATTTACCCCATCTTGAAATTCAAAATTATATAATATCTTATTAACTGATTGATTGTCAATTGAAAAATTATTTATTCTTCTATTTATAGTCGATTCAAATGCAATGGGATCAAATTGGGAAAATTCCCAATAAAGTATGAAAAACGAATTTCAATATTTAAGAATCTTAATAGTGCAAAAGAGCCTATAAGTTTTTATAATTAGAATATTAAATTAAGCAAATTAGAATACAGGAAAACGATCCAATCAAAGTAACACATTTAAATCGCAAAAACGTATTTATATACAGGAGCCCGTTTAATTCACGATGCATGCAAGTGCACACGCATTGTTATGCTGTTTAAAAGTTGTTGATTACTTGTTATTTGTAGAAAGCTTAGTGAGTATGCGCAGTTTTAAAATGGCACCCTGTTACAATTCGTTTAATTATTGAAATTGTGATTCTGCACATTTGTGTGTACACATTTTCATCTTAAAATTCAGGTAAATGTTGATTTCGCTTCGTTAGGAATGGAGAATGGACTTCTCTTAGTTCGTCCATAAAAGCCTTTTATTGGGGAGAAAGGAAATAAAAGGGGCTCTAGTATTTATTTCTTAAATTAAGCCATTATTACACCTGGGGCTCAATAGAAAGGCCAACACTATTTATTGCGTAGGTGATAGGTCTGTGGAGTCAATATCTTCAGCTCCGTCGCCTTTTTTTCTACTGTCCGACTCCGATATTAACGAAAATAGCAATTAATTTTCAATTTTTCATATCAATAGCTTTTTAATGGATGAACATTGGATTTTTTTTTTTTTAATTTATTACCTGAAATCTATTAAAAGATTAAATATTCCGAAATAAAATTATTACTTTCCTTATATACATAATGTATAAGGAAAGTATTGTGACGGGGTCGAAAATTCGAATTCGAGTTTTCGACGGGAGAGCACGTTTCAAGCATCCCTGATCACGAATCAAACATTTTTGAAGTGATGTCTGTGTGTGTGTGTGTGTCAGTGAGTCTGTGGAGACGATAACTGACGAACGAATGGACCGATTCCAACGAAATTTGGTACAAAAATCACAATCCGTAAACACTGGAAGCCTATTGTTTTTATACGTAATCGAATGTTCAGACCCCCCCCCCTAAATTTTCGAACGAAATTTTGAAAAAATCGTCAAAAAATCAAAACCGCTAATAAAGTTACGCAAATAGATATTTCTTATGTAATTTTTCATTAGGAAACGATTGGCATAAATTTTAGAACGCTAACATGAACCGTTCTCGAGATATTGCACATTTTTAAAAAAAAATTATCAAAAAGTTATATTAAATAAAAATATTTTCTATTGAGAAACATGTTCACTTTTCATATATAATACCATGCGATAAATTGGGTGACATCATTCTCGTGGATCTAGCGCGTGCCATTCATGAAACAAGATACTTTGAGTAATACTTTTGTATTTGAACGCCAATAGTCATTTATCTGCTGTAAGAATAACTTATTTCTCCGTTCATAACGCTTGGCAAGATTTTGGCGGAATATTTTTAATTGTTGCCAAATTAACAAAAACCTCGCCAAATGGATAAAAATGACGTTAAATCAATGAAAATGACGACTCATTGACGAAAATTCAACTTCTTGGAAATAATATAAGTATCTACTATAAAAATAACCTATTTTTTTACTGTAAAAGTAGTAAATTCATTACATTATATAAGGAAAGTCATGTGCTGCCCACATCAGATTTTTTTTAAATAGCTTTATTTAGGAGTCAGAGTTGATATATTTTTACCGACTCCACAGCCCTGTTAGGTGAATGATAATATAATAGTTTAAGAAGCAAACGCTAGTGTCCCTTTCCTTTTTGTCCCCTTTCTCCCCTACATATAATTTTTCATTCCAGTCAGTAGATTATGGTTACATTTCAAAAATCTTGGGAACAAACAGTAGGAATTCCTTAACGCAAAACGTTTAAACAGCTCAAAATGTGTTGAAAAATTAAAATGTTTTGAAAGTTTTGTAAATAGAATTAATCATATATGTAACTGCTAGAATATTTCAATGTCATTTATTTTAGTGACTGAGTCATAATCCGACCCTTAAAAGTCTTTTAAAGTAATTTAATTGTTTTGAACACATTTTCCTTCCGTCTAGTGTATGTTAAAACCTGATTCAACAGAATAATATCTTTTTAATTTTTACAATCTTTTTACCCCCTCCCCCCCCTCCCTGCAACGTGTAATAGCTTTAGCGGATAAACAAAAGGCGAATAAGAGAATTCCTTCTATTCTTTCTCACTCTGTGAACAAACAACACAATTGCAAAACATCTGGTTTGAACAGGTTTCTAGTGGCGAACACCACAAGCTGATGAACAATATAGATTTTTTTTTAGCTTCGCAAGCGTTTTAATTTCAAGTTTTGCTGTATGAAAAAATACTTAAACTATTATTCCAATAGTTGAGTCGTGTTTAAGATTAGTAAATTGAAATATATATATATATATATATATATATATATATATATATATATATATATATTAATACGTTTCTGAACAATTTTATTCTATTACAAAATATGATTTTGCTTCGAAATATTGTTCTCTACGGATAAAAATTGCGCAACGTGTTTCCATTAAAAGGATGGACTAATTAATTTCTTAGAAAGGAATCCCCCCTTCCCCACTCAAAGCTTTGTCTACATTCTGCGATTTCAGAACAGACTCGCCTGCGGTTTTCTTTTAAATCGCTTTACTGCTTTTCCGGTGAAAATGGAGTTGCAGGATGTGAGGTGTTCAACACTTACACATTTGGGGCACGTAAGCAATTGGAATCAAGAAATTTCTGTATCGAGATAGTTGACCCATTGGATATTTCGCTGGACAGTTGTCACTCATATACACGTGGTTCGATAAAGACACTTTGTACTTCAGGTGATTGTTTTTTTTTCTTTGATTCCCCCCCCCCCCCCCCCCCCTCTGTTCCAGATCCCACGCTAATCAGTCAATTTAGGTTATTGTTTTGTTTAAGAGATGCAAAGCGGGAATATCTAAATATGGATAATTGACCGAAAATTACACGAATTTCAAATTGCATGGTAGTGTAGTAGTGATCTCAAAACGTTTTTGATCACGCATCTGTCATAAGACCTACTCGCGTACCCCTATGATTAAAATACAGATCCTATAGCTTATTTATTTTGTTTTAAGCGGGCGTTGATTCCAATACGGAGAAGGCTACATATTAGAATAGCACAAGAATGTTTTTGTGCTAAACGGACGAATAATAAAATAATATTCATATAATCATATTATTATTGTGTTCATGATCGTGTTATTAAAAAATACAAATTAATGTTTATTATTCTTTAATTTTCTTATTTCTTCTGTCAATATAAAATTTGCTTTAGGAAAAGTGTAATAAAAATAATTTTCTTGTCGTACCCCCACGTGAATTCACGTACCACCTGGTGGGGAACGTACACCACTTTATCCTTTATCGATACTCGATAAAGGATAAAGTGGATCCTTTATCGATACTCGAAGGAGGTCGACTATCAAATGGAGGTTGTATCAGAAAAAGAAAATTAACTCTACCTATGGCAGCACCGTGATATTTCACCCATGTCTTTTCAATAACATTCCATTTTTGATACACGACCTATGTAATATTCATAATTTCGGGATTTTAAATATTAGCTTTTTCGCAGACATTTTACACCCCCCCCCCCTCTCCTCCGGCCATCCACCTTGCTGCTCTAAGTCTTAGGACGAGTCGGCTGGCCTGGGCTTTCGACCCCCCCCCCCTCTTTGTTATCGTATTATCGTTTTTCCAAACAATGTCGTGGAAGTGATGTATGCCGCAATAGCTGTTGTGTTTGTTTGCTTATTTAAAAGTAATTTGTGGTTTCCTGTCAGAGACCTGGTACTGAAAGGCGTGTGTATTTGCAGGCAACTAAGTATGAACGCCCTTTGTAACCACAAAAATTAACCCTACTGTGTAAAAAAAAATAAAATAAATGGTAAAGAAAACTTCATCTCCTAACATTGGATAAACTGAGTAAACCTAAGCAGTAAATAATTTGAAAGTTCACAACGGTAATTACTGATAAAAAAAGTCATTTGAATAGAAAAAATACAAAAAATCAGCTTGAATGCATCTAATTCATTGACTTGACTAACTTGTTGCCAACTTAAAATAAATTAATAAATATTTAAACTTAACTTGCGTTTGCGAATATAATATCGTAAATATTTATTTGGAAACACAACATATTTGAAATGAGCTTAGACAGCATGAGCATTAACAAATTGAAGACTTCTTTTAAGACTGTTTTATAACTCAAATCCAGTGTATGATATTTCGAGTTACAAAATAACTATCCCAGATTCCTGGGATATAATATATATATATATCTAAATATAGGAAAATTCCCCGTGCTACATTGTTATTAATAAACCCTAATTTATTCTGAAATGTAACTATTTTGAAAATCCTTATAAATATACATTTTAAAATTTGCAATTTAACTTAAAACACAATTTTACGCAAATTTTTAATAAAAATAAACTTCTTTAATATTTGTTAAATAAAAAGTTCAATTTGAGGTTTTATTTTCTTTCACTGTCAAAGCCTCGAAATATACAATTGATTAAAAAAATGATCGACAGATTATTACTATTCTGCAAAATGGCGCGAAGTCTCTTCAGAAACATCCTAAATTGTTGAAACTGCTAAAAGTCTCATAAGTGATAAGATAAGCTAAAAGACTCACAATTTCATCTACGGTTTCATCTTAAAATGGATTCGACACTTTCCGTGTCACTATAAGATATGATGGAATTATGATTTCATTATATCAATAGTAGTGCAATTCTCAAAATGTACATCTATCGGCATGATAATCATTCTTATACAAAATCTCAGTCAAATGTCATTTTTCTTTTAAATCGAGCACTTTTTTCGAACATTTTTTTTTAAATCGAGCTAACTTTAATAATAAAGTTTTGTTTTATTATTTTAAACCAATGGGGTTTAAATCTGCCAACTTGGAATGTAAGTAGCAATGATATTAGCTTGAAGAAAATCTCGGAATGAAGAGTCCCGGAAATGGAAAATTCTATTATGTAAGTAACATTTGATGTTACTTCGAGTTATAGAAGAATTCCACTTAAAGAAATTTTGTTTACAAAAATTAAAATCTGACGTGAGCAGCACATGACTTTCCTTACATACTCAAATTCATTTTCTTTATTTCTTTAATATTTCATTAAATTGAGTTTAATTGCACTAAATAACAGGCATAATTATTTGAAATGACATTGAATTTACACTTTTAAGTCAAAATTTGTTTTCATTTGGTAACTGGACGTATTTGCAAAACCGGTGCAGCAAAAAATGCGAAATATATATATATATATATATATATATATATATATCCAAACGGCGTGCCCTAGAGTAATGGGATTGGTTTTATTCTTTTCATCGTTAAAAATTACGTATAAAACAAGCATTTAATTGATACATCTGAGCATACTTAGTCTTCTATTTTAGATTTTTGTAGACTATTTCACACACACGGCCAGTTACCTTACACCTTTCTGGTAGGTCAGACGGTCTGGGTCTCAACAACAACACACACGGCCACACAAATAGCTACTGTAAGCCTTCGGGTCAGTCGTGCGGTCTGGGCTTTTCACACACACACACAAAAAGCAAACAGGTTCTTTTTTTTCCCAAATCGTACCAAAATCTAATCAGGTTCTTTTTTTCCGAATCGTACCGAAATCTAATCATCACCAGGGTAATCCACAAGTGACTTATCTACCAAATTTTGTGGAATTTGGTCAATTAGATTTTTAGCTAAGAGTTGATACACAGACATCACGCTAACAACAGTTTATTCGTGTTCTAAAGATATCAAAACGTGTAGATTTGTTTAATTTTCCGCTTGATTCCAATACTTATATATTACCATGTATTGTAGGGCAAGTAAAAGGATATGCAATGCATATTATTTGCTTGAAATACTACAAATTGCTCCGAATGAGATACTTTTAATTATAACGTTCTGGACGTTTTACTGTATCAACTGACCTATGTACTGGACGCATCAGACAGCCGGGTGGAGCTTCACATTCCCAGATATTTTTTGTGACTAAGAACTCGCGAGGTCATGCGCCATATAACTCTTGTCTGAGAATACCAGTCTATCTCGATCTAAATAATACAGCTCATTTCAAAAAGAATTAATATCATGTCAAGTTGAATTAACTTAAATTCGTTTGTGTTTAAAACATCTTTTGAATTTCGGGCTTTTGTGTGTGAGTTTTCCGTTTGCCGCTAAAGATCTTGAACTCGCCAGTCTGCTTTTCCCCACCCTCACTTGTTGCGTTCGCAATCGCTTTTTCGCCCCCGCAGCTCGCATTGGTTTTCACGACACGTTGTAACAGCAGACGTGAGTTTAAAAAATAGTTCACTCCCTTTAAAATGTATTTTATACCTTAAATATACAAATTGTCACGTAAATTATTCAAATAGGAGCGTTTAACTAGTTAGTGTTATTTACTTATGAATTAGTGGATTTTGTTATTTACTTACGAATTTTTTTTTATTAAATACAATTATATTGTATTTTTCCGTTATTGAGAGGATATGTGCCCCCATACCCTCAGGCGCATATACACATTTGTTTCAATTTTTTTATTAAATATATAAAAGCTTTGGCTTATTTTGTTTTTACTTTCTACAGCTAACTTTTGTAAGCATTGATGCAGAAGATTAAGTTTTTTAAATGTTGATAAGCCAGAGTCAGTTACGTAGAAGTACTATCTGTATATCTGTTCTCCGTTCTGAATATATAACATAAAGAAACATTTCTTAATTTGCGGTGAAATTTTAATATTGTAGTCTTTCCTTAAGTTTTATAATAACTCCCACAAACTGGAAAGAAAGTAAATTTTCCCGTGCTGAGATAATAAACAGACAAAAACACAACTTTATTTATATAGATAACAATTTTACAATCAGACAATATCATTTTTGTAGGATACGTTTCTGGCCTTTAGGGGCTGCAATAAAAAGACCTTTCATTTATGACATTTCAGCAAGCAACACACAGTTGGCCATGCGAAAAGCTGCAGTTGCTTAGGACTAGGCCCACGCTGCAGTGCCTCAGACCTGTCTATAAAAATTTTAGAGATAGAGGCACAAACAATGATCGGATTACGTTATCGGATTTTGAATTGCACTTATTGTAGAAACGTTCAAAGGCCCCGTTTGTTTGGAGGCTCATATAACGATTGGGCCTTTAAAATGAGGACACAGGACATGAAGACAACAACACACGGACGCCTTTCGATATAAATCATTTTCTGAAATATTTCTTATTCTTATTCCGCCGAGTTTTACAATAAAAAAGATTTACAAATAGATTTTTATTAATACGTTTCGCTAGTCGGCCACACACATTCATAAAACGGCAGTCCCTCAGAGCATTATGCCCCAGAGACAGTTTATGGCTAGACTGAAAGCAATAGGAAAGTTATTTAAACAGAGCAATAAACCACCCAAGTAGGGATACGATATATAAAGAGCCCTCACTCACCTAGTCCAATTTTTCATCAGATAAACTCCTTTTGTCAATTTAGCCGCGGACACCGTCTGAGACGCACTGGCGCCATTTTGAACTCTATAATTTACCCCCCCCCCCCCCAAGTCGCCAACCACAGATGTACTATATATATATGTCTATCCCGCCAAGTGATTGAAGGCAATTCCATTATTTTCCAATGTCCAGTCTGACAGATTTAACGAGTGGTCAGTAATAAACGTCACATTTCTCTCACTTCCTAGCCTAGAAGGATAGAACCCATTTAACAAGTGTTCGACTTCAAATAAGATTTTAAGACACCTGTTAGCAGTAACTTTTTAGTAATAAAATGTGATTATTTTTGATTGCTAACTTTTTATCAACATTTTCTAATAGTTTGGGGCCCGGCTCGGGCCGAGCCCTCTCATCTCTAATTTACACCTGTGGATCATTTGCCTTTCGGATACAGTTTGTTACTGAGCCAAACAATAAATGTAATTATTATGATATATCTTGCACAATAAAATATTTGTGTGTTTGTAGCTGGAAATCTAAGGGTCATACGGCCATGAAATTTAATATATCAGCACTTACGACTCGGAAATGTAAATATATGCGATATATTTTTTAATTCGCACAAATCGGTTCCTTAGTGGCCGAAAATATTATCTCTGCGTTTCCATCTTAGAGTACCACCTTCCTAAAAGACCAAAGAACGTTCTTTCAATTACGTGTGAACCGCATTTGTAGGACAATTCCTTTTATATATTTTCATTAAGTAATTTTTTTTTTTTTTTTTTAAGCGAGCGAACCTGTAAGATTTTCGATGTTCCCTCAATGAATTCCATAACATTTTTCGACCTACCGATTGCACTTGCCCACCAGACAACGGGATTTAGGTCAGGGTTACAAAAGAGGGAATCCAAATATAAGCATGAAATGGCTAGTTCTGTTACCATGCAAATTACGTTATAAATAAATTCATTGCAAAATGCAATTAAAAAAAATTCTGCTGTAACTATAAATTAAAATATTTCTAGAGTGGTAGCATTAGTTAAACGGTACAGTCAACCGTTTAATTAACTCTTATTGAAGAAAATTTAGCACATTTTTTAGATATTTGAAGTTTTTTTTGTACAAAATTTCAGGAATTTAAATCTTTTTTTTTTTTATTACTTGCTACAGGTCAAGTCTAACTTGTATGTAGAGTTTTAAATGTTTTTATCTTCAGCAGTTTGGGTTGCGTAAAATCAATTCAACCCTAAGTCAGCTAGTTTCATTAATCTGTATGATATAGATTTTTAATATTTATCAAAACATAATTTTACAGTTAACAAATACAGACTTCTAATTTATCGAATTTACAAAAAATCTTCTCTTTTAGGTTATGCGCTTCACACACACACATAAATTAAATTTATTTGAAAAAAAAAATGAATTAATGTTAAAACTTTACTCCCCCCCCCCCCCCCCCCCACAGGTCCTTACAAATTTTATGATAGGGTTAGAAATTCGATAAGCGAAATTTGGTGGCTCTGTACTATTTCAGCATTCCTAAATATTCAACCTTCTTTAATTTAACGTTCGATTCTATGGTCACTATATCATTCGGACTAATTGAGAAATTTAACCAACTTTGGTGCGAAATTAGAAATCAGGGGCTAGTCTTGATTTTTGAATAATTTCGCCAGCCTATTCGTCAAATAAATTTTCTTTCGCCAAATGGAGTTTCTAATCGCCAAATTTTACTTTTACTTTCCATTTGAAGAACTTTGCTTTGATTTATAAATTCTCAAATTCCAAATATAATTGTTTTGAAAGGACAAAAAAAATATAGTATATACATAACGATTAGTATACCGCGATTTTTTACTTTCCTTATATACATAATGTATAAGGAAAGTATTGTGACGAGGTCGAAAATTCGAAATCGAGTTTTCGACGGGAGAGCACGTTTCAAGCATCCCTGATCACGAATCAAACATTTTTAAAGTGATGTCTGTGTGTGTGTGTGAAAGTATGTGTGTGTGTGTGTGTCAGTGAGTCTGTGGAGACGATAACTGACGAACGAATGGACCGATTCGAATCAAATTTGGTACAAAAATCACAATCCGTAAACACTGGAAGCCTATTGTTTTTATACGCAATCGAATGTTTAGAACCCCCCCTAAATTTTCGAATGAAATTTTGAAAAAATCGTTAAAAAATCAAAACCACTAATAAAGTTACGCAAATAGACATTTCTTATGTAATTTTTTTATTAGAAAACGATTGACATAAATTTTAGAACGCTAACATGAACCGTTCTCGAGATATTGTACATTTTTCAAAAAAATTATCAAAAAGTCATATAAAATAAAAAAAAAAAATTTCCTATTGAGAAACATGTTCACTTTTCATATGTAATACCATGCTATAAATTGAGTGACATCATTCTCGTGGATCTAGCTCGTTCCATTCATGAAAAAAGATACTTTGAATAATACTTTTGTAATAGAACGCCAATAGTCATTTATCTGCTGTAAGAATAACTTATTTCTTAGTGCATAACGCTTGGCGAGATTTTGGCGGAATGTCGCCAACTTGGCGACTTTTTTGAAATGTTGCCAAATTAACGAAAATCTCGCCAAATGGATAAATATGACGCTAAATCAATGAAAATGACGACTAATTGTCGAAAATTCAATATCTTGGAAAGAATATTAGTATCTATTATAAGAAAAACCTATTTTTTTACTGTAAAAGTATAAAATTCATTACATTATATAAGGAAAGTCATGTGTTGCCCACATCAGATTTTTTATTTTGGCATAGGCAGAATTCATAATCGCCAAAATTTTCGCTAAATCTTTTCTTCAATTTCGCCAAATAGAATTTTATCCGCAAAATGCAACAATGATCAATTCAATGGCTCGACCCCATGTGAAATGATAAATAAAAGTCTTTTGAATATCAGCTCAATCTACCGACCATTATTCCTTCGTTGCTATCAGGGTGTGACTTACACATGGACCACCGGGAAAGTGGACATGGGCAATAATAATAGTAAAATATTGGATCTCCCCAAATACATCTAAGCCCTAAAATCCCATCTTCCGTGAGTCAGGCTCTGATTGTAATTTCATTATGCACGAATAGCACATAAGTTTTGTCTCTTGAAAAACGAACCATAAAATTATTGCATATTGTGTACAACCCCAATTACTTGTAGTCTGTCTTGTCTTCAATTGAGAACTGGTTCTATTGTTTGGCGGTCAAATTTTATCTTCAAATTTTAATTCCACGGCTTTTACATCTGCAACCTTCCTCAATAATTGCTTCTGCATGTTAGTTACAAGAATCCATTGCGAAATTTATGTTCGAATTGAATCATTTCCAAGTTGATTGCACAGTTCTGGAATGCAAGTTTTTAAACCATGTGGTGAAACGTCACATTTTATAATTTTCTTTACTATCTCACCAGTGAGTTAATTTTCGTGTAACGGCATTCAAGTGTGTGCATTGCAATTATATGCTTGCGGCGAAGTTAACTGAAATACACTGCGAAAGCAATAACTATTTACATACTTATTTTCATTGACTAAATGGTTTCCATAGAAGCGGAATTCGTTTTGAATATCAATTTAGAATACTTTTTTTCTATAGAAATATGAAACACGTATACAATTTATAGGAATCTGTTGATTTGAGTTTAAACTATTTGTTTGTTTAATGCAGCAAAATTTTAGCTTATTATTATTGATGGGGTTTTATAGAACTAAATAACTTGTAGGCGGTTTACAGTTTTCACTATATTTCTCTAGAATCGAACTGAATCCAGAATCGGACAGAAAAAGTAAGCAAGGTTTGGTAGTACGCAGTCGCTTGCGGTAGCATAAACTTAGTCAAGACCGCTGAGGAGGGGGAGGGGTTTACAGGGCCATATTTCTTGTTCTAATATGGACTCTATAGATATCTAATGCAATACAGCTATTGGGGTATAATCACGCAGCCAGTAGAACTGAATTTGCCAATCTCCATAGAGGTTCCCAAATTGTAACCCACAGCAGGTTTTTTTTCTTTCTCTCTGCCATTGCATGTTCACGAGCCCAGATTAAGCACGAAACTAGTTCAGAGATGCTGTTATCTGCAATGAGAGCGTGATCCAGCATTTTTTGTTTCAATATTTAAAATTGTCACTGCGTAATGAAAGAAATTTGTTATTTAATAATTTTGCACTTGCTCTGAAAAAGCCCTTGAAGTACCTGCCATGTTTGAAGAAAAAGGAAGAAAATTCCAAAAGAACAAGAACATAGGCTTCTGTATTCTCTAGAGGAGGATTGGCTTTTCACCGGGACGTAACTGTCGGATCCCGCCACTTTCTAATGATTACGAAAGGATGGGTCGTACAGCAGAAAAGGGGGGGGGGGAGGGCAACAGGAAGATGTGGATAAAGTTACCTCCCACCATAAACTGTGAGATGGACTTGCAAGCTCTTCCAACTCTCGGATTCGGTTCCGAGGGGAAGACGGCGTCGAAAAAACGAGTGGGAAAATGTCAGTGGAAGACTGTTCTGTTTTGATTATTCAGTTTTTTTTCTCTTTTAGTTCCTTCAGTTCTGTCTGTAGGAGATTTTACTAGTTATTGCTGTACTTTTTTCTGTCTTTTCGGGAGCAAAGGGCAACGTGAAAAAAATTCTCCAGCTGTTGTGTTTCTATCATACTGTTGTAAGGGTTGTGTTGAACCCCGATTGCTGTCGGTGATGTCATTACAGGTCGTTGGGAGAAACAGATGTTGCAAATGTGGTCTTAATTATTAGTGTCGGAAATGATAGAAAAGTACTTGCTCTCAAAGTCTTATAATTCCAATTCCCAGGACTCACCGGCGTATTATGAGTTAATATTAATTTTTGCTTTTTTTTTCCCGCATGAAATTAAAATGGGATAGATATTACAGAAAGGTATTCAAAAGGAATTATTAAATAGTCAGGGCAATAATGATCTCAATTTCTCCCTGGACAGGCACATCATTGACATTTGCTTCGTTTGCTCTCTTTTCTTAGAATACAAATTTCACCTTCATTATTTTATCGTAACTGCTAAGGTTTTTTTCAATTTACGATAATCATAAATATTTTGGTATAATGTCCAGAATATGTATATAAAAGTATTCATGTTTTTTTTAATTGTAAAATTATAATTTTGAAAAATATATTTAAAAAATACATATTTTTCAACAAAATTTTTATATAATAAATATAAATTTAGTGTAAAAATTTTGTTAAGAACAATATAAATAGGATTGCTATTGTATACTTTCATAGCCCAAGATATATTGATACAAAAAATATAAAGTAAACTTGTATCCTAATTAATTCTGAGGTTAACTTTTAAAAATATAGCATTTTAAATATGTTTAATATTTCAAAATTTCACAAATTTAGAAAATAGTTTTTTCCCCCATAGGGGTTCTCAGAATTGTGGCATATTGCAAATTTTTTGCTGCCTTTGCAGATATCGACTTTTCTATGCTGATGAACACGTGATAAAAACTAAACCAGCTCAAGGATGTTTTTATCTGCAATGGGAGCGTAATCAACATAAACCTAAGAATGCAGCTAATATCAGATCCATGTTAAGCAAATTATTGCTTTCAACAGACATTGTAAACTCGGGCAATAGCAGTAGTTTTAACCTCCTTTGATTATAAACCCTTGGGTTGGTCGTGTGGTCTGGGCCTTCAACCTCCTTTGATTGACACTACAATTTTAGATTATTTCACGACCCATAAGTGAATCGGGCACCACAGTTTTGAGGGGGAAAAAAATCATCATTGCTTTCATTTCTTTTTTGAAAAAACAGTTTCGTTTTAACCGAACCTGCCGTTAAAAGGAGACTTAAACCAAAATAATAAAATCTCACGAATTTCGATGCCAATTATTTTATGGTAAATTTTATTTGTTCCTTTTCGAGTCTTGACTAATAATTTTATCTGCATGCTAAATAAAAATGAATGTAATTAATGATAGGAAATTCTCCTCTGACCTTTCCCATAGGCTAGATTCGACTCATCGTGATCACTTTCTGGGCGTTTCTATTTATCTTCAACGGGGAAAGATCTGTTTCTATTGGAAATTGAATTCTAACCTACTTCGAGTATTGAGCACCAGACTTCGCTTTTTAATTATTGGTTGTTCTTTTTTAAATCCTTAATCAATTCTCCTTTGCAGGAACGAAGTGCATGTATCGATTGAAATTATGTGGCAATCTTTCATTTTTCTCGGCCTATTGTTTTAGCAATCAATCGTTTCTTCGTGTTCAATTTTTCTTCTTACTCTAAATTCGACCACAAACCGGAAGGTTTTTTTTCCCGTCCTAATTAAGTTAATTGAGCTTCAGCTTAATGGATGCTTGCATAATAAATTAAATAAGTTGCTTTATATTAAGGGTATTGATCAAATTATAGCTTGAATTATCTGGTAGTCACTCACTAGTCTGATTTGTAATAGCTTTAAATTTAGCTAGTAAAGTTCGGGGCATTAGTAGCCACTAACTTTGTCATCCACCCTAATGATGTCCAAGAAATGTAAATAAAATGGTAGTATCTGGCCAAGTGAGTGGAAAATACCTTTTTTTTATGTTTATGAAATATAACTTGATATTAAATTAAAAAAAAATGATAATTTTCTTTTAATTATTTCATTTATTGAGTCAAACTTTGACAATGTGTATTGTCACATTTATAGTAACTTGTGCATAAGTCATTGGTTAGTAAAAAGTCATGAGTAGTTAGTAAAAATGTGGACTCTACTTGTCAGTGGCTACATAACTCCACAACCATAAATTAAGTTATGGAATTAAGCTTCGAACCAATAGTGTAGCCAGGATTTATTTTTCAAACTTTATAATTTCATAATTTTAGTGCTTTAAAACTGAAAGTGGAAGTAAATCTACACTAAAAGTTAAAAAGCATGAAATACTAAATGGTCTGCCAATACTCCATAGTACCTGTAGTTCAGGAAGCCTTTGTGTAGGGGGGGGGGGGGGAAGGAGAAGCTCATGTTACCTGCATCCCAGGGGCTTACAAAATCATAATACGCCTTGGGGGTAATGGCCGAATGAGGGTGGGGGGGGAGGGGGGAATAAGAGTGCTGGATTTTGTATTCCAATATGGACTCTGAAGAACTAATGTAAGGTTCAAACAGTGAGAAGAGTGGGGGTTATCACGCACCTCTGACTACGCCACTAGTTCGAACAGATTAGCACTGAGCAAAATTCAAACATATATGATAAAGCTTTTCCCAATAACGCGCCCTTTTCTTTCATAATTATTACTAGCAGCATACCCGTTCTTCGTACGGAGTATATAATATAAAGAAATTTATAATTCGCAATCATGAGCAAATTCTGTTAAAATATTAAATTTATTGCTCATAAAGAGAAGTTTAAGAATATCTGTTCTCACTATGCAAAATTATATTCACGGGCAGATCTGAAGAATAAAACATCCTGGCCCCTTTTGTAAATAAATTTACAAAAAAAAAGGAATCGAATCAATAAATGCAACCTCGTACTACTTATATTGTCGCAGATTAGAAAATATGCCAGTGTGATAGTAGAAGCTTACCCGTATTGCAATATGAGTCTCAAAAATATTTGCCAAAATAAAAAAGATGACGTAATAAATTGAAAGTATCAAAAATCCCCGTAATCTTAATACCAGAAGGTCGTAATTGATTCCAATATATGCCAATATATATAAAAATATATGCCAATATACCTGTACTACTTATATTCTCGTAGATTAGAAGATATACCCATGCATTTGTAGAAGATTACTCGTACAACGTACTATATATGAGTTTCAACAATTTTCGTCATAATAAAACAATTCCATAATAATTTGAAAATATCAATAATCCCTGAATCAACAGTCCCCGAAAATACCAATAATAATGATGTTTAAATCTGAAGACCGTAATTGATCCAGTCAAAAATGCAATGTCAATGAAATTTATTTTATATACATATTTGTATTTTTGAAATCGGAAAAGATTTAATAAAAATCGTATGCCGCATAACATATTGAATCCGTTGCTAAGCGACATGATATCATTTGCTTCAAACAAATTGATAGAAATCATATCATCTGAATAATGCAATCTCCATGGAAGGTTTGGCGACATTTTCGTCAATTTAGCGATAACTTAAAAAATCGCCAAATTTATCGCCAACTGGGACTGTAGAACTGATAGTCCCATTTTGCGACAAATTGACGAAACATCATCACAATACTATCCCCTAACAAAACACAATTAATTTAATTTAGTAAGCGCGATTTTATCAATTTCATGATATTTTTATGGATTTAAAAATATTTTTACCAATTTGGTGATATTAAAAAAATTCCTTCAATGTGTTACTAAGTAGGATAGATGAACTGACCGACAAATGCTACAGAAACATCATTTCAGTACTGTATTCTTAAAAAACAAATTTAATTTCATTGATTGATTTGGGCCATTTTTATCAATTTGGAGACATTTCCTCTAATTTGGTAAAGTTTAAGAAAAGTTACCAAGTTATTTAGAGATATTCTGCTAAATTCGTAGCTCTGAATTTGCAGATCTGAAGAATAAAATATCCTGATCCCTTTTGTATATACTAAATGAAAACACTGAAATTGTATTAGAAGATACATACACCCGTTCTACTCTTTTTCTGCTTCAACAATCGGCTAAATGAATTTATTGGGTAAACACAATATATGAGTTTATTAGCTAAACACAATATATGAGCTTGAAACCTATTTGCTTAAATACATGAAAGTGATGTACGCAGTCCGCAATATATATAATTAAAATAACAATCAAACCGTTCATTATAAAATATATTTTTACATCCATTTATTTATTATACAAATAGAAAAAATAATAATAAATATTACCAACACTTTTAATTTCATTCCATTGCCGAACAACATGATATAAGATAGAATCTTCCTCGTAAAATGCGAAATTAAATAGCCATTTTGATTTCTTTATACTCTTCATCGTTGAGTAAAAATTTGTGAAAGATGAACCATGGAGGTAGATTTTTCCATTTAAATTCATGTTTCAAACAATTCATGCTTTCCTATAGTGACTAATTAATGCAAAAATCCTGTACTAAACTCGGAAATAAAGTTTTATTTCATTTTGGCGTTTTAAACAAACGATTTTCATGCTTTCCGTTTGGATAAACCACGGAGTTGGAGAGTAGATCTCCTAAGAAAAAGTTCCGTTTTTCATTAATATCTCAACAACCCCTGGTCTTAGAAACTCGAAACTTGGACAAAATTTATGGGGCGCTATTTCAAGGCTATCCACAAAATTTCATTAAATTCGGTTCAGCCGTTTTTCTGTGATGATGATACAAACGAAAATTTCGTTTTTTACTAATATCTCGAGAACCACTGGTCGTAAAAACTCAAAATACGGACTAAATTTTAAGTGGGGCTATTTCTAGGCTACCCACAAAATTTCATCAAATTCGGTTCAGCCGTTCTCCCGTGATGATGGGACAAACAGACAGACAGACAGACAGACAGATTTTCATTTTTATTTATATAGATTCCAAATTCCTATTTCATGTCCAGCACGTATTGCAACTATATTAAATTCCATTCCACGCCACTAATATTAACAAAGTCTGCCAGCACTTCCTCTTTTCCTCGACCGTCCCATATATGTTCACTAATGTTAACCTCTACGTAAACTTTCTCATATGAAACTGCATCCCCATCACATTTTTAAAGCATAAAGAACGCGAAGACAACATGTTTCCCATGTCGTCATCAGATTCCCCTCCTCCGTAAATATAATTTGTACTTGTGAAAAACTACGTAGACGTCATTGAGTTTTCTTGAGAGCTAGCTAGTTGTTGGAGCTCGGCCTGACTATGCAACTATATCCGTTTCCAGTGTCACATAATAAAGGAGATTTGTGGTAACGTGAAATGTCTCTTCCCTGGGCTACTGCAGCCTATATTACATATATATGCTCTGAAGGACTCGATGTAATAAATTATAGTTTGCCAATGGATATCAGATCATTCTGTAAAAGAAAAATAGTGCAACTTGGAGGGGGATTACAATAGGACGAATATAAATAAAAGTGTGGGAAAACAGTTTCAAATTTTCGAAAAAAAAAAAAAAAATCAGACAAATTTAATATCATTTATATACTACGAAACGAGTAAGTTTTCGAGATCACGTTTAAGGCACCACGAATCGAACGTTTTTGAGATGTGTGTGTAAATTTTCTTTTCTTGCAAACACTGCTCATACACACTTGTTTTTATAGGTATTTTGATTTTTATATTAAGAAGACTCAACAAGTGCAACTTGTTGCACTTGTCAGTGCAACTTGTTGCAGTGCTTTTAAAAATGTTACTCCTATCTCGGGACGATAAAAATAGAGTTTTCGTCTCCCCCTGCTTCAACTCTATTTTCACTACAGAACAACCTGTTTTGCTGTAACATAAATATACAAGGGAAAAATCGTGTGTAAATTCTGCATTCCATTATCTCAGCATTTTCTGGCATCCAATTCTTATTTTCGCATGATGCAATCAATATAGAGCATAACACTTTTAGCACTTCCTTAAAGAAAGCAGGCATATGCAAAGTACGTGACAATTGTTCCGAGAGGAAATTTTGATTCCTCTTCATCAGGCAAAACCGTATTTTTACTTAACAAACGCCAAGCGAGAACTATCTACTGTTTTTAACTATTCTTGCTTGGCGCTTGTTAAGTAAAGACACTGTCATGACCTGATGAAGAGGGATCAAAACGCTCTTAAAATAATTGCTCTCACTTAATTTGCATATTTCTGCTTTCTTTAAGGAAATGCTAAACGTGTTATTCTCACAAGAAGCGGTTTTATATTTGTGAATTGTGCAATATAGAGCACACTTTATGAAATTAGTTTGTATTGTAACAAATTTTTTCTTCTTTAACTTTACAGTTTAGATTTATTTAATAGAGAACATCCTAATAATATGTTACAACTTATTGTTTAAATTTCGTTATTTGGTGTATATTTTAATTAATTATTTATTTATTTTTTAATTTAACTTGATTTCCTAGTTTTATCATTCGATGTTTAAAAATCTCTTTTAACACATTTTCAATAAATAATTGGAATTTTTGTTCTTTTTATACAGTAGCGATTAGACTTGACGTTCTGACTCTTGAGACTCCTTATACATTATGTATATAAGGAAAGTAATAACATTTTGCTATGGTTTGAGTTAAAATGAATCAATTCCTGAAATTAAATTTCTCATATTTTTTTTTATATTTGTGAAATTTTTAATATATCTAAACTTGAATATGTTACTATGGCAACAAGAATAATTTAGTTATCGTTAGCATGATGCGCATATGAGTTAAATAAAATTGAATCAAATATTTATCTTAAAAATATCGTCTGTTTCTAATTATTCTTTTTTGACAAACTTGCTGGGAATTTGAGTGAAAAATGGCAGCATCTCGAAATTGCTTGAGAATCGAAGTAGACATTCAGAATACTTTTTTTGAAACTACGAAAACTTTGTAGAACTACGAATTTGTTTTGTTCCAAATTTATTTTCACATTACATTTTAGTAATAAATTTTGTTCATACTTTTTTTTCTCCTTCATTTTTTTTTTCTCAACGCATGAGAACACTTTAAACCGATTTTTTTTTTCTTTTTAGGTCTTGTGTCCTGCTCACCGAATCCATGTAAAAATGGTGCCTCATGTGTTTCAGATCCAAGAGGGGAGTCATATTGCAAGTAAGTAGAGTTGTTTTGTATACTTTCCTGCAGCATGTATTTCCAGGATTTCTCGTCAGTTGATTTTCTTTAATAAGTTTCATGCTTTTAAATCTTTGTATTATTATTTACATATGATTAAAATTGTATAATATAAAAATTTTATTTTACACACACACATTTCTTTTTAATACTGCAGTTTGCAGGTTTTATATTCAGTTCTTTGTATTGGTTTTAATCTTGTGAATGTCTCATAGAAATGCAGTTTAATTGCTATTTTTTGATTTTTAAAACCTTCAGTAAAACTGTCGTTTTTTCTCTAATAAATTCTCGAAGGAATCAGCGCATATATTTCATTTTTTTAGTGTAGAGAGATTTCTTTAGTTCCGTGAATTTATTTTCTCCCATGATATTAATGCTTTTTGTTTTAAGGAATCTCCCAAATATCAGTGATCCCCCCCTCCCCCTTCAATTTTTGTATATCGTGTTTATTCTTGAACAGACCCTAAATTATATTATCGATTTTCGAGGTAGAGAATTTTTTTCAGGCTCTTTTTTTTTTCTCGTCTTTCTTTCCTGTTCTGGATATTTTAAGTGTGCCTTTTATAAATTAATTATATCTAATCATTCCATTCCTGAGTAAATAGTGTGCAAGAGTCGCGCTGGATTTTGACATTTTTTCACTAAACCAGTCGCCAAAATATTTTTTTTGACATTTTTTCACTAAACCAGTCGCCAAAATATTTTTTTCAGTCTAGTTGAAACATTATGTTTAATTTCTCAAATTCAATAGATTTTCCACTAATATTGAAGGAACTGTTCTATGACCCTCCAACCCTCTTACATAGGCCACTGATTCTTTCCTAAAACATGTCGTTAGCTTACAACAGTGATGAACTATTCCACTTTACTCCGAACTGAAAGTAAATATCTATAGATAATCAGCTCCAAATGACAATTTGAGTAAAATTTCTCTGAAACCTTATTTAGCATCACTGTTAATATATAAGCATAATTGATACGAATAATTTGCTGAAATTATAACCGCCAAGATTTCCGCCAGAACTTTCGCAGTCTCCAAAATGATTAACTTTTTGATTCCAAGAAGTATGGGGCAACCCCTATAGATGTCAATTTTGTCATCAGAAAAAAAGGTCTATTACACATCTCTAGATAAATATAGAGGAAAATCATAATTTACGCGTCACATTTAAAAGGAAAGCAAGATTATTCTTTCTCTAGTTTAAAGATTTCCCGTTTCCCTTTAAATCTCTCGCCATTAAGAGGCCTAGTTGGGGTATTCCATTTACTATGGCAATACTCTCTCTCTCTATGCGGGACCTTTAAATCCATCCCATCTGCCGGTCTCATCAAACGATTCCGTTGGTGATCACGTGACGTGGGCACCATTGTTGAAGCTGTAACGGTCGTTTTCCTTCTGCCTGGTGATCTCATATACTGTATGAACACAGTCTGTCTTTTGGCAACAAAATTGCTATATTTAGAGAATAATTCTGTTTTACGCTGATGTTTGTTTAAAATTATTTCCATCATTAAAAGTGGGAAATATGGGATAATATTTCAGATCTACTAAAAATAGGTTTTTTAAGTATTTGAAAATAAGTCTCTAAACTGCCAACAATTCATTTTTAAATATTCGTCCCAATTCGCCCACACTACCGTGACTTGAATATCTATCTTAATTTTTATTATACAGTTATTAAAATTATGGTTAGTCGCAGGACTTTAATTTATATCAAATTATAAAAAAAAAAGTGATTAATATTATTAAACAGTTTATAAATACATTAGTAAAACTTTATGCTAGAACGTAAAACAACATTTACTGCAAAATTAAATTTTAGTTTACACACAGAAATAGCTACTTTTGTTAGCTTAATACCTGTCTTAAAATTAACGTTTAAAATAAGTTTCACGTTGAAGAAATTTAGCTATTTTTGTATTCGATCATAATGAGTTCTATTGTTTTGTGCTTAACTTAGCGTATGTGGAGTAACTAACTATAGTTGGTTTACCGAAATACTATTTTTCTTAGTATTTACTAAAATTAAAATTTATAAATATTATGTACCAAAATTTATAAGAGTTATATTTTATAATGAAGAAACATTCCAATAAAATTTTCGCTTTAAAATTAGAAATATTTTCTTTTATTTATGTCAAAGGTTAAGGAACAAAAACCTGATTCTATGGAAACCCAAATATTTTCATGATACCAGATCCTTCAGAATGTACAGCACCGCAATTCTAGCTCGCTGTTTGTGTATTGAAAGCAGTTTGTTGTTCAACCGTGTCATTGTGAGGCAGGTGATATAGCTGATGTGACGTCACCAAACTGTGACCGTTAACGAACCCTTGTATTAAGTAAAATATTTATACTTCTGAAAAAAAAAGTACATTTTACTATAATTATACTTTGGCCATTATATATAATTATAAATAATCTTAACTGAATAGATAAGCTTTGACGTTTAGAAGATTAATTATTAGGAATCGGTTTAGTATAATTTATTAAAATATAGAAGAATTGAACTCTTTATTGTTTTTGGTATTTTTAAGATCAGTGGCCTTTGTACAAGAATCTTTCCATTAAATGTACAATGAGATAATATCTAAAGAATTTGTGATATTACAGACTGTCACAAAATATTTTAATTTTATTTTACAATTTAGACATTTTATAAAAAGAAACATAAATTGGAAATAACTTCAAATATAACGACTTAAATCTATGGTTTTCTTTAAAATTTCCAGAACGAGGCTTCACAGTATATTTTCCTACCATGACATCATCCATCTACACACACAATAAATTAAATACCACTAAATAAGCATAATGGTATTTAATCAGTCATGGAAATGAACCGAGTGTCTGTCTATAAATTGATTTTCATCATCAGACAGGGCAAAAAATGTAAATCGAATATAACTCATTTAGAATTACTTCCCAGCCCTGCTACTTCCTTTCTCTAAACCTTCTTGTAATCGTAAGGAGTTCTCGGTACCTACCTGTTTGAACAGGTGACTTAGCGGTGAAACGATCTTGTTGAAGAAGTTATCACCTGCGCTGAGTACTTTTCCATTTCCTCTCGTATTATCTGCTCAGCTTGTCGTTTTAGATTAGTTGGGATTTTGCCGAGATTTGTGATATTTAAACTTCGATAACGAGTTATATTTTTTGTCCTGCCTGATGATGAAAATCAATTTAAATTTTAAGGACTTTCAGTTCATTTCCATGACTAATGAAATATTGTAATATTTATTTAGTGGTATTTAATTTATTGTGCCTGCAATTATTTTTGGGGAAAAATTAATCGTGATTAATGCAAACATAATTTTAAAATACCATTTTATGATTCAAATATATTACTTAAGGTACTTATTATGAGCTAAGTATTAATTTACTTCAACATCTATTTTTCTAGTTTGTGTGTGTCAATCGGTTAAAAACCAGTTAATCTATACTAGAAGTATACAAAAAGATGTGTAATTAGACTTTTAAAATGTTCCTTACGCAAATGATGAAATTTGATTGTAATTAATTATCTTAACTCTCACTCTACTATCTGTTAAAAACAGAATTTGACACATAAATGTTTATTTCTCTATTCAGAAGGGGAAACAAAAATATTTTCTGCTTGTTCAAATATACCAGTATTCCCATAGAAAAAAAATAATCAGACTGGAGGAAATAATACTCGCTGCCACAGAAAGAAAATAATTATTGTATTGACATTACAGTTCGGATTATAGTCGGAGGCGTTCCTATGTGTCGTGGGACAGTATTAGAATTTCCTGTCGCCACTTCATTTCTAGGAAGTATTCCCCCCCCCCCTCTCTCTCTTTGGAAACGTTTGAAAGAGCCGTCCCGATGTGTTCCTGCCCTTGCTGTAAAGGGGCAAGTCCTTTGTCCTCTTCGGCTGCAGGCTGAGTACCAGAGATTAAGATTAGAGTTTAATAAAGAATCTAACTGAATAACTCAATTGTTAATATGATAATTAAAAACTAGAGAAAGAGGGGGGGGGGGGGTAATACTTCCTAGAAGTGACGTGGCGACAGGAAATTCTAATACTGTCCCACGACACTATGCTATACTCATAGTATTCTAGGATATTTTAAGTGTCGAATTAAGGAGCTTGTAAAACAGTCAAATAACTGTGAAATATTAAAAAATTCTTTACCCCCCCCCCCCCGAAAAAAAAAAGCTAGTAGCGAAAATTTGTAAAGAAATGTATAATCAGTGAGAGGGAAAAAAACTAAAGGTTATTTTCATAAAAAGTTTTTAAAATAAACTTTAAGTTGGACTACAAAAAGTAGCACAGAAAACAAAAGAATGGAAGTTCTTTTTTATTCCTTTACTTGTATGTAAATATTTAATTCTTTCCAATAGCATTTTACCAGAAATTCCACCCGTCTAGCATTTCCATGTATCTTTGATTTGCTTATTAACTCTTCCTTGATAACAGGTCTTATAAAAACAATCTGGATCTTCCGTATCAACTCTGATAACTGGTAACTTTTCTACATGGCAGGGTTTGTTGACGTTAGTTGGAATTGTTATGATTTGATATTTTTCTAACCCTTGGAGCGATCACAGATTATAACGTAAAGTGGCTATTCACGACCCAGTCTGACCAATCAGGCCATGAGACAGGGATGAGGCCCCGCCTTCTCTTCTCCACCGGGATTTGTTCCTTCAGCAGCTGTAAGATAACTCAACTCCCCAGACATAGGAGTTTTTTCTGCTTGCTCTTGGACTTTAAAGATTCTTGGGGAGCAATCACAAATTGCATTTTTGTAATTCTTTATTTCTCTGTGCTTCCATTGTTCGTATATAAAATTAACTAGAGTGTGGCTCAATTCGACTTTATCAACCAGAATTCTCTCCCTCCCCCCCAAATTTAACAAGAATAAAATTTGAAAATCGGTATTATGGATCCAAATGATTACAATTATAGCATGTGTTCACTTGAAAAAAATCTTTCGATTAATAATATAGTTGATAACGTACGCCCCCCCCCCCAAGAGGGGCTAATAACGTCACGAATTTTTTTTTGTATCGCTGCTATTTTTCACAACAATGATTGAAACTATTAAGTCTCGTGATCATTGAAACATAAATAATCCCCTTTATCTATGATTATGTCAAATTTTGTCTTATGCTGCTGTGTTAAAAAAATATAAAATTTCGAAGTTTTCGCTAGAATTTAGAAACTTCTATCTAGTTTTATATATTTTTTAAAACAAAGTCAGATAAAGTTTCGTGAAAATCCATTAATATTTATGGCCGCTATCCTGTACACAAGAAATCGGCTACAGATAAACAGACAGACTGACATCACTCCAAAAATTATCGAAACGTGTTCAGAAGGTCTTATATTGGCACCAAAATCTGAAATTCAAAAATTTTCGTGAAAACAGTACTTTCTTTACTATATTACATAGTATGAGAAAGTAAAATTTCATCTATCGTTCCGTTTGATATCAGATAAAATAACTTAACAACACGAAATTTAAAAAATATCATTGCTAATAAACCATGGAGTAGAACTTTCAAAAGTTGGCATCTTTTTACAAAAGAAAATATTGCCAATTAAGAGATTGAGTGTGCGTATATACATTTTATATCTTTTTGTTTTTTTGACACCACTTTATATCTTAAGATCACGTGCCATTTAGTTAAGAGTTCTGAAAATTCCATTCTAATAACCAAATGCGCTACTTCCAAAACTTCGCTTACGACTTTTTCACGTTTCGGGGTATGTGATGGTGCTAGAAATATTGTGTAATTGAGTGTGTCTGGACTCCCCCTTCCCCACTGCTTCATATATATTGTTTCGTGAAAGTCGGAAAGAACGCTCCTGAACACCTGCGAAAACCGTGCGATGGCTGGAATGGAAACTTCGAATCGTGCTTCCCTCTCGATGAAGAGTAGTATCCCCTCTCTCCAGAAAGGAGCCGGAGATCAGATCGGTTTTCACCTTGAAGGTATTTCTCGAATCCGTGATTAACATTGTCGTGACGAAGCCCTTAATTCGATGCGTGACTCGGGCGCATACATTTCTCTCTTGGGACCAGGACATGGCGCTTTTGTGGGTAGGGTGGTAATTGTTGGAATGGTGCGGATTGCTTCAAGGATTTCCAGGTTCGATTTGCGCTCTGCTTGAATGTTTTGTTTGATTTGCGACAGGATTTTTATAATATGTTGCGCAGGTAGACAAGTGAATCTAATTTCCTCCAAAAAATCATCTGAGTTGTAAAGGAAAAGAGACGAAGCCAAAATTTTCTACATCACAGACAAAAACCGGACGAAATAAATAAGCAGAAGAATAAATGCCCCAGAGCAACCTGCAAGTGACTTACCTAATAAATTTTGAGAAATTACGTCGTATAGTTTTGGAGACTAGAGTGTATACATACGTTGTATAGACGCACGCAAATAGACGTCTTGTTAAAAATGGTGTATTTGTGTTCTAGAGTGCCGAAAACGTGTTGATCCGTCGATAACTCTATTTTACAATTTCCGACCCCATTCCAATACTTTCTATATACATTACCATGCATTGCAGAGAAAGGAAAAACAGAATAATCACTTCCTCAGTACCCACTATACAGATGAACGGCACAAATGTCTTTAAATCATTAGTTTTGGAACGACGAGCAGGCATATTCATTTTATACTTAGATGTAGTTTGTGCCGTTAGTTTTTGTCTAATAAAGTGGATATCAGTTTTTAAAAAACTGATATCCACATTGAATATTCACATATGACTAGCACAACTGTTTTTTTACTTTCCCTACATACATAGTATAATGTATAAGTAAAGTATTGTGATGGATTCGAGTTTTCGACAGAAGAGCCCTGAACTCGAATCGAACGTTTTCGAGGTGATGTATGTGGATGGATGTGATATAAATACAAAACATGGAATTTTTGCCTAACAAATGATCAAAGTTACTATAGGCATTTTAAATTTTTGTCGAACAAATGATAAAAGTTATTAAAGACATTTTTAGTTCCATCTGTTGAATTATATGTTTTCTAGATCCAACTCTCCTGATTTTCTAAAATTAAGCTAAAATGTAGACATTTGCAATATCTTCTAGGAAGATTTACCTGAAAATTCTTCCTTTGGGAGGATTTAAACTCACGATTTTCTCTTAAATGCGCCCCTGTGTGGAAATACCATTGAGCCAGGCTCCTCCACAATTTTCCTTTGTGTACACCCCAGGACACTGAAAGTATTAGACTAAATTTTAAAAGCGAAAATTTGTTATTGTTGTCTTACTGGCAAAGTTGATAGCGAACTCTTTGTTGGCCCAAGTTATTTCACTAAGTTCTCAAAATGAAATACAAATAATAAGTGGTTTGGAACCACAAATGGTTGAGTTTGTAGTTATAATATGTAGTATACAGTTTAGTTGAGTTTGTAGTTATAATATGTAGTATATAGTTTAGTTGAGTTTAATAGTTATAATATGTAGTATACATTCTTTGCGCGAAAAGGTCTAAAAAAAATCATCTTGGTATAATGGCATGGCCATATGTGGCCCTTGCATATTACCTTTCCCCCTCCCCCTTTTTATTTATCATGCAATGTTACGGGAATAGAAAATATTCTCAATCATGAAGAAGTTAATAAAATAAAGTCTTCAATCCGCTTCTCAATAAGCACACGGCCCCTCCTTCAGAGGTGCTGGCAAAAAAGGCGGCCAGTCCTGTGCCCGTGGCGTGACTGGCTCGGCAAGAGAGAACGAGGCCCCAGAGTCAGAAGAAAACCACCGTGGGAACGCGATCCAACGAACAAAGAACGCCTGCCATCTGGCCTCCTCCAGATCTTGCAGCCCTCCCTTCTCGCGCTGAGTGACGGCGGAGGAGAAGGGGAAGAAGGAGATAAGAAGGCTACCTTCTTGCCTCAGTGAGGATGGATAGAAGACTAGTGCTTGTATTTTGGAGATCTATATGTGTACTGCTCTGTAAGGTCCGAACCCATTTTTTCACCCTGAGGATGTATGAATATAAAAGTTGAGCGTCCCTCTCGGACTAGATGTATAATTTCGCCGAGTCGAAATTTGAAATAAAAGAAAAATAAACTCGTATCTTAATATTGATTATGTATTTAAATAAAACAAATCTTGCTACAAAATTTATAAAAGGTTCGAAATATCAATGCCTGCAAAACAAAATATAATTTTATTTTTGTAACTCCACCATGTAAGGTTCTCTCCAGAGCCTAGGTAGCTGCCAGCAAATCGTTGGTTTCGAGATTTATTGATCGGCGGGGGGGGGGGGGGGAGTTGAGTTGGTCACCGGATATGTATTCATACTGGCGCTTGAGTGGTGTTGTAAACTGTGATGGAAAATTGCAATATGGATTGTAAATGTAGTGTTTCTTTAAGGTCAAGAAATTTCGACAAAAAAAGAGAGGGGAGGGGGGGGGGCTGAAGAACGTGAGGTTCCTTTGCTATCCTGAGTAGCTCAATTGAAAACTGGATAACTCCAAAATACAAGCACTAGTTTTCTAATTCAGTAGAAGGGTCAGCCCTTCCCCTATCGGCTTCAAGGAAGTCTAATACATATATGTAAGATAATTTTTTTTTATACGACTTTATTTATTAGTAAGATTTGCATATTGCGATTCATAAGTTGATGGTTTGAGTCTCTTCTTTCGCTTAACATTATCACCTAATCTAAGTCAGTGAAAAATGAGCCCAACTCGAAAGTGCTGATATATTTAATATATTTAAATGTAATTTATTTAGACATAACTCCAAAACGAATCAAACAAGACCTTGAAATACATTAGACAAATTCTATTTTATTTTCATTTATTTTAATTTGGTCTGCAGACTTTTCTGCTATATTGTAATAGGACTATATTCAGTCCTTTCTGCTGTATTGTGATATACCTGTATTCAGTCCATTCTGCTATATCATAATATACCTGTATTCAGTTTTTCTCCTATGTTATAATATGCCCGTATTCAGTCCTTTCACTTTTATTGAAAGAAAAAGTAAAAATAAAAATATATAAATAATAAAAGTAATTAAGATCAACGAAGATAGAACGGTGACTTGTATCGTCTGACAACCCTATCATTCCCATTCTTTCCAAGAACCTCGTTTTGATCTTTCGGAGATGTGCGGAAAATAGGTGAGGTCGCTCGGAAGAAGTGGGTGTTTTAGAATCCACCATCAAGGCCTTTCCAACACCGGAGCAGAATTCTAATTCAGTAGAAGGGTCAGCCCTTCCCCTATCGGCTTCAAGGAAGTCTAATACAGATATGTAAGATAATTTTTTTTTATACGACTTTATTTATTAGTAAAATTTGCATAATTTTTGTGGTAAGTATTTAGATTTAAAATTGTCACATAATCGTAATTTAAGAAAATTTGTTTTTGCCATTCATTTAACATTTTGTTTATTTTTTTGGGAAGTAAAATATGCTATACGTGTTTTCAATGGTCCTTAGAACCTTAAAAACGATTTTTTGGGGGTGGATTCAATGGACCCGTTAAAACTACTCAATGTATGCTTTAAGAGACTTCAATTTTCAGCAATTAAACTTGAAAACTTAATTTTTCAAGTAACCAGAAATTATGCAAAAATGCGTCAGAAAATATTTTTGAAATTGATTTATTTTTTATACTTGCAGAGAGCAAGCATCTCTTGGGTCCGCAGTCTATACTGACAATACTTAAGCAAACATTATAATCACATTTCATATAAATTACTATAAAGTACTGCTGCAATTGAAAAAAATATTTAAAATTTGAAGTTAGGTATTGATGCAATTAATCTTCAATAATTAATGTATTTTTTAATTTCATTTTAGTTAATCTTTATTTATTTTTTCGGGATGAGACCAGCTGTACCATCAACGAAATATTTATTTAACTTATTAGTCCAACAATTGCTTTACTTTGAATTTGAAGTATACACATTCAGCACACATCTTATAGTATGATAAATGAATAAATTTGATCTTTACATCTATCTCTTCATTGAGCTAAAGTAACCCTGTACAAAATTTCATGGCCGTACGTCGCTTAAAATGAGAATTTATAAAACTAATGCATTCATAGCATTTATAAATAAACTAATGCTTTATATAAATGCATTATATAATGTATTTATAAATAAACTAATGCTACGAATGCATTTATAAATAAATGCATTCGTAGTTGCATCTTTAAACATTTTATCTTGTGCTTATAAAAAGTGGAGATTAAAAAAATATCTGACCAATAATGAATACGTCCAGAAAACAATTCATTACTAACTATTAAACCATTGCTTTTAGAAACAGCAACATTTCACTGTTTCTCATATTATCAATAGTTTCCACATCCTTTGGAGGGGAAAAAAAAATCATTAAACGTATATTCTGACTCGTGATTGGGCTTGCACAGCATAGAGCGCCAAAAATGAAAACAAGCAAATCAAAGAAAAATAAGCTTCCTCTTTGGAAAAGAAAATGGGGGGAGGGGGGGGGGGGTCTGTCACGTTCCGCAGTTTTTCTGCACGCGCAGCAGTTCTTTAACTAACAGTTAAAATCTTTTCTAGAAACAAGAAAGCTATGTTTATTTTTTATCCCCCATTGTTGTACTAGCTGTTTCCCTTTTCATTTCTCCTTGTTTATGGTAGATTTCTCTAAATTAAATGTATTTTGAATTTATTCCAACTCTTTTTGGTATCAGTTCTGCATGAATTGCGATGACTATTTTTTTTAACCACCATATCGTACTATGCTAAATCTTTTATTTTCGATAGAATATTTTGACTGTTTTGCTTTTGCCAATACAAAATTTAATTTCTTAAGATTCAGCTCCTTGCATAATTTTTTAGCTAATTTTTTAGTCATGTTCAAAATTTGTTTTAATTTTCTACGAATTTCATATTCTAAATCTGAATTAAATATACTATTGTTTAAAAATTCCATTTCATTTTCAGTTCTGCTGCAGTTTTAAAAGTTACTTTTTTCCCGGATGTAACTAGTCTTATTCTATAATGCAAACTATTATTTTATATGTGCGAAACACATGCGTGCAATAAAGCAATAATTTATTGAAATTGGATTTGAGAAATTGAAATAAATTATTAATAAATGTGTACTATTTCCTTTTGACCAATTAATTCACTATTATTATATAAACGTATCCCTATGTGGAATTCTTATCAATTATTAAATGTGCAATCTTTCCTATCTGTATTTATAAAATCAAATAATCTATTTGAAACACTAATTATTTTCAAATTTTAATTTGTTCTTTTCTTCGTAACTCACCCCCCCCCCCCCTTCCCAAAATTTAAATAAATGTAGCTGACTAATATTTACTCGTTCGTACATATAAATTGTTACGTATCATTTACGTAATTTAAATAATCGCTTTCGCGCAGAGGAAAGAAAAACAGCTCTCAAGTAATCGGCTTATTGTTTTATTCTTTATCAACAACCGGTGTGTTTGTAGACAGCGCAAAATTCCTATAAGCATTTTCCCACAGTGTTCTAATATTAGACCGAAGCCGTATAGGTGACATCACTGAATCGATGCAGTAGTTTTCTTTTGTTCATGAATGAATGTCGCCACGTGACTCGGTGTAGGCGGGATTATGAATGAATTGTCGTAGTGTAGAATTCAACGGAAGTAGAGCAACAGCCGGAAGTGGAGCATGTTACTCTGTTGATTCCGCATAATAGCAGTTTTCTGCACTGTCCTTCTATATGTATGGTTTATTTCATTATTTCCCGTTGGTTTGGGAAATGTTTGTTGAAGTTTAGGAATAGCGTTTGCGCTCCGAAGAAATTGAGTTTGAGAGGAGTTGTACAATTTTTTTTTCAAAGAATGATTTTAAATATTGTATAGTGGTATGTTTATTCTCCTAATTGGTGTAGTCTGGGTTTGAGACATACTTTGAGTTTTGAAAAATGGACTAAAATAACATCAAAATCAGTGGCTCGACACGAAATTTTTCACATGGACTGTAAAAAATATTTAATCTTGTTAATTGTTAAAAATATGTAATTGGTCATGGTGACTAATAATGAATAGTGATAATTAATTCATCGCACTATATACATTCATGTTAAATAATAATACGATTCATTAATAGTATCACTCTCGGCAAATTATTAATATTAAATTACAATTCGAGCAATCAAATTTCAAAATATATTTTAATTTTCAAGTGAGAAATCTATTGTATTCAGAATACATAATAAATACTTAGAGCGAAACCATTCATAATCCCGAATGAAATTTGCATCATGTACCAGCAAATGAGTAAATATTTCAATAAATACATATGTTGATTTATTTTATAAAAAATATGATTTGTTATGTAATTTGTAGTACTTAGGAGAAGATGAAAAGGATTTATGCGCCTTTTCATTATTGCTCAAAATATGTTTTATACAAAAATAAGTTGATGTACAACTACGCATTTTAAAAATACAATTTTTTATATTATAAAGCAGATTTTTAACACCTCGGGCAGATCTGAAAACTTATTCGCACTTTAACACTGTTATTCTTTAATTTAAAATACATATTTTAATACATTGGTGTTATTGAAATATTTAATTGGGAAACACAATGACCTACATATCAATAATTTTAGTATATATATATATATATATATATATATACACACACTATGTTTGACGATGTTTCGGCCATGTGGCTGTATCGTTGAGCGAAACACATTTAGAACCTCAGTGGATGCAAAGATCCTTGAAAAGCTGGATCTACAGAGGTTCTATCCAATTTCATATTTTCGGATTGCATCTTTTCTCTTATTTTTGTCATTTAATATTTTGAGCCTCCAGATTTTGATAATCCTTTGATGTTTGAACTTGATTTGTATGTATCGCTCTTGAATGTTGATAAATTCATATGTATTATTGATAATTTAAAATTAAGATCATTTTGCCTTATATGGTAGCATTATTTTCCTTATGTCTGATATTTCCTTTCATATCCTCTTTACTTTATTTTCCTTCGTATTGTTTTTGAACCAGGGTATGACACTGATCATGTTTAAATTAGTCTTACTATTTTTATTTATTTATTTATTTTTACCTTTTTTATTATATATATATATATATATATATATATATATATATAATAAAGGAAGATGTTTGTCATCTAAGCTTGGTATGGACATGAAATTTGGTACACGGGTACTTCAGGGGCCCCGGACAATGCTCTTCGGCAAGATTTTTTTGTTTTTTTGATGGTTTAGAACGATTTTCACACATCGGCTCCTTCGCGACCTAAAATATTATCAGAGTTGTCATCTTGACACCATTTGAAAAGGTAAAAAAAAAAATATCTTTCAAATAAATTCTGAACGATATCCGTACTATTAATAGACGAATTTTGGTGAATTATATATATATATATATATATATATATATATATATATATATATATAATATATATATACTTCGTGACATGGCTGTAAACGTCTACTTACGTTTCTTCTTTTATCAGATCTGATACTCCACATTCTTAAAACTTCTCTTTATAGGGAAGTGTTATTCATAATTGGCTTATTTTAACATCCCGGACCATTATTTCACAAGCTATTACCTCAATTTTCATTATTCTGCTGTCTTTACCCTTGGAACAAAACAAGTAAAATAGTTTGGACTCGTGGCTATCGAAAACAGCCGAATGTGTGTAGCGGGAAGCAAACAACATGGACCTAAAATCGCTGATGTGTTTCAAAAAACGGCTACTCTTAACATTCAAAAAAGGAGAACTGCAATAAACTCGACATATAAAGTGAAAATTCTCCCCTTCAGGCACTTTATTGAGAAGAAGAAAAAAAAAATTACTATTCCAGTCGAAATAACTAGCATGTTACACTCCAGTAGTTGGCAACATACTCTCATCTGCAAACGATTTTCTCGGAAACTGCGGACTGATATGGAATGTGTCACGGGCTTAAATAGCGAAGCAAGAAGAAAATTGCATTCAAAGCAATTTTTTCCCTACATTTTGATAGTCTCCTGGAGACAGGCTGCCGTTGCAGCATTCCGACCTGCTCTTGTCATTAAGTGCTTAAAGTGTTTGGAAAATAATACGGCCCTAGGCAAACCCTTCTCTTTATTTTTAATAGTATTCTTTTTTGTCCGAGCAATGGTTGTTAAACAAGTACAATGTCCCTGATACTTTTTTTTTTTTCCTTTACCTGGCAAGATTTGACCGACTAGAAAGAACTTTTTTGGTTGAATGTTTTTATAAGCTGTCGCAGACGTTTCAAATGATTCCTTTTAAATGTGAAATAGCAAATATTCTATTTTATAATTTATCTATGATTTATTTACGATTCTCGGTCCGTGGTTATATGCATATGATAAAGTTTTTAAAACTTAGTTTTTTCCATAGAGAAGTATTAACAATAAAACAATATTGAGAAATTACTTGTGTGTTTAATTTTAATTATTCATAAGTCTTATCGTGTGCAAGAAAATTTACCCACATTAAACTGTTTTAATAAAGTTTCAATAGCAGTAAATATTCATTTATTACTTTCCTTATATACATAATGTATAAGGAAAGTATTGTGACTGGGTCGAAAATTCGAATTCGAGTTTTCGACGGGAGAGCACGTTTCAAGCATTCCTGATCACGAATCAAACATTTTTGAAGTGATGTCTGTGTGTGCGTGTGGGTCTGGGGAGACGATAACTGACGAACGAATGGACCGATTCGAAACAAATTTGGTACCAAAATTTCAATCCGTAAACACTGGAAGCCTATTGTTTTTATACGCAATCGAATGTTCAGAACCCCCCTAAATTTTCGAATGAAATTTTGAAAAAATCATCAAAAAATCAAAACCACTAATAAAGTTACGCAAATAGACATTTCTTATGTAATTTTTCATTAGAAAACGATTGACATAAATTTTAGAACGCTAACATGAACCGTTCTCGAGATATTGCACATTTTTCAAAAAAAATATCAAAAAGTCATATAAAACAGAAAAAAAAATCCTATTGAGAAACATGTTCACTTTTCATATGTAATATCATGCGATAAATTGGGTGACATCATTCTCGTGGATCTAGCTCGTTCCATTCATGAAAAAAGATACTTTGAGTAATACTTTTGCATTTGAACGTCAATAATCATTTATCTGCTGTAAGAATAACTTATTTCTTCGTCCATAACGCTTGGCGAGATTTTGGCCACGAAATTGGCGGAATGTCGCCAACTTGGCGACTTTTTGAAATGTTGCCAAATTAACGAAAATCTTGCCCCAAATGGATAAAAATGACGCTAAATCAATGAAAATGACCACTAATTGTCGAAAATTCAATATCTTGGAAAGAATATTAGTATCTACTATAAGAAAAACCTATTTTTTTTACTGTAAAAGTAGTAAATTCATTACATTATATAAGGAAAGTCATGTGTTGCCCACATCAGATTTTTTAAATATAAATGTAGTATTAAGATAAAAGTAAATTTACCCACATTAACCTGTTTTAATAAAGTTTCAATAGCAGTAAATATTCATTTATTTAAATATAAATATAGTTTAAATATAAAAGTAAATTAAGTATTTTACTTTTAACAATGACACGTTACTTTGGTCATTAAGATGGATAAATAATATTAAAACTGATTTGCCTTATGGATCCTCATAAACTCCTCTTAAACACTTCTTATCTGAAAAAAATGAGAATAGCGTTCTTAGAATGGAGAAAGGGTTATTTATTACCACTATTAAAAGACTATTTTCTTTCGTCAGTAATGAGTTATTTCCGTGGGTTCAAATTAAAAATGTGAGAGTGAATAAGAAATAATATTTTGGCGGCAATTAAAGAAAATTTTCTTGGTTACCATATACCTGTCACTGGGACCAGGCGAGTGAGGACTGTTAATTTTCCAGGCAATTTTGGTACCCGTATCTGACTATATCCCAGTATATTTTGACAAGGAAATATCTCCTTCTAAACGGCAAAGTAACGAATTTTATTAATTTTTTAGAGGAAAATTGAATATTTGTTTCCTTGTCATAACTGAATAATGTAGCCATTTCAGCGTAGAAATGCAAGCGATCCAGTTTTTCACCGAGCTGCTAAATTCGCCCGCAGCTTTTGTGAAAATAGCTTACAGTGTAGGAAACAATAGCTAAACGCTTAATTTGCTTGTATTGGGGATCCATTGTCAAAATTTATTTAAATTGTGCCATTGATAATCGTTAAGATTAAGAGATTATTTCTCAAAATCTGATGGATACAGTATGTGGGCCTTATTTAAAATTCTGAGGAACGCCACAGGCGATAATTTCAGCTATTTAATATTTGTAGTAATTTCAGTTAATGAACTTGGAACATGTATGTGCAAGGAAAAACTTTGCAATTGCTGCTTTCAATACATTAAGATGAATAAAATTCTAACATCGATTTCAATGTTTTCCAGTAGCAAACTATTGGTGACGTGTCAAGAGTGTAATCGGACCTATTGTTCTATCATTAAGGTAACAATTGGCTGTAACCCTACGCTATTCTTACTGCCCCCCCCCCCCCCTCCTCTTTCTCAAGTCGCCCACTAGTTATTGTCCTCGATGCATTGAAGCGGTGCTTGTTCAGGAACCATCATCATCCGTCCGTGGACTATGGACTCCAGCTCAGTTGGTAGCCTACGGCGATCTTTTTTATCCGCAGAATTATCATTATCTCATACTTACGTTGTTATTCTTCCTGATTTCCTTTCGTAAAGACGGGGTTAAAGCTTGGACGGCATTGTTTGGCCACAAGAGTGGGAATAAGTGAGCTAGCTCATCAGTAGAGGTCTGGTTTTGATGGTCAGTCATGTTGGAAAAAATGATTTTCTGCTGTTTTATTCCTGAACAATTTTAACACGAGAATAAGATATCTATTTCAGTGGTTTTAGAGGTCATTGTATGGGCTCACTCTTACCCGTGCTCTTAGGTACCGCTTAATTTGACTCCCAATTTTTTCTCCAGCCAATCTTTGCCCATTGTTAGACATTTGAGCAAAATAAGTAACTAATAATAACTGTAATTTATGAAATGACGATATATTTTGCAAATACTTTATACCAGGATTAAACTGGCAAAGAAAAATCTTCTGCCTAAAATCTGAAATATGTTTTAGGATTTTTAGGCTTTCTTTAGCCAAAATGACACCTTTGAAAATTTTTAATATCGATGTAAAAATATAAGATGTTCATCTGAAAAAGACGTTTACTATTGCAAATTAACGCATTTTCCATTACAGATTAATTAATGATGATTCATTGGGTTCTGATCTCGAAGCACGTGTCTAGTATCCAGTTCCCTCCTCCCCAATCGTGACATGGCCAATTATAAAATTTGCGAACTGAAAATAGCATAAGCAAATTTCTCTCGTCAATTTTACTTTTATGCAAAATTAAAATTTATTTTATTCTGTGCATGCTAACCAAAATCCTAGGATTGCTATCGGGTTTATGAGCAGTAGCATTTTAGCTGAAATGGCAGAAACAAATTTAGCAAAATAAAATTTATTTTAGCAAAATGCTAAGAAACACTAATACAGTAATTATTATGTTCAGTATAAAACTAAATTTATTGTACTTCCCGAACACTAACGCACGCGCAGAGAGAAAATATGTATTCATGAAATAGATTAATTTTTTAACAGCAGGTGAAGATAAAATTTTGATGATTAAAAATGTCAATTGACGATTCAATTGATGAGAGAAATAAAAGAAATATATAGCACGAATCCTGCACATAAAATCATTGACATATTCAATCCTTACGTCTGAGAAATTACCAGGTACTATCTTTATATCTAACGACATTTCCTTTCAATCTTTTCATAAGATTGCATGTTATATGAAAAGATTGAAGTGAAACATCTTTGAATACAATCTTTTAAAGAATATCTAATTAAATGTTATATATATATATTTTTTTACCCAACATATTGACAAAATGGCCTCTAAATCTTATCAATGCATGAACTTTTCTCACGCAGGTCATTCTAGAAATGAAACCATCATTTTTTTTTTTATATGCGTTATATAGAACAGTTTTTTTTTTTCTTCTCCCGACTACACTGCCACTAATCGTTGTCATTGAAATATTTGAACCCGGTTCGCCGTAGGCTGTGTGAGAAAGATTACGCAGAAGATATTTTTTTTTAACATCGGCTTACTTTTGTTGAGAATTCATAAGCGGCCATTAATCTCTTTGGGTAATGAGATATTCTTCAGAAACACATTCGACGATTTTCGTCGAATTAGTAATTATTTTCTGTTCATTAGACATCAAGATGCTGTAATCAGAACGAGTTCTTGTGATGTCTAAGAACTTTCTCACCCATTACATATAACAATTTTGTTTAGCTTCACTATTTACGCTTCCCCAGGGGTGCATATAGCAGAAACGTATGAATTCATCTCCCATGGGTGCTCAAGAAAATATTTTTTTTTACCAAGGGATTAAATAAATAATTAACTTTTTGGTGCCCCTAAACTCTCTTGTAAGAAACAAAAATGCGTGTATGGAAAGCAATAAATACTATTCATAATTAATCAGTTGCAAAATGCGCAGCCACGCCACAATATTGTTAAACGATTTACGAGCGTATGCCAATACTGCCAGTGACGTAGTACCCATTTGTAAGAAAAGACAGACGGATTTCTGCGCATGTAAGTGTTTATTTTAACATTCCTGAATAGGACAGACATTCGCTACTAACTATATTGTGTCACATTAAATGTCTTTTTTAACAGTTTATATTTCTACCCATTAGGCAACGCTCTTTAATTTTGTAATTGGCATTTTATGTCTCTCGCTTTGTCGCCGTGTTTGCTATCCGAACTTGCCGCTAGGAGTGCTGCAGTCAATTTCATTTAATCGAGTGTGGTCACTTTCCTGTAGATAGACCTAATGTGTACACACTTGTGAACCTAACAGTAAGTCTTCGGGTCTGTCGTGTGGTCTGGGTTTTCAACACTTCAACACTCGTGAACCTACTTTTATAAAGTTATTGGAGTGCTTAAAGATTAATTGTCCTAGGAACACTGTATATTCCATATGGAAATTATGAGTTTTTTTTTCTATTGTTCATTTCCTGGTTAAAAATATTAAATATTTCAGCTTTGTCTACATGGGTCATTTTCAGGTTAAATTTTTAAAAAAAGTTTCCAATTTTATCTAGAGAATAAATTTTGTAATCCATGAACTTATCCAATCATCGTTTCGCGGTTCATGCTCTTCCATTGTATTTGTATACACAAGTAGTAGTTAGTAAATGTGCATAATACATCGTTATTGTGAAACTATCGAACAAGACCATTCATTCTGGACTTTCTAATGCAATTCCGAATCCCTTAATGGTTACACTCACTGGTCAGCCCTATAAAATGGCTGGGTTCTAAACATTAATCAGGAATCGCATTTCGAAGAAAGTTACTGACCCCGCATCCCGCAGGGGTCATGAGAAAAATTGATCTCACTCACCATCTTGATAGCTCGGATAGATAGCCCATCGGAACAGAAAAAAAGAATGGGACACTGCGCCGCTTTGAATTTGATGAGCTGCGCGAAATAAACAGCCAGCAATTCGATATTTTAAAGTTCCAGACTCCCGGACTGAAATAACTGGATGTGTTTTTATTTGGGTTTGAAATTTGAGTCATTAAGGTTGGGCATTGCCAGTTAGAAAAAAAAAGAAATAATCTAAAGGAAGTATAAATCATTTGCTGAGAAGCTTTCTAATAATTGTAATCCGAGCTGTATGAATAGAAAAAAATTATGTTTCGAAACTCTTTTTAATTAAGTTGTTTTTGACAAAGATATGTGTGTTTCTGTTGTTAGATGTTTTGTGTGTGTGTTTAGAGGCTGAAGCTTATTTCGAGCGAAAGCTGGTATTTCTTGAAATTGTGTTGGTCCAAGCTTATTTTAGACCGATTAATTTTTATATTAATAATCGATCTAATATGAGATTAAAGCAACAAAATGCCATGACATTGTCCATTTTCTATAAATGGGGCATGCAAAATTTTGCGAAAAACATTTCCCTTTTTAAAGAAAATACAACTATATATAAAAATGTTCATTTGAGGAGTAAAATTTTGCATTTTAGTATATTTTTGTTTCAAATTAAGAACTATTTATAGTCTAGTGTTTCAGCTTTTCAAATGTGTAGACCCGGCATTGTATATGCGTAAGATTGGGGGAAGAAAAAAATAATTCGTCAAGGATCTTCATTTTAGCACCTTATACCCTCCCGCCAGCTCTTTTTTTTTTTTTTTAAATCATTTTTTGTGCAGTTTCTGCGATCGTGGGAAATGCACTGCTCTTCTCGTTTTTCGGTTTCGGGGTTTTCTGGCATCTACCTTTTTCTTTCAACAGCTGGGACGAAGACAGGTGGCTCCCTCATTCTACTTTAAAAATTTTGCATGAAAAATGAGCATCGGGCTCTCTACCCCTCTACAAGTTTCATTCTGTCGAGCTTAGGTTTTTCAATCTGCCCCCCCCCCCCCTCCCTCCCTCCCCCTTTTTCAGATGGGTTCAGCTGTGAAAAATTTTATGTCGCTAAAGGTCTATTTAAATGTGTGTAGTAAAATTGTATTAAATATCACGCCAAACATCGTCTTGAAAATATAAGATATAGTCAATAAAATTTTTGAGTTAATGGCTAGAAATTCTCTTTTGGTGGTTATATAGAGATTCTTTCTCCTAAGCTCAGTCCTAACGGTCGGTTTAAATCTTTCTTCTTACAAGACTATTAAAATATTTAAGAGTATATGTACATATAAGGTAGAAAATCCAGACCACTCGACTCGTCCAGAGGCATGAGTAGCAAATTGAGTGGCCGGGAACGATGTACAGTCGCGGGAAAAAAAAACGCCGCACCCTCTGTTAATCGAGAGAAAATTGAATGATACCATTCGATTAGGAATAACATCCTCTACAAATTAATGTACGTAAAATTTGCATAAGGGCCCGTCTTTATATCTAAATGCGCACAAACTTTGAAATTTCCAATGGCAACATCCAATTTTGACGTCACCCACAAGTTCTAGACCCGCAAATTAGTCCAAATTCAAATTTTTACGATGTTTCTATCTTTATATCCCAAGATATTCAATCTTCCGGAATGTGCAATTTTCGGGGATCAGCTCCATATTGAAAACCGCAATTTGAAGGGCGATGTTTCGTTGATTGACTACAGAACTGTTGTAAATTATTGAACTATCCTCTTGACATTCAGCATTATGGCTTACCTCACAGCCAAAGGGTCGCAGGTTCGATTCCTGCATGAGAGGGTGAGCATTTTCATGGCTGGGTATGGTGTTGTCTTGTGTGTATGTGTTACTAAGGCAATGGGCCTGTAATGGGTAGGATCATGTGAGCCACGAATTGAGCACGATTATTAGGGATAAAACGCCGTACTGGATACGTTGCCAAAAACTAATGGGACATTCTTGCCAGGGTCAATAAAAGAAAGAAGAAATAAAGAATGAAATGTTTATTTCAAATGTTATTTTATAATGCTGTTTCAAAAACAATTTATGAGACTAACAAATATCTGCAGATCACGCGATAAAACAACTCCGTTGGAACTCGGTGACGAATTTAAAAGTATCAATACGGTGTGCAACCTCCGTCATTATCAATCACCGCATGAAGTCTTGTTGGTGTTTAGTATCACATAATTTTATAATTTGTTATTGTTTTATATAAATATTTTTTATTATAAATTATCACATTTTGTGAGCGATTTCAACTCCCCGTAGCTCGGGAACTATTAATCGACAGTTAACATAAGTAGATCCCATTTATAACAATATACGTTTTCACCCTTCAATACAGTAGCAGAATTACGTTGATTAGTTTGCATCTATACAACACTGTGTATACAAAGTTTTTATTAAAACTGGGTAAAAATAAATGCCCGTTTTCTTAAATAAAGATTAACTTACAATTAATATAACTTTTTCAAATTAGTCATTTTTTAAACTAATATACGACCCCTAAAATCATCGTGATGATGAATATTTAATCATTTCGAAAGAACTAGAGGGAGGAAAGACCTGGAATTTTAGATAAACATATAAAAAGTCCTTGTGAATCGATTATCATCAAAACATGTCCAGGTTTGTATTCATATTTTTTCAATTATTGATTTTGTAATTAATATTTCATACAAACAATTATTTCTACAAAAATAAAAATCACATCAATGTGTTTGGGTTGTTTAGTAGTAACGTCATACATATAATCAGCGTGAGCAGATAATTATTACAGAAGATATGAATGGAAGTCTTGGAAACTAATTTAACATTAAGAGCTCAAAACTTTACATACTCACAACTCAAAAACGCTTCACCCAAATGACTTGAAATTTGGTATCACAGGTTGAATTTTGCTGTAGATTCGAACTATGTTGTCAAACTTGGGTGGTGCCATTGAAAATTTCAAAGTTTGTGCGCGTTTAGATATAAAGACGGCCCCTTATGCAACTTTTACGCACATTAATTTGTAGAGGATGTTATTCCTAATCGAATGGTATCACTCAATTTTCTCTACGATGCTCGATTAACAGAGGGTGGGGCGTTTTTTCCCCCCGCGGCTGTACATGTAAGGTGGAGTAAAAGTATAGTTTTCTTAACAAGATATTTTTACACATGCAGGATCAAATATCTGTTGTCAGTAAAGCAAGAAAAACTTGAAAGTGTTCAACTAATCATCCAGCACAATCCATGGACCTTGCAGTTATTGCCGATCTTCACCACGGTGTAAGCAATGAGATAGATGATCAGTGAGAACCAAACTCATGAAGGATTTTAGAATTTTTCTGCTAGAAGTATTTTTATATTATTTTAAACCCAGTCAGTAAAGATGTACAGTATTATTAGCCCGGTACATAGTTAACACATTTCTGAGAGCTCAAAATTACAGTGAGGCGACCTGCCTTTTAAGAGAGCATTGCATAAAAGTGAAAAGTATTTAACTGGTCATTCATCACCACCCTTGAACCATAGTTTCGCGGTCATTGCGGCTCGTCAACATGCAGGTGATGAGATGATTAGTGAGTAAACACACAACTCCTTAAAATAAGAATTAAAAAAAAAATTTTTTTTGTTAGTCGTATTTTTACTTAGAGCAATGATGTGGAACATTACTAGTTCCGCCCATCGTTAACAAATGTTAAGCGCTCAGAATTACAGTGAAGCGACTTCTACCGTGCAGCGAGCCTGGCTGGGATACGAACGTTATCGAATGTCAAACTGTAGCCGCTGCTACCTTTTCCATCATAATTATATTGAAAGTTATTTAAATAATTAAAAGCTGTGTAATAATCGAAATCTGTCTCAATGTATAACTGGAATTAAAGAAAGAAATAACATTTTATTAAGTTTCATTTATAATTTTTTTTTTATCATTGTTGAGTCCGACTTTGTAAACCTTAAGAAAGATCCGGCACGTGCAGACTTCTTATAACATGTCCCCTTGTCTGTATTACGGCTTGGCAACATAGCCCCCTTGTTGGCTCTCACCATGAAATCCCTCTCCTCCCATTTGATATGAAACTACGTGATCATTTTTTACTCACTGGGTGCTATATGAGGGTCAGACAGGGATTACCTGCAACAGTTTCACCACCTGCCTGCATCTTCACTGCCGCACAGGTATGGAAGAAGGTCGTGAAAAATTCCCTCCGCAGCTGCTCCTTGCCGATGGTGTGGGGAACACCTGGCGTCTGCCATGAACTTGTTGTGCCAGGTTTTTCTTGCGTTTGTTTTTAGTATTTTACTTTCGTTTGAAGTTGTTTTACATCTGCGTCCAATCCATAAACCACATACCATTACTATGATTTATAGTACGCACAACTTCCGGAGATCGGCGAATGTTGCACTGGTGTGCAATTTGCTATTAAAGAACGAGTTATTAAGAACATGTCCCCTTATTAGTAACTTATTTGCTTAAATATTTACGATTGTTTATGATTTTAATATTCAGAAAGGGGTGAAAGAATAAAATGCCATTTTTTGTACACTATCGTTGAATTCGTAAATGAAATTATTTTCCACTTGTAATTTTAAATTTTACACAACGCCGATTCTCTACCCTCAAAAAGTTTATTGTAATCGAAAAGAAATATTCTATTCAACATATTATCAATTCTGGTTTTTTTTTTTTTTTTTTTCCCCAAATTGGATTAAAAAAAAAAATTCAAACTTTTAGTAATATTAATATGCATTCTGTAATGCTGTTCCGCAATTTTTTTCAAATTACTTTTTTCCCCTTCTGTGAAGTATCGTACCACCTATTATTCCATTCGGTAGTGCATTCATTTGGCCACCCACCGGCCAAACGAATGCGCTACAATTATCTTCCCTTTTATATTTGAAGTGGAATCTTCAGTTTTCTGGAATTTACGCAGTGTTTCACTGAAATTGTACCATACTATTGCTGTACAATTTTTTTTAGTGATATATTTTCTATACTTTTTTGTTTTATGTATTCACATTTACGTTACAAAATGTTTTGATATATTTAATTTTGGTAATGTTCGTGACGTATGATTTTATAAGTGATAAGCAGTGTGTGATTATCTACAATGTATAACTGATTATCTACAATGTATAAGATAAATACTGCAATAATTGCTTTCTATTCTCATAAAGTTTAAGATACCTAAATTCGGGTATCTTGAACCCATTTGGTTCGATGCAAATTTGAGGAACACTACCATTTGTATAAATAAACTACTAGATAGCGTACTCATGGAGGGGGGGGGGGGACTTAAGTCCGCAGTATAGAACAAAATTATAAACATCAAAGTATTTTATTGAAGCGTTTTAAGCGCTTCAATAAATACGCTAGCGTAATTTGAAATTTTATTTTCCTAAATTAGTCATCGCAACTTAAATTACATCTAGCAATCGCCTAGGCGATTGCTTGGGTTATATATCAGCCAAATACTACTTTACAAATAAATATCTAATGTCGAGTTTTTAACTGCAGATCTGTCAAATCTACAGTTTTATGATATTTTGGAGGCATGCATAGCATATCCATCTAAGTCCCAAGTCCTCCCTAAATAAAATACCCTTTCAAATGTCTGTTCAAAATCCACCCCCATGCTAATGCAAGTAATACAGGAGTACAGGCGCTACTGTTTGTGGTAACCTGAAAGGCCACGTACTGTCTTCCATGTTAACAGTTTCTGAAAGAAGCTGTCTTTTCCCCAACTACTTATGCTTTGGTGGTCCAAATTTTCAATAGGACCCCCAAGGCACCATATAACTATCTACTTAGTACCTCAAAAGACATTCCATTCCCTTTATCAGTCTAATTTATTGTACTTTCGAAATCCCCACCTCTTTACAAAGACTGTCCATCACTGCTTTCTGTGAAAAGATACCCTGTTCCTAGAAATACCTAAAGGCGTAAATTCCCCAACCCACTGTTATTGGTTAAGGACATTATGTCGGTGTATTTAAATTTAAAAACAGTTTCACAGATTAGACAGTTTGTTATGAAGTATTTTGAAAATGTAATTGTGCTTGTTTAAAAATGCCAGTGATAACACTTAAACCGTTTTTATCATCTGAGATTCTGTAGCCAAATACATTTGTCTGGATGACATTAATATTTGTTAATTTAGATCTAATATTGACGATTGATGGTCTCTTATTGGACCCCCCCCCCCCCCCCCCCCATCAGTCCTTGCAAGATTTCACTCTACATGATGATTTTGTGTAGTGTTTTATCTTTCAAATAAAAGTTTACCTAATTTTGCCTGAATATTAGGATGAAATCTTAGCGGCATATGTTAATAATTTTGTTATGTTTTGAAAAAATCTAGGTAATTAGTTCAAAGTTGAAAAAGTATAAAATCATCTCGATTCTAATTAGTGTGATGTTGAGAAAATATAAAAACATGATCTTTAATACTCAAATGTTTCGTATATATTAACCAAATCGAAAGGTGTTTTTGTTGTGTGTGTGTTTTAATCCACTTACTGCTGAGAGTAGGATTTGATATGAAGTATGAAGAAACAATCGGAAATATGACATACAGATAATCCTAAAACTGTAACCTAATTAAAGAATAGTTTTAATGTTGTAGAAAATCTCATAATAACCCACTGTTACATTAAACTCATTATTTTTCTCGTGGCCAAACTCTTGAAAATGTTATAGATAAATGCAGCAGAGCAAGAGGGGAAATTGTACCAGTTCCAAAAATCAGGGAACAGAGCTAAAGCTCTGCAGGACAGTTTGGTGTCTTTTCAAATGATTTCACTCCGAGATGGGCGGAACTACCTGAAAAATAATCCTGTTCGCTTTCACCTACCGTAACCCCAGGGGGGATGTAATAACCTGGTGCTACCGGATGTCTACAAGAAGTAATCAAAGATTTTAGTAATAGCTTGTCCAAAATGGAGGGGGGGGGGGAGGCAGCTAGGGAGTGGCCCTGGGATCTCTTCTTGCAGGATTTCCCCCCTTTCTCCTGCAGATCTTATTCTTTTGTTGTTGTAGGTTGAGGCCAAACTCTGACTGAAGACACGTGGGCCTGAGTTAAGAATGGGACCACTTCTCCCTCTCTCAGTCAAAAGTGTCTATCCAAATAAATTTTTCTTGACGATGAAAAGTCTTTATAAATTTGTTATTAACCATAATTCAAAAGTAATTCAAAATTATATTATTAATTATATTTTCAGCGAGGTAGTCCAAATTTCTTGTGCAACTAACCACACAAAGTCCAAAGTATCAAATTTAGTCTTTATCTACACATTTCTTCAAGGGCATTTTTCACCAGGTCCAGTGATTTTGACCTCTGGGCCCAGAGCGGCAAAATTAGGGAGCTAAAATAAATTGATTCTGACATTTTTGAATTATTCTGAATAATGAGATTAATAGGATAGGTATATACGTTTTCACGGGTGTTTAGTTTGATGGTCTGTGTGCGCTGCATATTTATTTGAATGAAATTCTACAAATCCTATGCATGTATAAAATAATTAACTGTAAAAACAAGTATATTGCAAATCCACATATTTACTTCATGTGTGTATTTGTGTTAATGTGCAGTGACGTAGTCAGGGGAGGGTGCTTTAGTGTACATAACAAACGCTATATTGGCCGGCTCTCTAATGGGCCCCATATTGGTTAAACAACATGTAGCATTGTAACTACCCATCGATCGACTCCTTACCCGAAGTATTGGCTAAGCCTATGTTGCCATGCATATGTACAGAAATATTGTACATAAACATCATAATAACAAGCACATATACAAGTTTATACGTACTAGTAAAACAATTGAAGATATAATTTTTTTTTATATTATATAGTGAATTATATTTTGCACCAGGTATCAAATATACAATATAGAGTCCAGTACATTAATTTGAAAAATTGCTCGGATGCTAATACAACTTTTGAGGCGCCCTCCAACCAGGTCGTTCATGATCGAGACAAATTGCGACCCCCACCTGTTCGTAGTTCTTCGAGAAATTTTAATATCGTGTTGATAAACTCCGAAATTTCCGCATCGATTATAATTTCAGTTATTTGCATATTCGTTATGGCGAAGCAAAACAGTTTCTTCACACTGTAAAAAAAAATTGTGCAAGGATGATATATCATTCCTTTACAAATTCCCATGTCATATCCTATATCATATATAATCATATAGGACATGTTATCCAACGTCATAATTATCCTATATAGGATAACGATTTTGTGGGAATAATATTTGAAATAGGATGAATAGAATACTGGACGGATACGTTGTACAATTACTGTAATGAGTTAAAAAAGTGCTTAAACTAAAACTTTTCATTAATTGATCGATAATTGAATTATTATTATATGTATTGATTTCGCAGTTAGCACCCATTGCCTATTCATGGCCGAAAGAAGACGTGTGTGTTCTACCTTGCTCACTCTCACGCCTTGAAAATAGTTATTATCTGTTTGCAGAAGGTTCAGGAAACTCCGAATAACCACATAGCACAGCGCCTGCCTGTAATGATGATTGCCTGCGGTTAGTTTTCTGCCGTTTTCTTGGCTTCGGGAGCCAACCCGAGCAGAAACTTTTCCAAATCTTTCTTCTCACGAATTCCACTGTGTCTTGAGGATTTTTCTCCCTCCCTGCTATTGTAATTGCTTTTTCTTAGGGAGAGGCGTTGCGTTTGAGGTAAAATGGATTTTCGCACCGAGAACCGAAGAGAATGTGAGATAGGCCGCTGGCATCCTTGGAATTTTAATTTCGTGAGAATAATTGCTTGACAAATGATTTAATGTGTCGGCTAAAACTTGCTGCCTCGCAGAGTCAGATTTAGGAATAGGATTAGAACTAAAACTCCTGTAAATCTTAATGCCACCCATTTATTTTCGAAGTATTTGTCAACCGCAATAAATCGAATCGGCAGTTTTATTCACTAAACTGGATTGCTGAAATTCGGTAAACTGTTGAATCATTTTAATTAAGACTTTGCAGTTATTTCGGTTATTCTATGGGTTTATAAATTAAGAGTCCCAACTGCATTTGCAATCATTGGTTTTCACACACATCTGAGGCCGGGAAGTAAAAGGAGTATTCGACACGTGAGAACATACAATCTCTGTTAAAATTGATTCATCTGACCTAATTGAATGTGCAATTTTATTTTAGTATAGTTTAATGAAAAGTCAATATTGGGGTTTAATTGAACGATTTTATTCTATTGTGGTCGTTTCGAACTTTAAGAATTTGGCTAATTCTAGGTTTTATATGCGGGCAGATAGTGATTTATTGAAAATTAAGCGAAAATTAAGAGAAAGCAGTTCACTCTCATTCTTTTAACTTCTCATGTCTGACTTGTACAGTAACGTTTATAAATTTATCCCTAGGACTTGTCATATTGTTTAACACAACGTAATGCTACGTGGGGTAGTGTCGGAAAATAAATACTTTTCATAGATTGATATTTTTTAATTAAGCGCCACTGCAGTAAAATGACGTGGAGATTTTGTTGCGCCCCTGTTTGGTGTTTAAGACGTGGAGGCTTAAATACCAAAAAGGTGCGCAATTTCAACTATTTTTTTGGGGTGGGGTGTAAAAGTTAATGCACTAATGCTCTTAGTGAGGGATATATGAATTGGTAGGAAAAATAATATAAGAAACTTAACCTAGAAATCCAACGCCTGCCCTCCCTGTAAATGATGCCTTTGATACCACATTTTAGAATAAGTAACCTTACAATGTGGAATATTGTTTCTGTATGAAACTTAAACGTCTAGTGGAGAATTGCAGAAAATAGCAAGTTTTCTTGCTGCAAATGTAGTTAACAATTATTCCATGCTGATGAGTGCATAATAAGTGCGAAACCGATCCATGGGTAGATACTTTTAACTGCAATGGGAGCGTCTCGTGGAGACTCTTATACTAGACAATTTTATATTTTAATGATTATATCACGTTGGGAAAAACCCACATTTAGAAAAAGACACCACTTTGTTACGAGTTTTTGCGTTTTTAACTTGGTTTTTCTAAACCTCTGAATTTTTGCTTTAGTATATGTAAAATTGGCTCAGTAGTATGTATGTTTTGAAATTAATATATAATTATTTTTTCTTAATTGATATTGTTATTACCATCCATAACAATTCTTTGGGAAAAGGGTAATCAACAACATTTAAATTGTGATCCATAGTATGTAAGAGCAAGTACAATTTCAATAAGTATGTAGATTTCAAATTTAAAAAAGTTATCAAATTATGCAATTTCAAATACAACGGATGATTAAAAAAAGTGTCATTATTTTGTAAGTTTTCCTCCAGTTCGGTCAACAATATAAAAAAAAAAGTTTTTGCAAATTTTCTAATTTTTTCCTCTCTTCTAACAGAATATAAGAGTTATAAATGCATGGTTATGTGGTGGGTTTTTCCTAGTGGGCTTTTCTATCTAGTTTTAAGCAGAAAATCTCGGGTTGTTTTCCCCCTTGTCAACCACCATATATTGTTTAACGTTTTCACAATTTTTACAAATTTAGTTTGCCAATTAAATTGTTGGTGTATATCTATGTCATTACTTGTATTAATTTTATATTAAGATGCTGCATTGTTTAAGCATGCTGTACCAGAAAGTCTCTGGAGTAAGTCTAAACGAGATTTTTGCAGAAGTATTATAGTAATAAATAATATAACTCCTTTTCTTTACCAGAAAACACGAGAATATAATTAGCGTAGCATATTGTGCAATATGCAAGTGCATAAATCCTTATTTAAAAAAAAAAATGCGCGTTCTCCTTATTTCTTGTCCTGATGTCACTTTTCATATTTTGTGCCTTGGCGTTACGCTCATAAGTCATGTGTGCAAAAAAATAAGTCTCCTATGGCAGTGGTGGGGAGAGCAGGTGCAGAGAGCCGTAGAAGAAGCCTAGGTTCCCAAGAGAAAACTCGGGCAGGAAGTCGTCAGCGTACTGGTATGTGACCCCCCTCCTTTCTCCCTCCCCACTTTGCAACTACGCACGCAACGACATCTATCAGAGAGTTCAGGAACCAAAGCGGTTTCGGATCAATTGTAAATGAGAAATTTTATGCAATTTTAATTTTTTCTGTAAGGTCAAGCTGTCGGGGTTTTTCTGTTTGCATTCAGACATGCACAATGCATCTATGAACTCTCTATCTCCCCCCCCCCCTCTCTCGATTTTGAAATGGGGGGCAGACACCCCTCCTCCAAATTTATTTGTTAAATGTCTACACCTAAACAGTTAAATTGATTGCAGGTTAAGTAATATATGTAACAATAGTACATCAAGAATAAAGAGCTCAGACATTCTGTTTTACACTAATTAAAAGTGTTCCAATGTGAAACCCAAATTTTTATTCAGCTTGCCTAAGAAAAAAAAATATCTGAACTTTCATTGCAAATTAAGAAAAATGTCGTATTTCAGTCAGGTGCCGATAGTTTGTTTCTATCTCATGTGTCTACAACTCGTATCGCCTTTAATTTATTACGATGTGTATATTGTGTTAAACATTCCTTTTTAAATTAAACAATTAAAATTAATTAATTTTAAGTGTTTACTAAAATAATTTGAACTCCTCCCCAACAAGCAACTGTTTTTCTTTTCTCCTCCAACTTATCGCAAATAAATTTGTGGGTGCACAGGTTCTAAGACTCATACTTATGATGCCTCGCATTTCTGAATACCTTTTAGGGACTCTATAAAATAGTAACATTTTTCTCTAAGCGTAAGTCTGCCACTCTTGTGACTCGGGGTGATTATTAATTTCATGAACACTTTTCCTATTAGGGGGGAAAAATTAATCATTGAAATATATTTTTGCCTTAATCTCAGCCTTGATTGTCCATGTTCAGGTTTTATCATCCAAGTTTTTCTTAATTTAAGCATTGACTCACCTGCAGTCAATTAGCAAGCAGTCTCTCCAAATCATCCATAGATTTTCTTCCAACGTCCTCAAGCTGCACACATATTTTATTTATTTTCGTCATGCCAACATTGACCAACATATAACCCCTCCCACAATTCCGAATTAGAATAGTTGCAATTTCTCGAACTGACCTTTGACGTAAGACTAAGAGCACATACGTGGGCGCTGTTTTTACAAGGGGACACGAACATTTTAAATAAGATTATTCAAGATGAGGTTGAATGTAGTTTTTATACTTCTTGATCTCTGAGCCTAAATTGCTCTGAACTGCTACATATTTTCAAGTCAATGTAATTATTGGTTTCATATTGGTTTTGGGATATATATTTCTTTTCATTAGCACATTTATTTATAATTTTACTTAATAGATTGCTGCGTAAGGGGTTCTGAGATTATTTATTAAGATACATTTTTTGTCTAAAATAAATATTTTTACTACTCCAGATTTAGATGTCCGAAAATCTGCGCCAGATTTTCATATAAAGTGCTCAAAAAATTCTTATTAAACACAGTTATCGTGAAAGCTCTGGACTTATTTGCCGTGTGCATAAAATCGCTAACGCTCATTTAAATATTTTGAGCAATAAGGATGAAGCATTTGTTGCGTTCATTAATTCCCATATCGTTCCACCGGTATCTATATCCTATGAAACCACGCGTGTCCACCACCTGCTCGCTGTACGTTATTTTTCGACTACTAAATGCATGTCAACCGAGCATGCGAATTCAGGGCGAGGTCTGTTCTCAACAGTTCCATAACTGTCATTGTCATTATGTGCCCCTTTTTACCGATATAGACACACTCCTCCACCTTTTTTTCCATGTCTCTTTTTCTGTAAGTGGAAACGGAAACTATATCTGTCAACAAAAGACGGCGATGCTTGGATTTGTTTTTCGGGATGTGAAATGTTGGCCGACACCTGAAACTTGATTTCGATGAGTGCAACAGATGTTGGTGCTGTTCAGGCACTTTCTCAGATACTTAAATCCTGGGCTGTCATTTTTTTTTTTTTAATTGATAAAGAACATAATACCCTTTGGAGCAAAATTCTTTTACAGATTGATATTATGTGAGAATCAGGCTTTGAACTGACAAAAATAAATCTTGGCTTTCACGTACGTCTCTAGTCCCCCAGTTTCTACTCTTCTCTTTTAACCAATTATAAAATATGCCAACTGAAAATTGTATAGGCGGATTTTTTGCATCATTTTTACTATCATGCATAATTTAAACTTCATTTGCTTAATATGGACATGCTATCCAGAATCCTAGGACTGATATCTTGTTTATGAACTCTTAACATTTTTGCTAAATTGGTAGAAAATGTTTTAAAGATTTCTTTTTAGCAAAATACTACAAATAAGAACACTGTTTAAATCCTGCTGAGAATCTTTAGTGTAAAAGTAAAAAGTTACTTCCCTAAGAAATTCCAATATGATCTACAGACTATGTAGTGATTTTTAAAACGTGTTAAATGTTGAATATTTGGAAATATTTTGCAATTAAAAGGTATTGTTCACTCTAGACAAAGTCCACACATATTTTTAATCCGTAGGATATTGTCAGAAAACTGGTAGTTCATTTTTTATTTATTGCTGCTATAACTAAAGTCTAGGTCACCATTTTAGTGTGTTGTGTTAAAACAAAACTGGGAGAAGTTTATTTAAATGATGGTGAGATAAATGTAAAAGGAGCGTAGCTTGGATTTTGTTACAAAAAGGGCCGGGGACAGTTTCCTTGTAAAATGGGTTGGCTGTATTGTATTATTTTGTAGTTTAGTCTAAAAATGAAACGTTATAATTAAAAGTATCTCATTAAAGAACGTTGTAGTATTTCAAGCAAATAATATACATTGCACATCCTTTATATTTTTACCTTCCCTGCAATACATCGTAACGTATAAGGAAAATATTGGAATCGTGTCGAAAATTGCAACTCGAGTTTTCAACGGATCTACACGTTTTGGGACCACTAGAACACGAAAATATTTTTAGAGCGATGTCTCTGTGTGTATGTGCGTCTGTCTGTCTGTCTGTGCAATGTATGCAACCACACTAATTCAAAAACTAATTGACCAAGTTTCATAAAATGTTATAGGTAAGTCATCTGTAAGTTACCTTGCCGCTGATTAGATTTTGGTACGATTCGAGAAAAATATATGGGCTTTTTTTGTTTATTTATTTATTTTTTTCCCTTACAAAATGGCCCGCAAAAATCGTCAAAATCTAAAATAAAGGATTACGTATACTCAAATGTATCAATTAACTGCTTAACTGCTTGTTAATTAATTAACTGAGAGTAATTTTCGACTATGTAACGTCCAACCCCATTACTCTAGGACTAACCGTTCTCTAGATATTTAGTTTTTTCGTATTTTTGCTACACCGCTTTTGAAAATGCATCCAGTTACCAAATGAAAATTTAATTAAAAGTGCAAATTCAGTGTAATTTCAAATAACTATGGGTGTTATTTTGTGCAATTAAATTCAATTTAAAGAATTATTGAAGAAATAAAGAGAACGTGAATATGAGTCTGCAGGGAAAGTCGTGTGCCGCCCACATCAGATTTTTCTACTTCCTTATGTTAATGCTGATGCAACATAATTATACATTTTCTTGTGAGTAGTGAAATATAAAATCATTTAAAATTTATGCACATGATTTTATTAACAGAGTGTATATTTTCTTTAGAAATATTTTCAAACGCCTATTTGAGGAAATCCGTTTTAAGTTGATTATTAATTATATTAAAAAAAAATAAAAATAGTAAGATTTTCAGTCTACATTCATTAGTTCAATTTTTAAAAATTTCAATTTTAAAAATTTAATTATGCTCATGAATATCGATAGTACAAGTCGTCTGTGGTGGTCGCAATTTTCAAATCGAGTGTGTCCCAACCAGTTGCAAACGATTGCAAACATAAATAACTACCACTATTAGATACGCCCAACAATTACAAATACATTTTGGTGCACCACCCAACTGTGACAATCTTTATAATGACAGCAGTTAATTATTACCTTCATTATTTTCACATAGATTTCGATGTACCACCCTTCTGCGGTAATCTTACTCATGGATTACCATGTGTCGGATGATCCATGAGTGTCTTTCAGTCACTGAATGAAGTCGACGACTTTATTGGCAGTTTCACTTCGTTTCATGGTAGAGAAAGTCGCTTCACACTTCACTGATTTCGCGTGTTTTACCACAAAATTCAGAAAGCTTTGTTTTTGAGGAGGATGTATAATTTTTTCAAGCAGCACCCATTCTTAACCTGCATTCCGTTGTTTTGTGCATCACTGCTCCTACCAATGGTTACAGAAAGAAATCTTCAAGGTTGCCCCCCACCTACCGCTGTCCGGAAAATGCTAGAGTTTTTATGTCTCTTTATCTCTCTCTCTCTTTTTTTGTCACGAATCTGATTATTGATTTTATGTTGGGGAAGAGGGGGGTCTTGTCGTGCGAACTTACAATTTTTTCTTTCTGTTTAAGGCAAGGAATGAATTTATAGTTTCATTGTGTATAGCGTCATGTGGTTACAGCAGAAAGTGACAGGGTAAAAGCACAATTTACGGTTTTACTCAGACAAAAATTGCAACACAGTGAAACTTCTTAACGGACATTTTTTTGACGACGTCGCTTAAAAACTGTTAATTTTCAATTCATAAACTAATATAATTAAATATTGAAGTATTCTTAATAGTAAATACTGTCTAAAAACGGGTACATTTTTGGTCTGTGTCCCAAAGTTTTAACTATGTATGCTATAGTATTAATAATGAAAACACCTTCGTGAAATAGATTGTCAATTTTTATTTTTTTAAAAATATTAGCTCATATTTTTATAATATATATATATATATATACACATTAGTTCACTATACCGATGGTTTTTCTTTTTACATACGACTGTAAAATAGGATGTTTTAATTTTCGTAAACTTCTGCACACCTTCTCAAATAACTTTAACGTGTTTATTAAATTGTAAAGTTACCTAATACTAGTTAAAATTATTACAAAAAAATAAAAGGTAATTATAGAATATTAATAAAGTTCATTTCTCTCTTACAACAGCTTAGATTCACAATGTGGACTATAGCTGAACCTTATGATTTCTGTGTCTAAGAAGTTTTGTAAATTAAATTATTATGCCAGGAAAAGTCGTGCTTTTCCAGTTGTAAACCTGGACAATTTACAGCTTCAGAAAACATCAAATTCAGTACTGTGTGGAGATCTTTTCAAAATTAAAATGCTACATTTAATGGTTAAAATTAAATTTTTATTTTCTATTTTGCTTAAAATTTTATTATCTCCGCCGCCGCCCCCTCCAATTGGTGGCTGAGAGCTCTAATCAATCAGGTGCCGATTTTATGAAGTTAGGGGCTTCATCTTTATCACATCATGGTTTTTGAAAAATCATTGTACCATATGGTGCAATATACCGAATTATAACCAGATGGGTGGCCTTCTATCATGAGGCACCTATAGTGGCCCGATATAGTAATCGCCTATCGCTTCTATTCTGAGTATATATACATGGGTTCACGTAACAATAGTGTTTCGTAGCGGTTTCCCGCGCTTTCATGCGGAACCATCGCTGACGCTATTGTTAGCTGTTACGCTTATGAGCTTTTTCGCTGACTTTTCCTTTGCTGGATTGGGATTTCAGTTCTTCCTCCCCCTCTCCATAACTGCTTCTGTTTTGTCAAACCTCAGCACCTGTTCTGAAAGTGCCACTTGTGGAGGTACAAAATTAACTACCCTAGAAGAGCATATAATGCATGTACAATAAAAATGGTTCATATTTGATAAGTTTTTCATATAGGAAGGGGAATCTGAATTATGATATGGGTTTCCAAGCATTGTATGATAGCCTAAACTTAACAATTGCTGAATTAGAATAATCCAGATTGGCAGTTCTACTTGAGTACTGACAGGTGATGGTTCAATCTGAGCTCTGCGGTTTAAAAGGGGTTCATACACACCCTTAAAAGTCTTGCTAGTATGGATTTAGTTTTGTTAAAGGACAAAGCATTTTAACTAAAGCTCTAATTTGTATTCCGCATTTTATATTTTTAACACATCTGTTATACGATTATTCTCCCCTTCTGTTGCTTTATCTTTTTGAGGTTCGTAGAGGGTGGGGGGCTAAAGCGTTTTTTGACACTTCTAATGAATTTGTATATATAAACTTACACCACGAGCGCGCACACATATATATATATAAATATAAATTTTGGAAATATAACTTTTGAAATATTTGTAAAATATAAATTTTACATGTAATGCAGACCTTGCAATATAAGTAACTTTCCATTTTGTTTTAAACATGGACTTGGTTTAAAATATATAGTAGAAGTAAATGAATATTTTCAGTTCTTATCAAACATTTGTTTAATTCTGTTTATGGTTAGTTGGTTTCTGCGCTTTAGTTGAAAGCAGCTGTTGGATAGTAATCTTTATAAAATTCACTTTTGACCTTCGGAATATTATAGCATTATATATAGGAAATTTACTCTTCCACCAAGACATTACAAGGAAATTTATTCTTCCACTAAGACATAAGGAAATTTACTATTTCATTAAGACATTACAGAATGATTTGTAATGGGATACATCTTAATTATCCTAGAAATCCAAACAAATATATATATATATATATATATATATATATATATATATATATATATATATATAATCACCTGGCATAATTATAATTATTCACAGAGTGAAACTGTTGTTAACCCAGTAGAAATGTGACTTGATTACCATTTCACCTGCTTCGGAATTCTGCGATACAATTTTATTTTTGTGTTTAACATTTCACCATCTTTCAATTTCAGCTGTCCTCCCCTGTATGTCGGCCAGTACTGTCAACACTCGAATCCTTGCTACACGGGCCCGGGGCCTCGTTGCCAAAACGGGGGCACCTGCAACGTTGGTTTGTCTGCCAAGAATGGACCAACTTTTTCCTGTTCCTGTCCTGTGGGCTATTCTGCTTCACTATGCGAGATAGCCGTTCCAAACAGCTGCGACAGTAATCCCTGCCAAAATGGAGGGACATGCAATCTAGTCACTTTAGACAATTACACCTGTACCTGTACGGCTGGCTTTAGAGGTAAGTTGGTTGAATATGATTGGAGAAATTATTAGGTCGAATATTAATGTGCCATAATTTGAAGGTTAATGTTTCTGAGCATCTTAAGGACACATATACCTTCCGCTGAAAAAAATATTTATACTAGGAACGCACACAATTGAGCTTAGTTTTAGAAAAATTGACGCGGTTATAAATGCATATTAATGTATATAACCGCGTCAATTGGGTTCGAGTCGGATAAACATCTAATATTTTGACCCGTATAGGCTTCTAACACCTTCTATTAAAGCACCAATAGAAAAGAAAAATAATAAAAATGATCTTTAATCTGCTTTTGGTGTAGTGCACGGACTAGAAAATAAAATACGTGTTATCTAGAATTTTAATTTTAAATTGATTGAAGATTTTTTAAATTTATTTAAAACTAAAGCCTTAATATTTTGGAAGTCTACATTAAATATAACTAATATCGATTTTCTTTTTCATAATTGCTTAGGGCACCATTGTGAGGAAGTAGATTTTTGTGCATCTCGGCCGTGTCGGAATGGAGCCACTTGCCTTTCTCGACGAGATAGTTATAAATGTACGTGTGCTGAAGGTTTCACTGGATCAACTTGCACCACAGATATTGATGAGTGTGGTAAAGATCCGTGTGTACACGGGCGATGTGTCAACATTGTCGGATCATACAGGTGCATCTGTGAAACTGGCTATACTGGACAGAATTGTGAATCGCAATATATCCCTTGTGAACCCAGTCCTTGTGAAAACGGGGGGACATGTCATGCTTTGGATTCTTTAAGTTATCAATGTTCTTGTCCAGAAGGTAAGTTTGTGTCAAATTTCATTGAATTTGTGAAAATTCCCTGGAAAAGTGATTGAATATCATAGTGTAACTTATCTCTTTAGGCTTTACTGGAACAAACTGTGATATTAATATTGATGATTGTCCTGGGCACATGTGCCAGAATGGAGCAATTTGCATTGATGGTATCAACAGCTATACCTGCCAGTGTCCACCTACATATACTGGTTTGTACATTCTGTAATTTAAGCTCATGTGTGGTTTTTTTTATTCCACATATTTGTTTAATATATATATTGTGGTAAATTACTTCTTATTAAAATTATAAAAAAAATTTCAGGTTCCTATTGCAGCAAAGATGTGGATGAGTGCTCTGTTCGTCCTAGTGTCTGTAAAAATGGTGCTACCTGTATTAATACTATTGGGAGCTATTCTTGCATATGTGTCAATGGTTGGTCAGGTCCAGATTGCAGTGAGAACATCGATGACTGTGCTGGCGCTGCTTGCTTTAATGGAGCGACTTGCCATGACAGAGTTGGATCATTCTATTGTCAATGTGCACCGGGAAAGACAGGTAATTTATTTAGCATTTGAAAAACATGAATGTATTTGTATATTCTGTATTACACATTTAAATACCAGTTTCAGTAAAATGTAACATTTTCCAAATAATAATTTTACAAAATTGCCTATTATGTAGTATGCAATTAAAACATTTTTGTAACTTATCCAAGTAGATTAAGATAAGCACAATTGCTTTGCTGTAATATATTTCTTTTCCTTCTCTTAGGCTTACTATGCCACTTAGATGATGCATGTGCCAGCAACCCATGTCATGTAGGCGCCATTTGTGATACTAGCCCTATTGATGGAACTTACATCTGTTCTTGCCCTAGCGGATTCAAAGGAGTGGATTGTACACAGGATGTGGATGAATGTGATGAAGGTATGTATATGAATAAAATATATATTTATACAATATATTGTATTTATCTAATATGTACTTCGTTGTAATTTATCCCTAAAAATCAATTATTAAATGCTTTGGATTTTTAAAGGATCTCCCTGCGAACATGGTGGAACTTGTGTGAATACCCCTGGCTCCTTCCATTGCAACTGCACCAAAGGATTTACTGGTCCTAGATGTGAAATAAACATCAATGAATGTGATTCCAATCCTTGTAAAAATGAAGGAACTTGTCTGGATGAAAGAGGAGGGTTTCGTTGTGTCTGCATGCCAGGTAAACACCTTTGTTGAATAAAATTATGAGCATAAATGGATTTACCGATGCCCACACTAAGTGGACGTTTCCCCAGAATCCTATACAACATGGAATGCACAATAAGATTAAGCCCATCGTGTATTCTGTGGTGTTTCCAAGGTTACATTAACCCTTGCTGTGGCCCTCGGGCAGAAGCAAATTTTAAAGTTGTTCCTATAAAACTTACGGTAAAAAAAGGGTAGAGCACAATAAGATTAAGCCCATCGTGTATTCTGTGGTGTTTCCAAGGTTACATTAACCCTTGCTGTGGCCCTCAGGCAAAAGCAAATTTTAAAGTTATTCCTATAAAACTTACGGTAAAAAAAGGGTAGAGCACGAAAGATTGGTTTGCAGAGCTTAACGGACCTCCCCAGCATCCATTCCTCCAGTTTCATTTTTCATCCGCAATTTTATAATATTCAACTAAGAAAAATTTTATGTATCATTAAAATTTTATTTTATGAAGAAAAAAGAATATGTAATCTTAAACGACATGGTATTTTTTATAGTTTAATAAAATATTGCTCATAGTCAGCCGTGGATCATCATCCATCCAATTGTCACCATTTAGCCAGCTTATATAAAGTAGTGGGATCGGCTTCCAAGAGCAAACATTACCAGCCCATTTGAGCCGGCAAGGTAGGTCGCAAAACAACAGATGGCTTCTTATACCTGTCTGTTCTGGGGCAAAGGTCCCATCTCGAAAACCAGTCCAAGGGGGCCTCATATTTTATCGCTCTCTGCATCCCCTGCTGAGAAAGTTATTCTTTGATGGGCTTCCATATTAAAGAAGCGGATCTACAGGAGCTGTGTGATCGACATGTTTGGCGAGAAAGCGCGCTAGTTGCTTGCTGTCCATTGCGTATTTATATACGAATTTCATCAAGTTTATACGAAATTTCCAGTTTTGAAGATGCGGGGGAGAGGGTGCTCAGTGACATAACTGGACTTTTAGCGCCATTTCCACTATTACATAGCGTTTGATTCTTAATCCAAAAAAATGTGTGGAGTGATTACTTAGGGCCGCTCCATGACGGTACGCCGCTGAGAGGTTTGGGGACTAGGGAACATATGCAATTCATGAAGGGTAAAAACTCGTAAAATAGGAGCTAGTAGGATGGGGGGGGGGGGGGAGGCGTTTGCTGCATAGGGACTAAGAATTCTGTCTACGGCACTGTGTATGTATATATGTATTCTATATATAACTAGCTGCATTATGATTTCTAGTTCTCAAGATAAGCTAAGGGACCGTGAATACCGTAGTACCCAAAGCCATCCGTTAAACTGGATTTAAATCCGATTTACCCTTTCAGACCCGCCCATAGAGTAAGGGGGCGGTTGCGCTCTTCGATGAACACTCCCCTATATGTTTGTTTTGGGGTTGGAGAAGAGAAGACATGAAAAATTCACAAAGGCGAAAATCAAATATGAATGAGGACCCGTGATAAATGTTTATACGGTCCCGTGATAAATATTTATGAGTGGCTCTTGCACTTCTCAGCAACTGTTTAACACGCAGTATACGTATTGCTACGAAATAAAGCTAAGAGAATCGAAACACAAGACCAAGAAGATTTCAGGGTAAATTAACATCTATAAATTTTAGAGACTAACTTTTTCCGTCTAAAAATTCTGAACTCCCAATGGGGGAGGGGGGGGGGCATTAATTTTAGAACAGCATAGTTCGAATTAACTTGTAAGATTTGCTTACATTGCCGCGAATAAAGCATATAAAATACCCCTCGGAACAGTCATTATCGAAGAGCTCGATTTGCCCAGTGTCATCGAATTTTTTGGGGCTCAAAACCTCTTTTAAAAATATATTATCAAAACGGTTATAACGAGATCGATATTAAAAGGAGTTCCTGAAAAAATGATATACCCTGATCTTCTAAAATTAGAATGACCGATCGTATAGGTTTCGTTATGACGTTCAAAAGTTAAAAAAAAATTAATTGCAAGAAAAGTACTACTACTAAATATTGACATATCGGGAAAAAAAAAAAACAACCGTGAAATATTTTGTCGATGTCTGTTTGAGGTTCGCACTTGAACTAGACCTATACATCAACATCAACTGGGAGCAAGATTTGGGATAGTCATAATACAAGTGAAGGTTCCGCGATATCTAAAAGTTGATTGACGAGTTTTCTCGCCAAGCGTTTGGCGTCAACTTGGCGTCGGTTTGTTTTTCTTTGACGGCATGCCGCACCCCCTGTCTTCACTGTGGTAACCTTGAAAGTGCGGTGCTGTTTCCCAAAGGAATTGGTAGCGAAGGTTCAACTTCAGGTCATTTCCAACAGGCACCACCCTGCACTTCAGGCTACTGCACTGAGTTTTTTAAGGTTGCAGTTCCTTCTTCAAATGCTCCAAGGCAAAATACGATAAAGAATAATATCACATTTTGCTATTCATACCCTAAAAAAACTTTTTTTTTTTTGCACTCTGAATAAATTGATGAGAATTCATTTCTCATCAACATGTGCGATGATACATAAGCTATTTCGGCAAGCCTTTTTTTCTATTTGAGGGCTAACTATTAGGTTACCTATGCCAGGGCAATTATATTGAGAATAATGAAGGATTTATAAAATAATATTGAATATAAAGGAAAAAGCAGTTCAATTGTATTTTTTTTTTAATTATAAGGGAACTCGCATTTATATTATTCAAAGAATACAGTAACTTTAGATTTCATATAAACATGAAATTTAAAGCCACTGTTTACGTAGATATCCTATCACACTCTTATACTAGTTTCAATCATTGGTACTCATCAGTAATGGGCAAAAAATGTTTTTATTAAGTGGGTATCCAATAGTATTTAAATATAGTTAGCAATTTAGAGTTTATATAATTAAACTTTTTTTTACAAATGTGTGTATCCCTATTTTGTGGAAACAAGTTTCCGAGCAGTAAAACATAATAAAAATATTAATTTTTTATTGAAAATTCTAGATTTTGCTTTCTTATATCAATGATGATGCTCTTTTCAGGTTACAGTGGTTCTCATTGTGAAGAAGATATAGATGAATGCAATCCAAACCCCTGCCTTAATGGTGGTATATGCAGTGATAGAATTAATGGATTTAAGTGTCTTTGCCCCATTGGGTTTTCTGGAAAAAAATGTGAAGTCAATGAAGATGATTGTGTCAATCATCCTTGTCAAAATGGTGGAAATTGTACGGATGGGATTGCAAGTTTTACTTGCCATTGCAATCCAGGTATGTTTTTATCTAATTACTGATTTTATGTAATATGGGATAGTATTTTTATTTAATTATTTTTTTAATCACATTTAAACATAATTAGGTATTTGACTGCCACCTCACCTGTTGCCCAATTTGGATTTGTTTTGAAGAAATGGTGGCACTGTTATATAACTATAAAACTATGAAACAAAGATAATCAATCAGTTAAAGCACTTAGCATTTATTTAATCACAACTACCCTTTTGATTTTAAATGCTTCACTATTTAAAATTTAATAATGTTATAAAATTAAATTGGTGAAGTAGAAAAGGTATTTATTTAGCATTAACGTTTTGCAATCAAATTTAAGAAGAAATAAGAAATTTTAACAAATATAGCCATGTTGAAATATTTTACATGATAATAAAGATTACTTTTATTTATTGTGAATATTTTAATTTTATTTATTTTGGATACTAGAAAGAATTATTTTTACTGTAATTTTTTTAGCCGTAAAAGTTTTTATTTTCTTAAAATTGTTTCACTTGCTATCTATCTTTCAGTTATAAGAGGTAACTCATTCAGAATCGATGCAAAATTTAAGATAAATCATTAGGGAAATTTAGCATTTTTAAAATTATTATTATACTCAATTTTTTTTTATTTGATATCTGTAGATGCAAATTTTTTTTTAATAAGATGCTATTTCTATACCAACCATGGTAAGGTTTTGTTTGGTTCTTAAGGTATCTTTCAAATATCTTCCTAGAATAAAAAAAACTCAACTTTAAATTTTATTATATCAAAAGTTTTAGAGAAGTTTACTGTTCTCCCATTCTGCATATATGTGTTTTTACACTTCAATATATAATTTGTATTTTATTCCGGCCATTTCTGTAATATTTAACAAAAATTAAATCCTTCCATTTTTAGGCTATACAGGCACAAACTGTGAAACAAATATTAATGATTGCCAATCATCCCCCTGTCATCATGGGCAGTGTATTGATGGTACTAATTCTTTCATCTGCATGTGTGATCCTGGTTACAAAGGACTATTATGCCAAACACAAATCAATGAGTGCCTTAGTAATCCTTGCCAGCATGGTGGAGTGTGTGAAGATCTTGTGAATGGATATCAGTGTCGATGTAGAGCAGGCACTTCTGGTACTAACTGTGAATATAACATAAATGAATGTTCAAGTAATCCATGCCGTAATGGTGCAGTGTGCATTGATGGCATTAACTCCTACACTTGTCAGTGTGTCCCAGGATTTACAGGTAAAGTATTTTTTTTTTAAATGCTGTTTTATTTCTATTACATATATTAAATATGACTAGAAAGACTTTTTAATTCAAGTTATATATTGTTTGTATTGTGCTGAAATAATTTAAAACTTTCAGCTATTTGTTATAATTTATTAATATTTGTAATTTGATAGAATGTATGAAGTTGTGTGGTTAAAATGGGGTTACAATCTATCCTGAAAGTATATCTTATGACCCACTTCACCCCTCCTTCCTCCAATCAGTTCTGATTTCCACTGATATATATGTTATATTATCTAATAAGTAAATGAAGAGTAGCAAAATATAAAAAAATTCTTAAATTTAAAAGGAATTATAGTTGCTTTGTATCATAACAAGTGATGTAGTTTAAATGATTATAAATTATGTGCTTAAATAAAAGGTACACAAAGCAAGCTTTTATAATTCTACATTTGCAAGATATATTTTCTTATTATGTATCAATTTTTAAGTATTTTTTCTATTTATATAACCAGAATTAGAATAGTGCCATAAAATTAATTAAATTTTGAACATTCTAAATTTGAAAAGCCTTTAATCATCTAAAACTCGAGCATATAAATAATTTGTTATACACTAAGTTACTTACTGCATAAAGCTTGGTTGATATGACTTCCATATTGTATCGTATCCTAACATATGATTGCATCACATTCTCATATATTAGATGTATCACAAATTTTAGAGGTGAGATAAACCTTTGAAAATAGGGTATTATCCCTTCCCTCCAAGTTTTTAAATTTGTATAATAAACTGATTGAGTCATATCCTAATATCTAATTTAATGTAATCAAAACATTTTTTTTTTTATGTACAGGTTTGCACTGTGAAACAAACATAAATGAATGTGCCAGCAATCCATGTGCAAATGGAGGAATTTGTACAGATATGATAAATGGCTTCAAATGCGATTGTCCAAGAGGGTACTTTGATGCTCGCTGTCTTTCAGATGTCAATGAGTGTGCTAGTAACCCATGTCTTAATGGTGGTACATGTGAAGATGAAGTCAACAAGTTCATTTGCCACTGCATTGAGGGTGAGATTTTAAATGTTTCAAATTGAAAGGTGGATTTTTTAACTGTGTTGTATGCTTGTATACAGAAGAGTAAATGCTATTTCAGCACTTAATTTGTATTGTTATTTGGTTTGATCATTCTCATTGCAGGTATAATTTATTTCTTTTGTGAGCATTTCTGAAAAATATTTGAGAAGTGCCTTGTTTTTAAACATCCATTAAATATATTTTATTGTAGCCCTACAATATGTATCATTTTTATACTGGATTAAGGTATTATGGAAGCCCTTTGGGATCCTGTTCTGAATATCATCTATGTATACTATAAGTGTTTAAACAAAATTTACAACACGCTTTTTGTGTATACAGTGGCAATAAAATAAGATGATTAACAGAAGAATTGTTAGCATAAATAATTGGTTGAGCAAATTGGATAAAATATGGAAAATTAAGTATATTATGATTGCATGTAGTAATAAAAGTGCTATATATTGTATTTGTTTAAAATTTGTCTGCAAAACCAAGAATGCATATGGTGTGTGCACATAATCTATTCTACAGTTTTGTTGATAGGTACCTTACTTAATTTTTGAAACACATAGCAATGTATTTTACTACACAATTCAAAGTCATGTCCAAAGTACTAGGAAATTACTTTTAAACAATTATTTGTATAAATCACCACATTTACTAAATATTTTTAATTTTTCATTCTTGGGTCATCATATTTGTTCTATTTAGTTAGATAAAAGAGAAAGATATGTTCATACCAATAATTCTGTAATATTAGTGAAACATGCTTTGGGTTTCAGGAGAAAAGATATATATTATTATGCTACTTAAATGCTTCCTGGCATTGATTCATTAGATTCTTAAATTCTTAGAAGTTCTCATAATTGACCATAGAGATCACTGGGTGTATTTGTGTCCACAGTAAAATTCAAAATTATGCATATGGTCAATTCCACCAACTCAGTAGTTCTTACTCCCAAAACTTGACTTCCACCCACTGGAAATAGATCCCCCACAAAAAGCACTGGGGGCAAATGTACTTTATATAATAAGGCCTTTCTTAAATCACACCACTTTTTCAATTTTGTAATTTTACCATCAATTAAATGTTAGCTTGCACAGCTCATTATAATTAAATTACACTTAAGAGAACCGCATCTTAATTTTATTTTATTTTAGGTTATGGTGGTCATAGGTGTGAAGCTGAAATTGACGAGTGCCAGTCAAACCCTTGTCAGCATGGTGGTAGTTGTCAAGATCGCCTTGCTTCTTATGAATGCTCCTGCTTACCAGGATACAGTGGACAGAATTGTGAGGCAAATATTGACGATTGTGCTAGCAGCCCTTGTCTGAATGGTGGATCCTGTATAGATCTTGTCGACTCCTACCAATGTGTGTGTGAAGTGCCTTTTACAGGTCCCCGATGTGATACTGAACTTGATCCATGCTCTCCCAATAAATGCAAGAACAATGCCAAATGTACTCCGTCATCTAATTATCTGGACTTCGCCTGCTCCTGTGAACTTGGTTTTACCGGTAATTGCTTATTATGATTGATATCAGAAATATCTTGGGTTGTTCTGTGAAAGGCCCAGACCACACAGCCAACCCAAAGGTTTACGGCAGTAAAACGTGTGGCCGGTTTTGGGTTGTTCTGTAAAATGACTTAAAATGACTTATTATATTACTTTGATAACATTTATTTAAAGCATATTAAACCTTGGTATAGAAATTTCTTTAAATATCTTTGTTATAACTATGCATAAAAAAAAAAGTTAGAATCATGTGCACACAAGTAATGCCATTGTCAAAATATTTTACTACATACTTAAGGGTGAGTGGCAGTAAATTTTCTGCCCTATCCGCGCTTTGTTAACTTTCGCGGCACACATATTTCGCCGAAATTCTGCTCAAACAGTTGCGAAATATTTTCTGAAAGATAAAATGCAATGCTTAGATTATATTAAAACTAAATTTAATGCCCCAAAAAACATAGAATATATTTTTTATTTTAATCCAAAATATTTTTGGTGCTGCCATCTGTTGTCGTAATTTAATTCATACCGATTATTTTTATTTTTTAATGAACATTTTTAAATATCTATTCTTCCTAATACAGTGTTAAATACAATAACAGATCATATATAATAATGCCACAATCACGGAAAAGTAATTTATCATTCTATAAATTTGATAAGGGATCTGAATGTATATCACTGAGAACTGCAGTTTTGTCTTCAAGTTCCTTTGTCTTCAAGTCCAAGTTCAATTACGTTTCCGTGATTATGGCATTATATATGATCTGTTGTTGTATTTAATAGCGTATTAGAAGGAATAGACATTTAAAAATGTTCATTAAAAAATAAAAATAGTCGGTATGAATTAAATTACGACAACAGATGGCAGCACAAAAAATATTTTAAATTGAAATAAAACATATATTCTATGTTTTATTGGGTATTAAATTTAGTTTTAATATAATCTAAGAATAGCATTTTATCTATTAGAAAATATTTCGCAACTGTTTAAGCAGAATTTTGGCGAAATATGTGTGCCGCGAAAGTTAACAAAGCGCGGATAGGGCAGAAAATTTACTGACGCTCACCCTTAAGTTAGGATGCAAATAAAATCAAAATCATCAAAACTAAAAGATTATAACTTAAATTTGTATGAATACAGACCATATCCTTTTTTAACTGAATACAGGTAGTTCATAAGATTGGAATTCATAATGAACGTGCATTTTAATAATCATTCAGGCATTTAAAATTTTAATTAAACAGTTGTAAAAAAATAATTTTTTTTAATAACAGAATACTAAAATAATTTCTCTTACATATAATCTTGTTATATTTTAGGACATTTGTGTAATGAAGATATAAACGAATGTGCTATCTCATCTCCTTGTCGCAATGGGGCTACCTGCATCAATACAAATGGATCATATATCTGCAAATGTGCCAAGGGGTATGAAGGAAGAGACTGCTTGCTTAACACAGATGATTGTCGACCTTGTAAGTCAAACTATTGCATATATTTTAATATTTTGTACTATAGCAATCATGCTTAGATGTGCTCTATTATATGCTTAATTACTTAATTTGCTCTATTATAAGCAGTTTTGGCAAGACTGATAATGTATTTCATAAGTTCATATACATATAAATTTATTTCATAACTAAGCTGATTTAAGTGCATTTGACAGCTATCCCTCCATTTTTTGCCCTGCATTCCTATTAAATGCCAATTTAACAAATTTCTGTGCATCTTTAATTTTATTATTTTATTTTACTTTAGGAGAAAAATTTGTCCAAAAAAAGAAGAAAAAAATGTAAATACTATATTGAAAACAAGCTTTATATTTCAAATTGTTTGAAAACAAATTAATAAGAAAACATAAAATGTATTGATCTTTTTAAGCTTTGAGGGTTGTATAAGTGGCAATATTTAACTAAGCTTTTAATTGAAACTGGTGGGAGATTTCTGCTTTTATTTAGCAGGAGGTTGTTTTATGTTTACTGAACTGAACAAGTTTATATATATTTTGAAGCAAGACTGAATTTTATAGGTTTTGTATACCAAGATTGCAGTTCTTTTTTTTTTTTTTTTTTTTTTTTTTCCCCCCTCTGATTTTGTTTATTTATAAATGTTAAACTAAAGTATTGATTTATTCTTTTATGTCTAATAACTCGTGGGTTTTATTTTTACTTTGCAGTTCCTTGTCAGAATGGAGGTACCTGTCTGGATGGTATTGGAGAATACACATGTATGTGTGTTGATGGATTTGGAGGCAAACACTGTGAAAGTGATGTCAATGAATGTGAAAGTTCCCCCTGCTTAAATGGAGCTACCTGTAATGATTATGTCAATAGTTATACCTGTACCTGCCCCCTTGGCTTCAGTGGAACTAACTGCCAAACAAATGATGAAGATTGTACAACAAGGTAAAGTATTAATTTTATGGGGCTAAAATTATACATCCAAAATTTAAATGAAAATTAAATGTATAACAAACACATTTGACCTTAAATGCTCGTAATAATTATTAAAATGTGTCATTGATTACTTAAATTTCCCCCCTTTGTTGGCTATATTCAATTTTCTTATACTTTTCAATAATTTATAATTAAGAATCTATTTCTGTAAATAAATTATGCTTAATTTTTTTTTTAATCTTACTTGATACTCTGAAGTTGTTTTTAAACTGTCTATCTAGAAACATCTTTCAAGAATAGCCATTATTTTCAAACTCACAAATTCTGAACCAAAAATAAAAACACAATTTTTAATATTCAATTTTTTTTCAGTTCCTGTATGAATGGTGGAACTTGCATTGATGGGATCAATAGCTATGTATGTCAGTGTACTCCTGGGTATACTGGCTCAAACTGCCAGTTCCATATAAATGAATGCGATTCCCAGCCCTGCTATAGTGGAGGAACGTGTATTGATCATGTTGGATACTACACTTGTTATTGTCCTTTTGGCTACACAGGATTGCACTGTGATGTGAGTATCTTAAAAGCAACTTTTGAAAACTATATTCCTCCTTATATGTATTAGTGTTCTGCTAAGAAATGTTTGACTGCCAACCAGTATATATTTCACTAATCCTTAGAGTAATTTTTTCATTAGACCACTATTATTAATTACATGGATATCATTAGGCCATAAATATTGCATGGAATGGATATTATTGAAATGTATTTCTTAAAAATTTTCCATTTAGCTAGAATAAATCACTTATTTTTAGCATTGTAAAACATGTTAAAAGGCACCGATGGCAAATCCGGGTATGGGCGTTTGTAGCAATTATCCCCCCCCCCCCCCTAAAGTTGCACATCATTTCCTGTAATTCAGAACACATTTAAAAGTTTAATTTCGTTTTCAGATTTTTTTTTCTGTTGTATTAAATTCCCTTTATTAGTTAGGTTTATTAGTTGTATTTTATAATTTAGTAAGAATTTCCACTCAGCTCTAAAGAGGAAAGGGATGTTGGACAGGAATAAAAATTTTATGCTGCTTAGCCACTGAAGGTCGAACTGATCACTGGAATCTCCAATTATGTAATCCTCCCCCCCCCCCCCCATTATTTCTGCCTGGATCTGTCTTTAATACACACTAATTGAATCACCATCATTTTAGTTTGAACCTAAAAATTAGTTAGCGTCATTCAGTATTGATGTTAGGCAAAAATAGGTTGTTCCAGAGAGAAATTAATTATTACTATTATATTTATGTATATTGGAAATTTTTAAATTCTAAATGTCAATTGAAAATAAAGTATCATTCACACACACACCTGCTACTTGTGAGAATGAAACCTAATCCTTCTTTTAAAAAAGCAGGCATATGAAAATTAGGTGACTACAATTGTTTTCACACAGTTATGATGTTTTTTCCTCCGGTCAAAACAGTGCCTTTTAACAACCACTAAGGAAGCACTGTAAGGTGGCAGGCCAAGAAATAGTCAATAGATTTGGAATACCCTGGGTGTTTCAAATCTATCCATTTGACTTGTTTTTTGGCTTGCCTGTTTTTCTAAGCTGTTGTTACAAGAAGACGCTGTTTTGACCTGAAAGTGGGATCAGAGCAATTGTAGTCACCTAATTCTCAGATGCCTGCTTTCTTTAAGGAAGGATTAGAAAGTTTTTATGTTATGTAGTTAATTTTATTTAATTTATTTGACTGATTAGTAGCTGAACAGCATACATTTTGGGGATTCATGCTCCCAGTGCTGGAACTAGTATCAGCAGGATCGTATTCCTTTAACACTACATAGCCAATAAGTGCACTGGCAGAAAAAAATTTGCCTATATGCTACAGGTTTGCAGCATTGTAGAAATGCTCCCTTTTATTTAGTTTTAGGACTATTTTACTGTTTCATAGAAGAAAATTATGGAAATAAATTGGTTTTGATTGAAAAGTTTTGATATCTATCAACAATTTTCTCTAACTGCTGAGAGTAAGAATTTGTAAAAGTGTCTAACAGACTAGTTTCAAAGATAATAGATTCTTCTCCATCAAGATGTTTATTTTTCGAATGTTCTGTTCGGCAACAATAGTTTTCTTGGTTCACATAATACAACTACTTTTTCCACAAACACTATCTTGCCTTGTTAGTACTGGTGCTCTGTCTCATTTATTCCATCGAAACCTATGAACTTGATTGATACCTTATTCAACTTGGCTGCTGTCTAACGAAGTATTTGTTCTTCAGAATCTTAAAATGTAGTTAATGTATTTTGAGTTTGGGAATTATGTTTTGTATTATGATTTTGGGCTAATTATAGAAAACAATTTTCACTTTCAGACTTTTGTTGACTGGTGCAGTAATAGTCCCTGCATGAATGGTGCAACTTGCATGCAGCTTAATAATACATATGGATGTACTTGTCAACCAGGTTGGACTGGAATGCTGTGTGATGTTTCAATGGTTTCATGTTCTGATGCTGCAGCTCAAAAAGGTATTTACTAAGTTTTATAGATTCTTTTATCAATGAAGTTTTTTCCCTCGAAAATTCATAACATTTTATTACTTTATCAGCATGATTTATATATTTTAAATCAATTTTATTGCATAATATTTTAAAGGCATAGAAATTCACGATTTGTGCAAGAATGGTGGTGTGTGTGAAAATATTGGAAACAGCCATAGATGTATTTGTGCCAGTGGTTATGATGGAAGCTACTGTCAGAATGAAATAAATGAATGCAGCTCACAGCCTTGTCAAAATGGTGCTACATGCAATGATCTCATTGGTCAATATTCCTGTGACTGTCCTCCTGGTTTCCAAGGTAATGATCATGCATGATATGTTTTTTACCTAAATGCTGTAGTAGGCATAGTAGATTTGAAAATAGGCATTCGACACTCACCACAGGTCAATTAAACAATGCAGTGTGAAACAATTAATTTGTCACCACTCCCCTCTCCCATTCTGTTTTAATCGCCACCTCATTAGTGATTAAAACAGGACAAACTGCCCAATCAGAAAATTGTCCAGAAGTTTACTAACTGCATTTTCTCTCTCCCCTGTTCTCATCCCACATATCTATATGTATGTATGTATATATATATATATATATATATATATATATATATATATATATATATATATACATATATATATTGCATATTAAGTATATATATATCTATATTGATTTTACAAAAAATCTGTGATAGAGTGGCCATTATACTGAAAATGCGTACTGACCACTTGTTACTAAGTGAAAATTTGAAATTTCAGGTCTAAGCCATAGCAAACTTAACTTTTTTGCATACCCGTGTGAATCATATTAATGAGCCTATTGATCATTAATCACCTAGAATTTATTTAGTGCTTTTATTGTGCAAATTCACAACATTAATAATGGAAATAAACATTTTTATGTCTAAGGGTATTTCAGTAATTAATTACATGTAATTTCCATTAAGATCATAATCAGTAAAGTATTTAAAAAAAAAAAAGAGAAAGAAATACTACTTGTGTCATTTACAAGTATTCAGTATAAAGTAAATGATCTTTTAAAGACAACATTGATCTGTATGTGTGAATTGCATAATAATAAGAAATAAAAGATTAAAAGCTTTATATACAGCATTAAGGGTGAGCGTCAGTAAATTTTCTGCCCTATCCGCGCATTGTTAACTTTCGCGGCACACATATTTCGCCGAAATTCTGCTCAAACAGTTGCGAAATATTTTCTGAAAGATAAAATGCAATGCTTAGATTATATTAAAACTAAATTTAATGCCCCCAAAACATAGAATACATTTTTTATTTTAATTCAAAATATTTTTGGTGCTGCCATCTGTTGTCGTAATTTAATTCATACCGATTATTTTTATTTTTTAATGAACATTTTTAAATATCTATTCCTTCTGATACAGTGTTAAATACAACAACAGATCATATATAATAATGCCACAATCATGGAAAGGTAATTTATCATTCTATAAATTTGATAAGGGATCTGAATGTACATCACTGAGGACTGCAGTTTTGTCTTCAAGTCCAAGTTCAATTACGTTTCCGTGATTATGGCATTATATATGATCTGTTGTTGTATTTAATAGCGTATTAGAAGGAATAGATATTTAAAAATGTTCATTAAAAAATAAAAATAGTCGGTATGAATTAAATTACGACAACAGATGGCAGCACCAAAAATATTTTAAATTAAAATAAAACATATATTCTATGTTTTATTGGGTATTAAATATAAACTATTAAATATAAATACTAAGCATAGCATTTTATCTATAAGAAAATGTTTCGCAACTGTTTGAGCAGAATTTCGGCGAAATATGTGTGCCGCGAAAGTTAACAAAGCGCGGATAGGGCAGAAAATTTACTGACGCTCACCCTTAAAAACAAAAATATACTGGTACTCAGTTGTCGACTTCACTTGAGTAATGGCGATTGCACTTTGTGTTGGTCCTGAAGAAGAAGACTGCCATTTGTCTTTGAAACTAGTAGACCAGTTTATTTTTGTTTTTAATGTTGTATTTATGAAGTTTTTATTTGTTTTATTGCAGCAAATTTTGAGTGATTATTTGAACATATATATTCTACAACTGATTCAGTCCTCATATTTCATCATTAAAGACCCCCCCCCCCCCCCCCCCACACACACACACATTTTATCATTAAAGACATTACTCAAATTATTCCAAGTTTAAATTTTATTGATTTCTTTATTTGTAAAGTTTGATTTAAAATGGTTACTTTTGTGCCAGCTAACTGAATTGATCTCTTATAGGTCTAAATTGTGAATTTAATATTAATGATTGTGATCCCAACCCTTGTCGCAATGGAGGTACTTGCCATGACTTGGTCAATAAATTTGTCTGTTCCTGCCCTCATGGAACCCTTGGAAAGCTCTGTGAATTCGATGTGAATGAATGTTTTGACGCAGCTTGTCACCATGATGGTAGCTGCATTGATAAAATTGGAGGATATGAATGCCAATGTCAGCCTGGCTATGTAGGACCAAGGTAAGAAATAACTTTTTGTCAATTTTATATAACAAAATTTTGTAACCTCTAAATGTAAGATTGAGCTAAAGATATTAAATAAATTTATTAAGTAAACATTTTATTTATTCATAAAGTAATTGAAATAAATTTATCTTGAATGTTTCGTAAAAAAAAATTGTTTTTCATACAATAATAAATTAATAAATTTTTTTTTTTATATATAATTATAAAAATATAAATTATAAATATATTCGTAAATGTGTTCATATTAGGTCCTTACCATTTTTCTTAACATTGCAGGTGTGAAGGTGATGTCAATGAATGTCTCTCTGACCCATGCAAGCGACCAGGCACCCAGGACTGTGTTCAACTGGTGAATGATTATCGATGTGATTGCAAACCAGGGTACATGGGAAAACATTGTGAGATCAAAGTAAATTATTGTGCTACTAATCCTTGCTCAAATGGAGGGATATGCAGTGACAACCCCAATGGAACTCCCATCTGTATTTGCCCTGAGGTAAGTTTCTTAATTTTTCATCGATATGACTTTGATTCAAAGTTTCTAATGGGGATGCTTTTTTAAGTGTTGTGTATTTACATTGAAATGTAACAGATAATTTTAATGGGATGTCATGTCTCATTTGGCACTAATAAGATTTCTATTCTATTGATGATAATGTATTTGTGTAGGAAAACCAAAATTAACACTTATATCTGCTAAGTGAATAACACTTCATAGTTGGAAACTATTTATTGTCATGCTCTGTAAAATGTTAGGCAAATGTGAGATAAATAGCTCAAGATATAGATTATTATTTAGTGAAACAATTTCATGAGGACCTCAATGACTTTATAATTTGATAACACACTTATTTTCCAAATGGTGTGGATAATACCCTTAAGGGATAACTCAATATATGCACTGAATATGCAAATTAAGTGACTTACAATCTCTTTATATCATCTCACTTTTTTTATAGGGCTTTTGGGGTGATACTTGTGCAATGACGAACACTACATGTGCCAGCTACCCCTGTAAGAACGGAGGACAGTGCAAACCTCAACATAATGGTTATACGTGTGTGTGCCCACAAGGTGTAGGTGGTCGACATTGTGAGAAAGATCTTATTGATGAGTGCTTATCATCCCCTTGTCGACATGGTGGTGAATGCATTGATCATTTGGGTATGTATTACAGAGTCTTTAATGATGGCATGTATGAATAATTTGATACAACATCACATTATGATATTGTATACATTTTGTTTAGACATGGTGCTTTGTATGACATGAACTTACAATACTATAATCTCAATAAGTGCATTACAAACCCCACATACATTGCCCAACTACTAATGCGAGTCTGAGGTTTGTGTATACTCGTTCAAAATTGATATTTCTTTTACTAAACATTTTAACACCTTTCTTCTATGAAGTCGTATACCAGTGTTCCAAAAGTGTATTATAAGCACATAGCATAAATTAAGAGTTGCATTAAATTACAATTGAAGTTTTCTGCTTCAAACTGATTGCTATGATACTTTCAAGGGGAGATCCTTTATTAAAAAGCCATTTTAAAGGCATCAGCTGTAACTCTTGCCCATTGACTCATCGAGATATCCACAGAAATTAGAAAACTGGAAGATATTGTAAAATTTTTCAAATGAAGCCAGTTCTTGTCAATATTCATATTTTTTGTACACATAATTGCAAAAGTACAAAATACAAATTTGTTATGGTAAATAACATCAAGGAGGGGAAACAATATTTAACTATATATAATTTAAAAATTCTTTGTAATTCCCATAACATATAATAAGCTGTCAATCATATGCAGTCTATTAAATAAATTAAATTGATTTAATGTGTAAAATTAATGCAGGGGAAATCATAGTTAAGTACAAAATATAGAATAAATTATTGAAAGCATTGTATTTTATTAATTCCCTGCACATAGCACCTAGAAACACAAATATATAAACACTATGAATCCTATCATTTTATTACATACCTGTTACCTTCATACCTATAAAAGAAATATTAATTTGAAGATGTAAAAAAAAATAAAATCTTGTTCTTGATAATCTAAATAATTTGATTGTTTATCAAATATTCATTTAATTGTTAATTACTCATGAAAATTTTTTTAATAAATTTATTTGCAATATCTGCGATCTGTGTGTGTGTGTGTGTATATATATATATATATATATATAGATACAATCTATCTATTTCTTCAGAAACCTACATTTTTGTGTTTGCTTCTACAAAACACTTGGAATTTCGAAGAAGTGAAAAAATCTATGATTTAGGCTTAGACCTTGTCCACGTGTATAGCGTTAGCTTTTGTGCTTGGATTTCATCTGTTTTTCATTTATTGATTCCATACCTTTGATTTTTGATGATTTTCTTTTGACTTGATGATTCGAAATTTGTATTTTTTTTCATTTGCTTGAAGATTTGCTCATTTATTCTTTTATTTTGTAAACTTGTTAGAAAGTCGGGTTTTTTGAGTTACAGCTTCTCACTTTTTTTTCATTGGACTTTCAAACTTTATTTATTTATATATATATAGTTCTTGACAATGTCACTGTGTCCTATGATCAATTTGTATAACACTTGTTTCTACTCATAAGAATGTATAAAAATTAAATATACTAATTTTGAAGAAAGATCACACTTTTAAAATAGCAGTTTGTAATTCACAAATATGAGTAATGTTATCATATTCGATTGACGACACAGTAAACATGAAAACTGATTTTGAATCGCAATATTTCATTTTTTTTTTAATATTGATAAAATTGCAGCACTTGTTATCTGTCATACAGATGTCATTCAAATTTTTGTTTTATAGATTATCAAATTTTAAATATCCCTGACTTAGTTTTATATTCAAAAATATTAAACTGCAGCAAAATTGAACCATTCATAAAATAACACATTACTAAAATCATATGTATATGCTGAGGAAGTCCGTTTTTATTCATCCATGAAGTAGCAATTCTGTAATTTTTATGTTTATTGAACCGACATTGTATACTAAAGTCACAATCAATTAAGCATAACTCTTATGATAATTCTTTCATAAATAATACTATTACGTTATGATTTGATTTGCATGAGGTATAAAGTAAATGAACATTGGAAATAGTTTGCTAACTCACCATTCAAACTGGATAAGATATAAATTGTACCTTAATTATGTAGATTTAAATGATTTTGACATATCACTGCTACAGAAAATTATTTTTATACTCAACTACTGAATAAAAGTTTATCAAGTTAAATATTCACAACAAAAGGGTCTGCCTGACCTGTAAAAATATTCAAAACTTTCTTTTCGAGTCCAACATTAGCTGCTGTCCAACGAAAAATGTGGCAAACATTTTATCTGCTGAGAGAGGTTGCTAGGGTTCAAGTTGGGGGGGGGGGGGATCAAAAGCTCTCTATTACAGGAGAGGAAGGTCAAGAACATGATTTTGAAGTAATGCAAAGTTATGCAGACAAAATTGGCCATGAAACTGTGAATTTAGAATAAAATTTTGTGTTGGCATAATCATATCACAATAAAATATTTGGTGTATCTGTCTGGAACTGTATCTCAAATGCATGTCAGCTGCAAGGAAAGTAACATTATTTAGGTATCAATGCAAAATTCACAGAGTAGGACTTGTGTAACTTTGTGATCTTGAGACAAGTGCTGTATCAATTGAGCTGGCTATCTTGGCTGTGAGAGAATCTGACTATGGTTCAAGAGTAAATTAATTATACATTATACTGCACTTCGTATTTTGTAAAATTGGTGACATTTTTTCTCATGTAGGTAAATTTGAATGTGATTGCCCACCTGAATGGAATGGCTACCGTTGTGAAGTCTATGACATGACATTTGGTGGAGGAATTGTAAATATTCTACCCTCTCAAGATCCTCCCCAGAAGTCACTAGAAGAAGAAAAGAAAATGTGTCTCTTCAATCAATGTGAACAAAAAGCTCGGAATAATATATGCAATGAAGAATGTAACAGCTATGCTTGTAATTTTGATGGTGGAGATTGTTCATTGGGTATGTGTGTTTTCAATACATTAAACTCATTCTCAATAAATAAGGTTTCCCATTTATGTATTGGAAATGCTATATATGTGTGTGTCTGTGAGGATTGAGCATGATACCTTGAAACCAAATGCATGTGTCATTGAAGTTTTATGTGTAGATACATTATGTGAAAACAAGAATATTTTGTGATTTGTATGATTTAGAATCTGAATTATTAAGTTAAATGTAACATTATTTCCCATGGAAAAACAATAATTGTTTGATTGCAAGTAGTATGAATTTAAAAGAAGAAAAAAAATTCAAATATATCTAAAAATAATTTTTTAGTTCACTTTAAATTTTCATTGTACAATATTTTCCATTCCTTTTAGAACTAGTGTTCTATTTTTTTCTGCTCTTGTCTTTTCTCCCTTTATATAATTGACTTGCTTTTTTCTCCCCCACCCCCCAAATTAAATTTTGAAATAAAAAGTTAAGATAAAACAGCATAATATGAATTAGAATACAATCTTGATTGTATTGAAATTTTTAAAGTAAAATTAATCGTTTGTTACTACAAGTATATTACTTAATTTAGTTAAATTACTTAAATCAAATGATAAGTACAGAGATAAGAACAAGAACAGCATTAGCAATTAATAAAGTAATCGCAATGTAAATCACTGCTGTTTATTTAAGCTTATTGTCTAAATATACTCAATAGTTTGAACATGTCATCTTTGAACAAGTCATCAAATATTTTAAGTGTATTGGGATGAATTATTTTCTAGAAAAAATACCTAGTTTGAGTGTATCAATGTTTATTTGTTATGGATCTTATAGGCATTAATCCTTGGAAGAACTGCAAGGCTGGTATTAAATGCTGGGACGTATTTAGAGACAACAAGTGTAATGTTGAATGTAACAACCTCGACTGCTTATATGATGGATTTGATTGTGACCAGATGCTAATGCCTTGCAAGTATGTATTAAAATATTTAACAATTTACTTTAAAAAACTAATATTAACGATGTTAATTGCAACATGGATATATAAATATATATTTGCTGCTTTCTTTTCAGTGAACATTACGATACATATTGCTTGAGAAATTATGGAAATGGATACTGTGACAACGGATGCAATAATGAAGAGTGCAACTGGGATGGTTTAGATTGTGCTGCTGAACCTCCAGTCTTAGCTTCTGGGTCACTGATCTTAGTTTTACGTATGGAACCAGAGGTTAATATTGTTTTACTTGATTCATTCCATTTTTAAATTTAAAACTTATTATTTTACGCTTTATATTATCTCATATAAAAGGTTTTAAATAAAATTTGTATAGTTTAAATTTTCAAAGATGTTAAATTGTTATAAACAAATTTAATGTCAAACTCATATATATATATATATATATATATATATATATATATATATAAAATTATTTCATAAACACCATAGCTTGCTAAAAATATGAGGGATACTATGCAAATATGAATAAAGAAATTAAATATATTAAGTAAAAAGAATGACGATGCATATATATATATATATATATATATATATATAAAACATCCAAATAAGAACCATAAAATCCAGAAAAGATTGCAAAAGTATTGGAAAGTATCAAAAGTTGCCCGGAGGGCATTGTGACCCCCATGCTCCTGTTTAGCATGCTTCATGCCATGGCAACACTCCTGGATGCCCTGATACTTATCAGTGAATGGGCCCTTATACCAGCAACATACAACTGATTGAAACATAAAAATACAAAAGCCATTGGAAAGACAGAAGCAAGCGAACTAGCACCTGTATGCATTTATGTTAGGTGTTTTAAGTGATTATACTTTAAAAAATTTTTAATTTTATTCTTACACATTATATATATATAACCATAAATAAAAAAATCGAAAAGACTGACGAGGAAAGCTAACAAGTGGAGTGCCAAAAAATAGCCGAAGGGGATTGTAACCCCTTCTAAAGTTATTATCCTCCTTATTCAGTTTATGTTCATTGAGTATATTATAATTTTTCTGCTTTCAGTCTTTACTTTTGTACTTGCATTTATACCTTTATATACTTTGTATATATATATATATATATATATATATATATATATATATATATATATAAACGATGAATGATATATATATATATATATATATATATATATATGAAATAGTTTATAGATTTAATCTATTTCTTCAGAAACATACATTTTTGTGTTTGCTTCTACAAAAAACTTGGACATGATTAGATTTTTGTAGAGGTTAACAATTCATGATTTAGGCTTAGAGCCTCGTCCACGTGTATGGCTTTTGTGCTTGATTTCGATTCCATACCTTTGTATTATATATTTTTCATTGACTTGTTGATTCAATATTTATTTTATTTATTTTTTTCCATTTGCTTGAGGATTAGTTGATTTTTACTTTTGTTTTGTAAGCCTGTTAGATAGTTGAATTTAGTTTAAGTTTTTCTTTTTTTGTTTCCATACCTTTTAATTTGGTTGATTTTCTGTAACTTGTGTTTCTAACTTGTGTTTTGTATTTTTTATCCATTTGATTGATGATTTGCTGTATTATATTTTATTCTGTGGGTGTTTTAAAAAGTTAGGTTTATTGTGTTACATCTTCTTACTTTTCGTTCATTGGATTTTCAAACTTCTATTATATATATATATATATATATATATATATATATATATATATATGATTCGAAATTTCTATTTTTTTTTTTCCATTTGATTGAAGATTTGCTGGTTTATACTTTTGTTTTGTAAGCTTGTTAGAAAGTTAAGTTTTTCGAGTTACAGCTTCTCACTTTTCTTTCATTGGACTTTCAAACTTTTATTATATATATATATATATAAATATAAACTTGACTACAAGTACAACAAGCAGGTGGGTCAAGCTATGTAACACAGAAACATTTTTTAAGGAAATATTTATTCATTATGTTAATGAAGTATTTAAAAGCATAACATGAAATGCTAATTTAAGTTTCCATAATTAAATACAATTAAAAGGAAGATATTACTTAGAGCCTACAGTATCAGCAACCAACTTTTTTTTCACTTTTTTATGAAATTTTCACTGTTTTGTTTAGAGTTTAGTTTTGAAATTGGGACTATAAATTTCTTTGTTATTTAATTATAATTTTATTTTTATAGGTGTTTTTAAATAATAGTATAGCATTCTTGAGAGAAATTGGCCATGCCCTGAGAACTAATGTGCGGCTTAAGTTAGATGAAGATAATCGTCCAATGATATTTCCATGGAAAGCTTCTGATTCCGAATCATCTTCGATAATGAGACCTTTTAGAAATACTGGGTAAGTTACATTTTTAAAAATTAGCCAAGATCCACTTGTTTTCACATTTGAATAATAAATGTTCTATGTATTGATTTTTAAATTACTTAGGTTTTATTCCTTTTTATCTGTCGTACAGTAATCAATCTAGTGTTCAAATAATAATGATGAGTATTTGAATTTTATATTCTATTTTCAGAACCCAGGTGTATTTAGAAATAGATAACAGGCGATGTTCCAAACTTCTAAATGGAGAATGCTTTGATTCTGCTAAAAAGGTAATTTAAAGATACTTCAGTAATACCTATATATTAAAACTTAATTTCAGTAATATCTATATATTAAAACTTAATTTCAGTAATATCTATATATTAAAACTAAAACTATTATAACACTGTAAATTGTCATTATTTCAGTTGTCACCGCATAATTACAATGTATTACAATATATATATATATATATATATGGTATGTTAGATACATCAAATTTGTAGGTGCATTTAACACCTACTTTACATGCTACTTTAACCTATTCAGGACCATAACTGGTAGGAAAGAAGTGTTCTCACTGGTCTGCAGCTTGGAGGGATGAAGTGTCGCTATGGGACCGGAGTTTTTTCTAAGCCTAATTCATTTAAAAAATTCATAGAAAATTGAAATTTATAACTTTATTTTTGTATATATTATAAAATAGATACTAAAGATTTATTGCACAAAAAATCAATTTCATATTACTAAGAATATATAATAAAATTTTATATTCTTTTGAATAATCAGCTAAATTCAAATTTTAGTTTTACATAAAAAAGAAATAAAATTGTGTGATACACATATACAGTGTTTAAGAATAAAAATACAAACCTTACTTATAATGTTTATGCAATATTATCAAACTTTTTGCCATGTATGAAAGATCTCGAAACACTGATCAACGCAAAGTCCTACATTACACACTTTGCATTCATGAAAGTTTTCTGATGTTTTTCTCTTGTGACACTTTTTGAACAGATTATATATATTCTCAAGAGACATTCTACTACATTCCACCATGAAGCCCCCCCCCCCCCTCCCTTGAAAGTATGCCTGAAAGAAACATTGATTCTGGCAAGAAATATACTCATAATTTCTTTCCCTTTCCAGGCTGCCCAGTTTCTTGCTGCTGCTCACTCTAGGCATGCTTTGTCTACTGCATTCCCTATTCAAGCAATCCAGGAAGCAGAAGAGGATAAAGATAGCGGTTCAGCATATACAAATATTATGTATATTCTTCTGTTTGCCATAGCAGTTTGTATTGTCATCTTTTTGATCGTTGGTGTTCTGGTTGGTACACATAGAAAGAGAGCAAGAGGTATAACTTGGTTTCCTGAAGGATTTTTAAGAAATAATAGTGGACCAAGAAGAAGATCTAGACGCCGTGGCCCTGATGGTCAAGAGATGAGGTAAGCATTTTAATTATATGATTGATATTTGTGCAAATTAAATATTCAATTGGTTTTATATATTGAAATGTTTATATAATTAAATCTGTCATAGAAGGAATCACTTGGAATTTAAAATACGTTTGACTTCTAACATCTTAACCAATCAACAAATTTGTCTTACTTAAATTATGATGTAATATGTGAATTTTAGGTAGGATAAAATGTTTGCACATTAAGCAGAATTTTGTCTTACACAGATTTCACTCTATGTATACATGTAAATGGATTTTACTAATTTTAACTGAAGTTAAATTTTATACTATTCGCTTACTATTAACATTCTGTTGGGGATGAATACCTCTGCCATACTTGATTGTCCGAATGTACTTGTGACCAGTGTTGAATTTGATATGGCATCACCACACACATCAAATTTGTGACAAAACCCCTGCAAAAATTACAATGTATAATCCAATTACAGTAATCATTACTATTATCGCCTTTTAAATCTGAGTATTGTTGTGATTGATAATGTCGGGGAGTGTTAGATGCATTTTTGCATGACCTGCTTTCTAGACCAGGATTTACCATTGCTTAATGATCCACGCACTGTTACCATATTATAAAAAAACATACTCTAAAGATAACAAAAGTTCTTTTGCATACTTATGCTAGCTCATTTGTTTTTATAAGGATGTTTTTTTAATTTAGAGAGTTCTAGAAGTTTGAATTTAACCCTCTCGGGACGGCGGCATTCCATAGCTGTCGTGGCCTAAAAGACGAAGCGCTTCGCTTCTGAACTGGTCGAAAAGGACGGCACATTTTTTGCTCTAAGCCTAACTCTAAAAAAAAATTCACTAAAAATCACCGATTCAACACAGAAATCTACTTTTTTCAGGAATAAAAGAAATATTTATGTTCTATTTGATGTATAATTTTCATACAAATTTGAATACAAAATACTCGTTAGTTGCTCCCATTCTTTTATCCGAAATAAACGAATAATTTCACTGCCTCTAAAACTCAAACAAAAAAAAAAATACTCTTATATTCCTATGATTCACCAACGAAATTATAACGCTGAAATAAAAATAAAAACCGAAACTCAATTATAAAATTGTTGATGCTACGAGAATTACTCTGTTTACGTTACAAAATGATTTTCACCGCTCCAAATGGAGAAATAATTCATTCGATCCTCTTCTGCCAAGGTCATGCCTCTGCAAAATACATTGAAGTTAGTTCCATGGACAAGTAACGCCATCTAGCGCACAAATTAAAACGTTCCGCGTGGTGGCACTTATACGTGCCACTATCTGCTTGTGGTAAAATTTCCTCTGGCCGGAGTGAGTGCCGTTCGTCCTTGAATGCAAGTTCGCAGCTGGCGCGTAGGCGTGTCAGTTGTCGAGAAAGGGTTAAGGCTTTAGAAATTTGAAACACTTTTTAATAAGTTTCAGTGCTTTAAGTAACCTGGAGTCTGTGTAGAAGAAATGTGGTGATATGTCAACTTGTCATAAAATTTCAAATTTTATATATGACCTTTCACAAATAACTATCATCTATAAATTAATTTTTGAAAAGCAAATTGGATTAAACATCTAAAATGCATCAGTTGCAAAACAGACTCTAAAATGTAAGTTTTTCTTTAAATATTTAGATGAAAAGCACATCTAGTGAATTTGTTTCAAAATTTTGGCTGTGTTTGACTGTTTTACAAAATTATTTAAATTTTATTAAATTATAATTTTTTTTTAAATAAAAAAGCATTGCCAGAAGATACTGTCAGTATAAACTCACTGTATGTGACAAATATTTAGTATAATTATTTATTTAATTAAAAATTTTAGTTGTATATATAACCATCAAAAATTTTTAGCTTGTGAAGTGGACATACGCTAAAATATTGAAACATTTTATTCTAGATGTTTGATAAATTCTAGTAGAACTGGCAAGAAAGAAATACAATATTAAGAAATTTTATTTTATAAATATAATTAATATATGTGTAGTTCAAACAATAAGAATTAATTTTTCCATTTTCATTCCCTAGGAATCTACATAAACAGTGCTCTATAAACCAGCTGGAAATAATGGATAATGGTACTATGCCTCCTGAAGGCAGTCAGTGGAGTGATGATGACATGGATCATCCACCTATGAAGCGCATGAAAAATGACAGATCACCAAATCCCAGCTATGGCGACACTCATACTGTAATGACCACCGATGAGTATGATGATAATGATCCGAGACCATGGACCCAACAACATCTGGATGCTGCTGACATCAGAAATCCGGATATTTTAGCCTTAACTCCTCCTCAAGGGGATAATGACATGGATCCAAACAGTGTGGATGTTGATGTTAGAGGACCTGGTAAGTATCCATTATGGGATTTATACATATTCTTTTAGTGTGATTTTTATAAAAATTAAAAGTACAGAGTTTGCATTTCTTATTCTAGTTTATACTGATAATGTTCACATACTGCTTATAAGGCACTTTTTGAAAAATGCACCTCGGTTTTTTTTTTTTTTAACTTATTAGAGAGTATATTATTTGTTTTTGAACTATATATGAATATGTTATGAAAATTAATTTTTAGCCGTATAGAGCTAGCTATTTACACGGAATGTTTTTAATATTGCATGATGTATTAAATTTTTATATTGTATATTACTTTTTACCTTTCAAATAATTTATATTATCTAAGAAATGTAGAGAAATTGTTATGGCATTAAGACAGAATTTTAGATGATTGGTTTAAGACAGAATTTATCGATAACTAATCAATTTTCTGTATAGGTGGTTTGACTCCCTTGATGTTGGCCTCATTCCGAAGTGGTGGGTTCGATATTAATGATGAAGTGGATGATGATGATGGTTCTGTTAGCATGATACAAGATCTTTTGATGCAAGGGGCCCAGATTAATATGACAACTGAACGCACAGGTATGCAATAATCTTTTTAAAGTCTTCTTCTGTTAGAAAGCTGTTATTTGAGCTTATAGCAAAATATGATGTAGTCATTATAGCCATCTATCTATTACATTTCAAATTTGAGTAATAACATATATGCATAATATAAATTATGTCAGCAATCCTGGTAATGATAAAAAAAAAAAATAATCAATTAAATTTCAGTTCCTATCCAACCAGGTTAAATAGTTTGACAAATAGTAAAAAAAAAGTGAACGCTCAGTTTTGTATTAATTTTTTTATGTTATTTTAATTACTTTTAAAATGTGTATATTTACAATTTATTATGCAGTGTATAGAAAATGTTAATTGGATATTAATCAGGGCTGACACACCACCTTGAATTGCCAGGAAATTGGAAAATTACCCAAACACTCAGGATACTCCAGAAAATGTCCAAAACCTGAAACAAGAGTGAAATTAAAAAAAATTAACTATCACTTTAAAATTATTTTATAACTATGTTCCTGGGTTATATTGTGCTGTCATGTATTTTGCTAGCATGGTGTAACTTGACATTCAGCTATTCAGTTCTATTTTTAAATCTTAATCTTGCTAACTTGAAAATTTCAAATTCCTATCTAGAATACAAAACCTAGAAAATCTAACTTGAAAATTTCAAAATCCTATCTAGAATAGGAAACCTAGAAAAGTTCAAGATTTGTTACACTCTTGAGTAAGGGTGTGGTAGCCCAGTGATTAGCGTGCGGGAATTGCATTCAGTAGGCCCGGGTTCAATTCCTTCCACTGCCAAAACTGCCGCCATGTTTACGCAGAGTATGATCACATTAAACATGTGGGTCCGTAAGTCCTACCAAGAGGTTGGTGGTAGGGAAAGGAGGGTGTGGTCCCTGTGGATGTATCCCCTAATGGGTGCCTGTCTAAAATTAAGTGGCTCTTCCTGGCCGTCCAAACAGTTACCTTACACCTTTCTGGTAGGTTTAACTGTCTGGGTCTCAACAACAACAACAACACTCTGTAGTGGCACAACCTGTATTAGTTGTGCTAAAAGTGGCTAGTAATGACTAATATTGGCTAATAAAAATTGTCTAGTTTAATGGCTACTTAACCACAGAATTATTATTACTGTACTGAAATTTCAATTTTATTACATAGATTAAAGTCCAATTAAAGTGCAACTTTTTTGTAGGTGAAACATCATTGCATTTGGCTGCTCGATATGCCAGGGCTGATGCTGCAAAACGACTTCTAGATGCTGGTGCTGATGCAAATGCTCAAGATAATACTGGACGTACTCCTCTCCATGCTGCTGTAGCTGCTGATGCACAAGGTGTATTCCAAGTGAGTTTCCAGTGTATTTTTTGAAGTAGATTCTTGATTTTGCAATGAAAGATATATATATATATATATACATACATACAGATGGGATACAAAATAATACGAACACCTGTGAAAAAGTATGCTACGTTTCACACCTAAAGTACAATCATGCTACGTGGAACAGAAGTCTGCCATCTAGTTTGACCGTGAAAGGGAATGTATTATTCTCTCAACAGCAGTCATAGGTGTTACATGTCTCTATCATACTCTCTGAGACACGCTGTAATGCCAGACCTGACAGAGTCCCAAAGAGGCATGATTGTTGGAGCGCGTTTAGCTGGAGCTTCGGTGACAAAAACAGCAGACCTTTTGGGGCATGCAAGAAGCACAGTATCAGACGTTATGACAGCATACATGAAAGATGCTAAAGTGGCATCTTCAAAGCACAACAGTGTGCGAAAGATAAAGCTTAATGATAAGGATAGACTGGTGTTGAAGTGCATAGTGGCACAAAAGCGCAAGCTACTGTTATCAGAGATAGCATCGGAAATGAACAGTCATCTGCAGGACCCCATTTCAATCAAAATTGTCAAAAGGGAACTCCATGCTGCGAACATTTATGGCAGAGTAGCAATTCGTAAACCGTTGGTGACATATAATGCTTTCAAGCGACGCCAATGTGCAGAGTTCACAGAAGCTGGCCCCCACAGCAGTCGCAACAAGTCATCTGGTCTGATGAATCAGCATTCACATTATTTCAGGCCACTGGGCGTGTTTATGTCTGGAGAATGCTCAGAGAAGCTTTTACTCCTGACTGCCTCTTGCTGACTATGAAGTATGGAAGTGGCTCTCTTTTAGTATGGGGTGCGATACCTTGGCGTGGTCATGAACCACTTGTTACTCTGCATGGGAAGATCAAAGCTAATCACTATCTGTGCATTCTGGGGGATCATGTCCATCCTTTTGTCCAGACTTTATTCCCAGGACAGCGACCAGTTTTTCAAGACACTATACTGCTCGGTGTGTTCAAGCATGGTTCGAATAGCATGACGATGAAGTATGATATCTCGGCCAGTTCCCTCAGTCTTCTGACTTGAACATTATTGAACATTTGTGGGGATACTTGGAGTCCAAACTTCGTGCTCCTGTTCCGCCTCCAAACACACTTTTGGATTTAGAAACTGCTCTGCAGGAGGAATGGCTTCATATTCCCTTAAATATTGTGCATGACCTCTATGCATCTATCTCACGTTGCATACAATGTGTACTTCAGTTAAAGGGTGGTCCAACTCCTTATTAATAAAGATTTTCTCTTACTTCGTATTATTTTGTTCCCCATCTGTATATAATTCTTATAAATTTCAGTATTCACTAGCCGAATACCCGTTGAATATCAACGGTCTCACAATAAGCAACCCCTGAATAATGTAAATTTTTTAATAATTCACGTTTCACATTTATTCGACAAATCAAATATTTTGGTGTGCAGAACTCCTTAAAGAAGAAAATATTGGGAAACTAAATTTCTGCATTTCTTCCTTTCGAATTATCTACCCATACACCACATTAAAGTCTACCTCACCCCGAGGCACCCCTATATTATTATTTCTCCTTTGAAACTTTTTTCTGTGAAGCACATTCATAAATGAACATTTTTGAAAAACTCCGTTTGTCTTGTGTGTTTTATCAGATGATTTGCCCATATACCAAATATCAAGCCTCTATCACATTTAAAAGGAAGCGTGCCTCATTTATTCAGAAAATCAAACATATTAGTGTGCGCACCCCTTTAAGTAGCAAATATTGGAAATCTGAAATTTCACACTTTCTTCCTTTCAAACTATCTACCTTTGCACCAAATGTGATATCTCTATCTCATTCCGAAGCATGGTTTTTTATCAATTCACTTTTCGAACGTTTTACTCTGGAGCACCCCCTTAAACGAACATTTTTGAAAAACTATATTCGTCTTGCATGTTTCCGTCAAATGATTAGCCCATATACCAAATTTCAAGCCTCTATTAAATTTTAAAGGAGCGTTTTCTCATTTATTCTGTAAATCGAACATTTTGGTGTGCGGCACTCCCTTAAGTAGAAAATATTGGAAATCTGAAATTGCACACTTTCTTCCTTTCGAATGATTTAACCATTCATCAAATTTGAAGTCTCTATCTCATCGCAAAGCATGCTTTCCCATCATTTCACTTTTCGAACGTTTTGGTGTGGGGCACCCTGAAAGATCCTTTTCTAAATTTAAAAACGTGTTACAACTACAAGACAACACAAAATGTTAGTATAAATCCTCGACCTCAAAATTTCACTACTTGTACCCAACGACTGACCACTTTGAATTTTGCTTCTTTTCCTGCAATAAATGTGCTACCCTTATTATATAAGCAAATATATTAGTATATTAGGATGACAGTTCATAGGGATGGAGAAAATCAGCCATCCATTTCTGACCACGGTTCTGTATTTTACTAATAAATTTAACTAGGTAGCCAACAAACAGATGCAAAACAAGAATATATATTTTTCTGTTCTCTGTTGAGGGGTCGTGTATTAGTTTTATGTTCTCATTTCTTCATATCAATTTTCCTATCTTTTACATGATGTCTATTTTTGGTTTTCAATTCACATTCTTAATTTCATTTTAGATTTTATTGAGGAACCGTGCAACAAATCTGAATGCTAGGATGCATGATGGAACAACACCCCTCGTACTTGCAGCAAGGCTTGCTATTGAAGGAATGGTCGAAATTCTGATTAATGCTGATGCTGATATCAATGCAGCTGATGACCATGGTAAGAATTCTTTGTTTTACATTGCAATATACAAGGGGCACCATTCCTAATGTTTATAGTTGCCAAGAGTTCTAGTCTGCAATTTTTTAATAAAGGGAGTTTAATTTTCATGTGTATTGCGTATGGAAACTAATTTGATTCTATTTATCCTTTCTAGGCAAAACTGCTTTACACTGGGCTGCTTCAGTAAATAATGTTGAGGCTGTTCAAGTCCTTCTGAATCACGGAGCTAACAGAGATGCTCAAGATGTAAAAGAAGAAACTCCTCTCTTCTTGGCCGCAAGGGAAGGAAGTTTTGCAGCCGCTAAAGTGCTGTTGGAACACTTTGCTAACAGAGATATAACAGACCACATGGATAGGCTACCAAGGGATGTAGCTTTTGAAAGAAGACACCTTGATATTGTTAAACTACTTGATGAATATGTGCCTCCAAGTCCTCAAATGAATGTACCAACTAATGGTCCCATGGGTTCTCCTGGTTTAATGCCTTCTGGTGGCATGATGGGATCTACTAAATCTGTGAAGCCCAAGAAGCGACCTAAATTAAATACCATAGCTGGTTTACCTTTGAAAGAAGGTGAGACTGTTGGGCCTGATCCCAGTATTCGGCGAAAGGCATCTGTGAAGAAAAGAAAAGAGCCACCACCGATGCTTATTCAAGGTATTGATGGCTCTGTTACTCTTTCTCCTGTTCATTCTTTAGAGTCACCTCGCACAACAAGCTACTTAGAAGGAACTCCACCTCCTTTGGAACCTATATACAATGGACATATCACTATGTCTCACCCTAATTTAATGAATGTTGATGGTAACTGCACGATGAACAGTAAACAGCCACCCTCTTATGAAGATTGTATTAATGCTGTGACTCAAATATATGGTGTTATGAGTATGGATGCCTTAAGCATGGGACTTGGAAATTTCACTAATAATGGTATGCTGAGCAACCCAAACTCTCAACAGCAAAATATGAAACCCAATCATCCAAGGCAGAATTCGATGCCTAACAGTATGTCTCAGAATCTTAATGTACCTACCTCACTTTCTTATACAATGTCGTCTCTCACAAAGCAGAGGCCTTCTTTGCCAACATCTCCAACCCATATGGCTGCAATGCGAGCAGCCCATCAACAGAAAGCTGCTCAGATGCAGTCACATCCAAGTGTGAACAACACTTATGACTATCCCCCCATGACAGATTTACATCATATGCTCACTGCTCCTAAAACATCTGTTGCCAACAACCAGTCAAACATGCAAGTGTCTTATTCCCAGCCTTATCATTACCCTACACCACCATCTCAGCATAGCCAGGCAGAGGGGACTCCACAATCTTATCTACTAGGTCCTGAAACTTATCTGACCCCTTCACCTGAATCTCCTGGTCAGTGGTCAAGTTCTTCTCCCCACTCTGCACAGTCTGACTGGTCTGAGGGAATTTCAAGTCCCATGGGGCCTACTACGAACATTCACCCAAGTATGTCTCTGAGTGAGCAGCAAAAATCTCAGACTCAACAGCAAGTTCAACAGTCGCATTTAAATCCAGAGGCAGTTTTTATTTGAAAATAAATTTCATTTTAAATAAGGACCATTAGTCATTAGTAAGTAGCTGACTGTGAACATTTTTAGAACCAAGCACACAGCTGCATGTACAGAAATGAAGCTGCTGATTGCATTTATCATTTGGAGATTCTGAACAATTAGCTTCATTGAAAACGAGTGAAAGAATCTCATATCAGAAGTTGTATATAGACATTAGCATTGTAGTTGGACATTTTAAACTTCATGCTGCGAGATTGTATAATGCCATGTATTTATTACTAGTGTTCACCAGTCATCATAGTCATCATTGTACATGTTAGATTGTTTTATCTTTTTTCAAAGAATGATTGTTTGATTCAATTTTTGACTACTCTTTTTTTTTTTTTTTTTAATTGTATTATATGTATTTCACATCTTATCAATTGTTTTATTTCGGTTTTGTTAAAGATAATTTAAAATAAGAAGATTGCAATTGAAACATGCTTAAACATATCTGTGGTTTAACATTAATTTAATTTAAAGTTAATTTCTATAAAATTTAAAATCTGTGTGAAGATTGGTTAGAATTTTTACAATTAAAAACATGCCTACTAAAGCTAAGAGATTGGATTTAAAATTACAATTTTGATTGAAATTTGTAAATAGTATAATATATAAATATATTCTTGGAATTTATACTGTATTATAAAATAGGTGTTTCATCAGTGTCATATTAGATTTTCAATTTGTTGAGGCGTAGACTTTTCCAAGGTCCCCATGTAGGGTATTATTATGTACATAGCACAAGCAATATTGTTGATGTAAATATTGATGTTGTAGATTGCACAGGTATAGAAGATTATGTGAAATGTAAATTTTTATTTGTAACATAGAAAGACAATTTGTTAAAATATTTATTGAATTTACGATTGACCTAAAAATAGAAATTTCAAAATTATTTTAAAAAAAAAAATAAATAAATAAATAACACTTAAGTCTTTAATTTGTAAATATTTATACTGTCAAAATTTTTTTAAATTATTTTGCTCAAAATGACTTATTTTTTTTTAAATGTAAATATCTTCTTATACAAACCTTTTCTAGTTTCTGCTCAGTTTTATAAGGTCTTCCAAATAATTTTATATTGTGAAATTGAAAGGTGTGCTTTATATTAGAACAAAATCAGTATTTCTGTCGTGAATTTTTATAGCTTTATATACAATCCAATGTACTACTGTCAATCTTCATTCCTATCTAAATGGTTTTATATCGCATATATTTTTATATTCATACCTGTATGTTGTCTTTGGCAGGTCTACAAAGTAGTAACAATTTACAATTTTTTATTATTTTTAATAAAGAATTTTACAAATATTTGTTTGATTTATTTTCTATAAGGATATCTACTCATTTTTAAGTTGGATATGCTTGAAACTATCAATATATCAATTGTCAAAATTAACAATTCATCGAGAAAAACAAACTTATAAAAAGTCAGCAATTATACAACAAAGGATATTATGAAGGCATAATCCTTAAATTGATTTTCAAACCAAACTGTAAAAACTATTAAGAACATGAAAGTTATAAAATAAACTGCTTTCTAAAGGCAAATTAAAAATCACAAACTTTTTTTTTTGCATTCAGTTTGGTTGTCCAGATCTAAAACAAATGCCACTAATGCAATTAGAAATGCACTAGTCATATTCTACTTTTAAGGGTGAGCGTCAGTAAATTTTCTGCCCTATCCGCGCTTTGTTAACTTTCGCGGCACACATATTTCGCCGAAATTCTGCTCAAACAGTTGCGAAATATTTTCTGAAAGATAAAATGCAATGCTTAGATTATATTAAAACTAAATTTAATGCCCCCCAAAACATAGAATATATTTTTTATTTTAATCTAAAATATTTTTGGTGCTGCCATCTGCTGTCGTAATTTAATTCATACCGATTATTTTTATTTTTTAATGAACATTTTTAAATATCTATTCCTTCTAATACAGTGTTAAATACAACAACAGATCATATATAATAATGCCACAATCACGGAAAGGTAATTTATCATTCAATAAATTTGATAAGGGATCTGAATGTACATCACTGAGGACTGTACTTTTGTCTTCAAGTCCAAGTCCAATTACGTTTCCGTGATTATGGCATTATATATGATCTGTTGTATTTAATAGCATATTAGAAGGAATAGACATTTAAAAATGTTCATTAAAAAATAAAAATAGTCTATGAATTAAATTACGACAACAGATGGCAGCACCAAAAATATTTTAAATTAAAATAAAACATATATTCTATGTTTTATTGGGTATTAAATTTAGTTTTAATATAATTTAAGCATAGCATTTTATCTAATAATAATAGTAAGAAAATATTTCGCAACTGTTTGAGCAGAATTTCGGCGAAATATGTGTGCCGCGAAAGTCAACAAAGCGCGGATAGGGCAGAAAATTTACTGACGCTCAACCATAAAGGGACTTTAGATCTCTTTAGAGTATAGCCATCTCCAATTGGTTTCCATCTTGAATGAAACTACAATACTGAACACGAGCACAGATAAGTTGAAACTTGAAAACTATTTAAACTTTATAATTTCATAGCATAATATTTCTTGATGGTTATGTTATGAAAATATTGAGAAGTATTTTATTTTAAATTTTTTAAGAGTAGAAAATTTCCTTCTGAGCTCTTCTTTATTGAGTAAAACTAGAGTTGGCAATGTAATTAATCACTGTTGTGGTACCTTTCAACTGAATATTCAAAATTGTGGTCTGAACCATAGCCTTGGTACAAGATTTTAGCTTATACATATTAGTTATTTAAGAAAATATGGTGAAAATCTGTGTCTCATGTTAAAAGGCATGACTTGGACATTTACGCCCCCCCCCCCCCCCCTTCATATTTCAAGGTAGTTTTTTAATGACTATGTTAAAGTGCAATTTTTCCACAAATCTGTTCCTTTGCGATAGAAAATATCTCTGAATTTTCATCTTGCACAAACTGAAGGATGCTCTTTCCCACAAACTTGAACCACAATTGGTCATTTTTTTTTTTAATAAATATATATACACATATGATACATAAATTTTAAGCCTAAGCTTGTCCCAATAACACACCTTTTACTTTCGCCATAAGTAATTTTAAATTCCTATCATGTCCAACACATGTGCAACCATATGGCAATCTCATTAAATTTTATACCACCCCACTAGTATAAGTCCATAAATACTTATATCTTTCCCTTGATCATACCATATATGGTCACGGACCCTGTAATAAATGTTCTAATAGGAAACTGCATTCCTAATCACATGTAAAGCCTAATGAATGGGAAGATAAAAACCACATGGCCCGTATCAAAGTCCCTGTCTGAACTAAATGTATATTGCACTTATAGAGAACTACACAGATGGCACTGAGATTTGGTGAAAACTGATCAGGACCTTAGCCAGACCATGTAACTACCTCTGTTGAAGCATCTTGTAATAAAGGAAATTTTGGTAATGTGAACATGCCTCTTTCCTGGATTATTGCCTCGTATGTGACATATATATATAAATAAAATACATCCCTTTTCTTTTAGGCCATTTGAAAATATTTCAATTCACTGATATACATAATTAAAAATGAAGATTTGCACTATTTTAATTTTGTGTGTGAATTTGAAGTCATGTTTGGATTCTAATAAAACGAAAATTACTTTTAAATTTTTAAGGGGGTTATAAAAATCGACTTTAGTAATATCGGCAGTGAATAGCCCTTTTTTCACACACAAGACAGCGTGTAAGTGGCTGTTGGTATGTTAAGAGTTGGAATTTCAGTCAGGCTTTTTCTGTTATATTTTAATACACTTTGCTTCATGGGCCCTAATTAAGTTCGAGTTTAGGAGCATGTTTCAAGTATATCTGAACTTGGAATCGAGCATATTTGAGGTGATTTCTGTATTTGTGTGTATATGTATGTTGGTGTGGTATCTGTGAGTCTGGATGCTACACAGGGTGGCCACTTATATCCGTTACACCCCCCTCCCCCTTAATTTTTAAACGGTGACAGCTTAGGCCATAAAGTTGGTGTCTAGGTATAGTAAAAAAGCTATGCGCTGCTCGATAAGACAACTTACAACGCCATCTATTGGCAAATTTTGGAATTAGCGGTCCTATCTCGTAAACGGTGAAAGATACGTGAAAAAAGTCAATTAGAAAGTTGTAGAGCTCTCTCGATTTAGTACGAAAATATACCTTGCATACATTTACACCACAAAACAGGATGCAAAAAATGAACATTTGTTTGATTGTGAAACGAAGCGAGAAAAGACCACCTTATGGACTAAATACGGGCCTGTGTTATGGCGCAGGGAAAACGCACGTGATTATCATTCATGAGGACCATGGTTCTGTCCCCACCGGTTGATTGTTTTACTGAATGTCTATGAAAATTTTCTGCTGATCTTGCAAAATCGTCTCTCCAAACACAGCTCAACTCAACCATGTCTGGTATAAAAATCATATGGATCTCATGTATTATGCAAATGAGGATGGAACGTCATACATGTTCAGCAGAGACTACTACTATAAAAAAGATTTTTCTGCTGGGTTGTACATTAAAGCGGAGAGTTATGGCAAAATTTGGCAGTAACGAATATTGCGAGATGTTGTTAATTTACAGTGAATGTGGGCGTAAGGCAAAATCAGCTGCAAGGCTGTATCGTGAACGTTTCCCTCAAGGTCTGCATCCTACACAGCAGACCATCTTAAAAATTGTAAAACGTTTAAGGGAGATGGGCTGCGTGACCAGCCGACCTCGAATTCGTACACTTCGGAATGTAGGACGCAAAGTGCAACCTGAAGACTAGCCTATGCTCTCGCCCATCCTCAGAGCAGCACAAGAATGATCAGTGAAAATTGTGGTATCTCAAAAAGCCGCGTCTGGAAAATCCTGAATGAATCAGGTGCTCATCCATACCGATCCACACCTGTGCAGGGATTGCTGCCAAGAGATGCTGAAAAGCGCTACACGTGGTGCAACTTTGTGATGAATAACTTAGAGGTCCACCCAACATTCCTGGCAGACATAACATAATATGGACGGATGAGGCATATTTTTCGAGGAACGGATGTTTAATAGACAGAACATTCATACCTGGTCGCTGGAAAATCCGAGTTATGACGTCGAAGTTCGACATCAACAACGCTGGTCGATTAATGTTTGGTGCGGAATTTTTAATGACAGGCTCATTGGACCAGTATTTTACGAGGGCACGTTAACGGGACAACGGTACTTGCAACTTCTGCAGGATGTAATAACCGACTTTGTTGAGAATCTACCGTTGCACCAACTCCTAAATGTATGGTTCCAACATGACGGCGCACCTCCGCATAAGATTTCAAACGTTCAGCAGTACCTAATAGAGACATTCCAGAATCAAGTCATCGGGTATGGTGGTTCCGTCGAGTGGCCCCCGCGCTCACCTGACTTGACCCCATTGGACTTCTTCTTATGGGGACACATAAAAGGGTAGGTATATGCGACCCCTCCTCCAACATTGCAGGATCTTCGACGATGCATTACTGATGCTTGTGCGTCCGTAACACCTGCCATGTTGCACAATGTGCAGCGAAAAATCCAATCCAGAATGCAACTGTGTATAGTGGCTAACGGAGAGCATTTTGAGCAATATACTATTGTAAATAAATGATCCTGAAGACAGGGAAGTGTCTCAGTTTCTTTCTTCCACTCTTTATGACATGACAATTTTCGAAATCGTGACCAAACAAATGTTCATTTTTTGCATTCTGTTTTGAGTATTAATGCGCGCAAGGTATCTTTTCGTACTAAATCGAGAGTGCTCTACAACTTTCTAATTGACTTTTTTCACGTATCTTTCACCGTTTACGAGATAGGACCACTAATTCCAAAATTTGTCGATAGATGGCGTTGTAAGTTGCCTCATCGAGTAGCGCATAGCCTTTTTACTATACCTAGACACCAACTTTATGGCCTATAGTCTATAATATTATTTTGCAATTATAGTTTCGAGCAGGGCTACATTTTTAAAATTTGAATTTTTTTTTTATTATTTATTTATTTATTTTTTGACACCGACACATAAAATTCTTCAACATTTTGAAGTCGCTTGTTTCTTTCATATTCTTTTTATTACATACTACCCAATTTTCTAGTCAATTATTCATAGGTATTTTTACAATGGTTTGTGCCTATATAATTTTAAAATTAGTTGATGATGGTGCTTATGATGTATTTTCCGAAACGGATTATTTTATATTTATTCCATGATGACGTACTTAAATTTGTAGTCTTGGTCATGAGCAAGTTAATCTTTCATCTGTTTATTTACATTATTCTTAGTTTCTTTTCATTTTTATAATTTTCATTTAGCAATTATTTTGCAGGTATGACTTTTCAGTCTTTGCTTTGACGAAAGGAGGCTGTTTTTTGCCTCCGAAATGGGTTGACACCTTTAATTTGTTCAATGCTAATATTAGCAGTAATATATAACATCAGTTTCTCTTCAGCAGCGATTTGAAACAATTTTTATTTTAATAAATAACTTCACTTTCGATCAAAGTCTTCAAAAATTACATTACTTTGGAAGAATGTGAGATTTTAGAATCACCAATATTAGTGAAGGCGGAGTTCGCACAAACAAAGCATTTGATTACCCAACTTAAACACCAGTATTCTCAGTACAGGCAAAGTATTATTAGAAACAAGTACATGTTACATACTACACAATTTTCTAGTCGATTATTCATAAGTATTTTTATAATGGTTTGTGCCTATATATTTTTTAAATTAGTTGATGATGGTGCTCATGATATATTTTCCGAAACTGATTATTTTATATTTATTCCATCATGGCGTACTTAAATTTGTAGTCTTGGTCATGAGCAAGTTAATATTTCTTCTGTTTAGTTACATTATTCTTAGTTTCTTTCTTTTTATTTTTTCTAATTTTCATTTAACACGTTTAAGTTTTAGTTAGTTTTGCTGGTTAGACTTCTCAGTCTTTGCTTTGACGAAAGGAGGCTGTTTTTAACCTGCGAAATCGATTGACACCTTTAATTTGTTTAATGCTAATATTAACGATAATATATAACATCAATTTCTTTTCAGCAGCGATTTGAAACAATTTTTATTTTTATAGATTACTTCATGTTTCATCAAAGTCTTCGAAAATTACACTACTTCGGAAGAATGTGTGATTTTAGAATCACCAATATCAGCGAAGGCGGAGTTCGCAACAAACAAAACATTTGATTACCCAACTTAAACAGCAGTATTCTCAGTAAAGACAAAGTATTACTAGAGGCAAGTAGTACATGTTAAGTGACACGAATAGAATCTGAAACAAATGCAACACAAATGTTGCCTAATGCAAATTTGATCTATTTAATGACCAATTGATCGCAACAAACAAAACATTTGATTACCCAACTTAAACAGCAGTATTCTCAGTAAAGACAAAGTATTACTAGAGGCAAGTAGTACATGTTAAGTGACACGAATAGAATCTGAAACAAATGCAACACAAATGTTGCCTAATGCAAATTTGATCTATTTAATGACCAATTGATCGCAACAAACAAAACATTTGATTACCCAACTTAAACAGCAGTATTCTCAGTAAAGACAAAGTATTACTAGAGGCAAGTAGTACATGTTAAGTGACACGAATAGAATCTGAAACAAATGCAACACAAATGTTGCCTAATGCAAATTTGATCTATTTAATGACCAATTGATCGCAACAAACAAAACATTTGATTACCCAACTTAAACAGCAGTATTCTCAGTAAAGACAAAGTATTACTAGAGGCAAGTAGTACATGTTAAGTGACACGAATAGAATCTGAAACAAATGCAACACAAATGTTGCCTAATGCAAATTTGATCTATTTAATGACCAATTGATCAAGATATTATTTATTAATAAATTTTTTCATAGCGACCAGCCCTATTATTTTTATGGGGTTGGGGTAGGGTACCAACCCTATTGCTTTTATGGGTATCATCTCCATTACTTTTTTAATCTTTCCTAAGCATAAATTTATGCATTTAATTCTGCTGCCACCAGTAGATTGTCAACAGCTCGTGACCCTGGATGTGTTTACACAAGACGGTCATGCACTAGAAATAGAGCGGGCCATTTCTTCTAAATGCTCCACAAAAATCCATAAAATCAAATAAATTAAAGACTAAATAATATATTTAAATATAATAATTAAGCGTTTGTTTTATACATTACTGTTCATGATTAAAGGAGTAAAACCAACCCCATATACAATAAACGGATTCCGATATATTTCTGCGACTTGGTGTCATTTTAAAATGTGCTAAGCTGCCAAATTGCAAAACGATTATAATAATTTTTAACTGCAAACTGAAATTATATATATAGATAAATTTCATTTTATGTGTTATTTTGTGCAATAAATAGCTGTTTGAGCTATAGCAGCAGTTTAAGCTATATGTACCAACAATTAGTTATACATATTCTTAACAAACCAACATATGGCCGGTAGCATTCAAAGATAATCTAAAACCACAAAGGTAGTGGTTGATAAATTTATTGTATTTGCTTATAGTGATTTCTTGAGGTTCTTCGAACTTGATGGTGAAGTGCTCCGCTACTGGCCTTTTGTATTTCAGCAAAGATGGGATGGAGACTAAGCACAGAACTTCCCCAAGCCAGCTCTATTTAAATGGCCACTCCTAAAATCGGACTATTTGCATTTTTGTACTGGAATGAATGTCAATCTACTTAAAAAATTGTAATATTTTTTAATTTGTTTTTTATCTCATTTCTAGGAGACTTATAGTACTCTAATACATCTTCCTTTTAAGGGTTTAGTAAAAAATGCGTAGACGAAACATTGTAACTCGGAAATCTGGGAGGGTATTAATACCCTCAGGGGGTCTGGAAAAATTCTTTTTTCTCTGTATATAGAATTCCATAAAATTAAAAATCAGCATTGCACTTTGGTTTTCACTTGATATGTTAATTACTTTCCTTATATACATAATGTATAAGGAAAGTATTGTGACGGGGTCGAAAATTCGAATTCGAGTTTTCGACGGGAGAGCACGTTTCAAGCATCCCTGATCACTAATCAAACATTTTTGAAGTGATGTCTTTGTGTGTGTGTGTGTGTGTCAGTGAGTCTGTGGAGACGATAACTGACAAACGAATGGACCGATTCGAACCAAATTTGGTACAAAAATCACAATCCGTAAACACTGGAAGCCTATTGTTTTTATACGTAATCGAATGTTCAGAACCCCCCTAAATTTTCGAATAAAATTTTGAAAAAATTGTCAAAAAATCAAAACCGCTAATAAAGTTACGCAAATAGACATTTCTTATGTAATTTTTCATTAGAAAACGATTGGCATAAATTTTAGAACGCTAACATGAACCGTTCTCGAGATATTGTACATTTTTCAAAAAATTATGAAAAAGTCACATAAAAAAAAAATTCCTATTGAGAAACATGTTCACTTTTCATATGTAATACCATGCGATAAATTGAGTGACATCATTCTCGTGGATCTAGCTAGTTCCATTCATGAAAAAATATACTTTGAATAATACTTTTGTATTTAAACGCCAATAGTCATTTATCTGCTGTAAGAATAACTTTTTTCTTAGTGCATAACGCTTGGCGAGATTTTGGCGACGAATTTGGCGGAATGTCGCCAACTTGGCGACTTTTTTGAAATGTTGCCAAATTAATGAAAATCTCGCCAAATGGATAAAAATGATGCTAAATCAATGAAAATGACGACTAATTGTCGAAAATTCAATATCTTGGAAAGAATATTAGTATCTACTATAAGAAAAACCTATTTTTTTACTGTAAAAGTAGTAAATTCATCACATTATATAAGGAAAGTCATGTGTTGCCCACATCAGATTTTTTTGATACATAACTGCTTAATTTTTCATCAATAAACCTCTAATCTGTTCCAAAATGTAATTTATTTGAATATTTACGTTTTCAATAAATTCATATGTACAACTTATTGATATTAATTCTCATACAATTTTTCGGATCTTGCAGTACCTGTGTACAAAATGCAATGAATATTTAAAAAATAATAAATCAAGAACAAATGTTAAGGTTGTCGGAAATTTGAATGCTGATGCAAAATGAAGGCTGATGAAACATTACCTTACGATTAGAGGTGGACATTTTATTAATTTATATTTTCACGATGGCAAATAACTACTTGCAATTCTCACAACTTTAAAAGTAACTGCTTTCTAAATAAGCAGGATATTTATCTTAATGTTACGAAGGAATAAATTAGCATACAATTCCCTATCTTACATCTTTGGAAGAATTAAAATTACTAGTTGGCTTTATTATTAATATCCGGCATGCCCATGTGCCCATAAATGAAACTTTCACTAAACGCATAGAAATGGGTTGGGCAATTAATTTCGGGACAAAATTATAATCAGGTATCTCGACATTTGTAATTTTCAAAACTGGGATTGCGGTTTTCGGATTTCAAAATATTAAAACGCATAATATATAAGTTACATAAGAATTTGTTAAAAATTTAATGAAAAACTATAAGGTCTACTTCGTAAAATAGTTTTAAAGAAATGGTCTTTTCATCTATGTAATGAACATATTACAGAATTAATGAAATGAAACACCTAATGTAATAAAATAATAAAAATAATGTTAGAACCTGTCAAAACCAAATTACTTATTGAAAACATGAAATAAATTCATCATAAAAAAAAACCTCATAAAAATAGGCCCATTATATTTAAGATAATGGGAAAAACTGAAAAATACAAGATCAAAAATTTATAGGATCAAAGAAATTAACGGATTAGTTTCGAAGGATATTTAAACATAATTATATTTTTATATTTAGGGGGACATTACCATTTTACATATAATTCTGTATTTAGAAGCCCTTAACACAACTTCTGGACCGAAAATGTAAGCTGTTATTGGGATATTATGCGTTTTTGATCCATAATGGAGAAAATCCAAAACAATAAATATTTTAACTATTATCTTATGACAAAATGATTTTTAAATACAGTTAACCAATAATTATGGGACACTATTTTTTAGTAGTTATCATGATGCGTTCTCGAGATATTAGATATTTTGTTTTTCCACCGAGTGCATGATATCTAACGACATATTAAAGCAATTTACATGAGATTTCTTATACATATTTTTATAATTAGTAATTGCAATAAGTCTATTAATTTTAGTGGGCTCTAATAGTAAACAAGCACTAGATTGTGTTATTTTTCCCACAAAATCGCGATGTGTTAATCTGTAGAGAAAGTCATTTGTTAAACACATCATTTTTTATTCTTTTTGTTTTATTTATTTATTTGAAAGAAGAAACGCCTGATTTGAAAAACATTCTGAAGTATATTAGATGAATCAAGATTATTATGTATGACGAGTCTAAAATAAAACTCCCTTTTCTGGAGGTCTTTTCTTTCCTGTTCCGAGGAGTCCCCTCTTCTTTCTTTGACCGACAGCCTGCGGGTCAAAGGGCGCTACTTTTCATCTATTGTGGGGTTTATTTAGAGGGTGGACTTCAAGCAAGGTTCGTAAAATAATAATATTTGAAATGGGCAAAGAGCTACTCTCGAAGGAAATGGATTCAAGATGTTTGGGATAGTACATATTACATACCTGTTTTTTTGAGAGACTCTTCCTTTGAGATTACCGTTGTCCCACCCGTAATCTACACCGATTTTTTAATATTGGTTCCTAGTTACATAGAGTAGTACAGAGGTAAATTGGCACGAGACTGGCCTGGGAAATGAGTGGTGCGACCACTCTTAAATACGGTAATGGATGACTTCCGTACGTGCGACTTCAGTGCAACTGAAATTTTGTGCCATTTCTTGCGATTTACGTACATGTAAAATTTTGCAACGAGCGAGTTCCCTACAAGTTAATTTTTCGATGTGTGAGTTCCGTTTCAAATATAAGAAGTTGAGTAATGAAATAGTTTTAAAAAATAACAAATTAGGAAATAGTTTTAACATTTTATTTTTAACTTTTCATAAAAACATTTCACTTTTCTTTTATAACTTTTAACTTTTTGAATTTTTATTCTCAGTTCTTCCTTATACCAATAAAAAAACGAAAACACATTGTTCAAAGGATTAGGAAAAAAAGGCTAAGATATTAAAGTAAAAAAAAAGTTGTGGCTGACAACTGTTTCGAGAATACGCGGGATCTCCTTCGCCAGTGCTAAAGAACCAACAAACCTGATATCAAACAGACAAAATATCTACAAATAAAATAAACAGAGTGGTAGATATACCCAAGTCGTGGATTGAATAATGCCGAACTTTAATGCCTAAACTTGCATCAGGGCAAAGATGGAAAAATTTTCTTTTGGTATTTAAAAGAAAACTATTTCCTTTTGTGAAACTTACAACCAGATTTCTAAAAATTCCTATTGTAGTATTTTTTCTTTCATATGCAAACGTCTTATCATAGGCATAGCTGGGATCCCCAAAACAGTGTGTGAGGGTGTAGACGATCAAATGGGGATTGCAGTTCTGAATCTGATCTACCCTCGAATTATAAAATTATAAATAGCTCTTGTAGAATCGTAAGCTATATTTTATTGGTCATGAAATGCGACCTTTAAACTCATTAGGTCAGTAGTTGGGCTTCAACGTTCTAGGTCACAAGCATAAAAAGTTGATAACCACCGGTCTACATAATACTGATTCTCTGTTTATAACATTTATATTACTGCAGATGGATGGTGGATATATATGAATGTTCTTTTAGGTTAATTTATTAAATTGTGACCTAAATATTATTTTCAGCATTGTAACCAAATTTGATCGTCAACCCCCAACACACACACACTCTAAGATCCTTACTATTCGCCTATGATAATAAGTTTACATGCGATAGAAAAAAAAAACCTTTAAGTAAGAATTTTCAGTAATCTGGTTGTAAGCTTTATAAAAAAAATATATAAATACTAAAATAAAATATTTTAACTTTGCATTGATGTGATTTTTATCACTAGTTTCGAGCATTATTTAATCCATGACTTGGGTATATATGCACATCTCTATTTGTGTCCATTTCGTCTTTTTGACTTCAAGCTTGTTGGTTCTATAGCACTAACAAAGGGGATCCAGCTGATCCTCGAAACAGTTGTATGCTGCTTTTTCCTTTTATTATCGATTGAATACGTTGTTCAAGTTTCCCTTATCCTTTGCACAAATAATGTTTTGCTCATTGGTGTCCATATTGGCAATAATTGGATCCAGCATTGTAGCCCCATTTGATCCTTAAACCCTCCGCCCCCTCCCTTCTGAGATTCTGGCAATGCCTATGAGAAAGGCTTGCATGCGGCAACGAAACATACTGGGTCTTTTAGCACCAGCTGCTTATGCTTGGATTTAAAATACAGAGTCATTTTGATTAAGTGTTACGATCCAGTCGGCAGGCAACATTTATCCATTTACGTTTTTACAAAATTATTGTTCTTCTATATCAGCTTTAGTTAACTGAAATTAACTTTATCTTTAATCTTGGTCATGAGGCCGCTTATTCTTATGAGTTTATTTATAAAATATTTGCCTCTGTTCGCCGTAATTTTATTCAACCTAATACTAGCCTTATTCTTGTTGCTGACTTTAAGCCGTATAAATCTAGTCTTTCGTATCACACACACACCACCTGACGATTTTTCGCCCTCTTATTCATTTTTGTCATGAATTAAAATTTAAACCTACTCATTCGACTGTTACTACGTTATTTAATAGAATTCGTTAGGGTAAATATAAAGATAAAAATAACTTTAAAAGTCAGGCTGGGGTGTACGTTGTCCCCCTCTCATCCCCTGATAATAGTTTTAAATTCTATATTGGCAGTACTAAATGTACTGTCGGTATCCGTTTAGCTGCACATGCTCGTGATGTTCAAGATGGTAAACTATCTACGGCTCTTTCCCAGTATGTTAATTTCCATCCTATGTTTGAAAAAAACTTTCCTTTTAAGGGTGAGCGTCAGTAAATTTTCTGCCCTATCCGCGCTTTGTTAACTTTCGCGGCACACATATTTTGCCGAAATTCTGCTCAAACAGTTGCGAAATATTTTCTGAAAGATAAAATGCAATGCTTAGATTATATTAAAACTAAATTTAATGCCCCAAAAAACATAGAATATATTTTTTATTTTAATCCAAAATATTTTTGGTGCTGCCATCTGTTGTCGTAATTTAATTCATACCGATTATTTTTATTTTTTAATGAACATTTTTAAATATCTATTCTTTCTAATACAGTGCATTTATACATAACAGATCATATATAATAATGCCACAATCACGAAAAGGTAATGTATCATTCTATAAATTTGATAAGGGATCTGAATGTACATCACTGAGGACTGCAGTTTTGTCTTCAAGTTCCTTTGTCTTCAAGTCCAAGTACGTTTCCGTGATTATGGCATTATATATGATCTGTTGTTGTATTTAATAGCGTATTAGAAGGAATAGACATTTAAAAATGTTCATTAAAAAATAAAAATAGTCGGTATGAATTAAATTACGACAACAGATGGCAGCACCAAAAATATTTTAAACTGAAATAAAACATATATTCTATGTTTTATTGGGTATTAAATTTTGTTTTAATATAATCTAAGCATAGCATTTTATCTATAAGAAAATATTTCGCAACTGTTTGAGCAGAATTTCGGTGAAATATGTGTGCCGCGAAAGTTAACAAAGCGCGGATAGGGCAGAAAATTTACTGATGCTCACCCTTAATAAGGGATCTGAATGTACATCTCTGAGGACTGCAGTTTTGTCTTCAAGTTCCTTTGTCTTCAAGTCCAAGTTCAATTACGTTTCCGTGATTATGGCATTATATATGATCTGTTGTTGTATTTAATAGCGTATTAGAAGGAATATATATTTTAAAATGTTCATTAAAAAATAAAAATAGTCGCTCAGTTGCAATAACCTACGTAATATTTTACTTTATGAATCCCTTTTTACTTTTCTTATATACATAATGTATAAGGAAAGTATTGTGACGGGGTCGAATATTCGAATTCGAGTTTTCGACGGCAGAGCACGTTTTAAGCATCCCTGATCACGAATCAAACATTTTTGAGGTGATGTCTGTGTGTGAAAGTATGTGTGTGTGTCAGTGAGTATGTGGAGACGATATCTCACGAACGAATAGAGCGATTCGAATGAAATTTGGTACAAAAATCAGAATCCGTGAATACTGGAAGCCTATTGTTTTTAAACGCAAATGAATGTTCAGAACTCCCCTAAATTTTCGCGTGAAATTTTGAAAAATCATTAACAAATCAAAACTTTTATTAAAGTTACTCAAATAGACATTTCGTATGTAATTTTTCCTTAGAAAACGATTGACAAACTTTAGGTCGCTAGCATGAACCGTTCTCCAGATATTGCATATTTTTTAAATGAATTTATCCAAAAATCCCATAAATTAAAATAAATATATTAACTGTTGAGAAACATGTTCACTTTTCATATGTAATATCATGCGATAAATTGGGTGACATCATTCTCGTGGATCTAGCTCGTTCCATTCATGAGAAAATATATTGAATAATGCTTTTGTATTTGAACGCCAATTGTTATTTATCTGCTATAAGAATAACTTATTTCTCCGTCCATAACGCTTGGCGAGATTTTGGCGACGAATTTGGCGGAATGTGGCCACATTAACGAAAATCTCGCCAAATGGATAAAAATGACGCTAAATCAATGAAAATGACGACTAATTGGCGAAAATTCAATGTCTTGGAAAGAATATAAGTATCTACTATAAGAATAACCTATATATAGGGAAAGTCATGTGTTGCCTACATCAGATTTTTATTTATTTGTATCTTGATTCTATTTGTAATTTTGATCCTGTTTAGACCCTGAGTTATGCTTGGCGACTCGTTCTCGACGTGTCAAACCTTTACATAATTTTCTGTGTAACTTTTGATGCAATTTGCGTTTCGGCGACGTACATTTTGGTCATGAACCTTCTTCCTTATTGTAATTTGTATTTCATTATTATTTAAATCTTAAGTGCCTTTTTATTTTGCAAAAACGTAAATGGGCAATATGTAAATTTTGTCTGCCGATTGGGCCTATATGTATGCATTGGTTGGCACTGCATTTTTCATTTTGCCACTGATGAAGGGTATGCCCGAAAAGCGCTTTGGGTTTGTAAATTTTATGTACGTTGAGGAAAGGGATTTTATTAAACGACTTATTAAACCTATATTGGTTGTCTTTAATTAATATATCCATTCTATTTATTAAATAATTCTAGTATACAAGTATATTTGGAATATTGTAGTTATAAAAATCCCAAATAGTTTGATTACATCCATAAAAATTTAAGATATACATGCAACACCATATCATTTTATCGACAAAAAAACAAAAACAAAAAATATGAAAATTATAATTAATTTTTATATAATATTTCTCAGTTTTCTATTATTTTTTTATTTTATAAAGATGAATACTATTTTTCTCAATCTTTAAAATTTTATTTCTATAACTTCAATGTATTTTATTTTTAAAAAGTTTAAACTGTTGTTGATTTTGTCAACATTCTCACCTTTTAAGAGTAGACTGTCCCCTTAACACATTTTATTTATCACCAAACTTATAACATAAAAGGATTTGATTGTTTTTTGCCAAAATTTGACATTCAATTTTGAATAATTTATTTGTTGCTAGTCCTTTGTTATCGAACGAAAAATACTCAATAACAATAATTGGCATATCTCAAAGAATTTTTCAATGAAAGATGCGCAGAGTAAATCCCTTTCCCTAAATTAAGTGCGGTACAAATTCTACTCCTTTCCATTTTTACTTTCCTTATATGAATGTATAGAGAAAGTATTATAACGGGGTAGAAAATTCGAATTCGTGTTTCCAACGGAAGAGCATGCTTCAAGCATCCCATTTGGTACAAATATTACGATCGGTGAATACTGGAATCCCAATGATTTTAAACTCAATCAAATATTCAGAAGACCACCTAAATTTTCAAATGAAATTAAAAAAAAAAAAAAAATCCGATACTTTAATAGTGTTGCGTAGATGATCATTTTTCTTTTTTTATTAAAAAACGAATGACACAAACTTTAGAACGCTAGCATGAACCGTTCTCACGATATTTCGCATTTTACGAAAAAAAAAAAAAAAAAAAAAAAAAAAAGTGTTAACTAGTTTTCATATGTAATATTATGCGATAAATTTGTTATTCTTGTGGATCTAGTTCCTTCCATTTACGAGTGAAGATACTTTGGGTAATAGTTTTGTATTTTGGCGCCCAACAGTTCGCTAATAGTCATTTCAAAAAGCTCTCTGTAACGCTTGGCGATCAATTTGGCGAACTTGACGACACATCTAGTGAAATAACGCTATGTTGGCGATATTTTGCTCCAGATTGAAGAAAATATTGTCAAATTGCAAAAATGACGCCAAATTGATGAATTATTAAAATATTTTACTACATGTATATGGACTTTATTGCTTACTGCGCACACTATCAATATAGATAATTCTCAATTTAGATTTGCGCGAAATATAAGTTAATTGCGTACTTTCGAAATAGTTTTACATGCCATCCGGAAAAGCGCCAAATGTAGAATTCAACAAGTGCGGTTTATTTATACATCATTTTTTTACTGTGTAAAATGTAAATTGATTGCATTATACAAGTAAAGTTATGTGCTGTCCACATCAGATTTTTTGATTTGGGGTGACGTATAAAATCAAATTTTACTTCTGAGGGGGGAGGGGGATGTAAATTCTCTGTTGATCATTTTTCATATCTGAGGGATTTTTCATATCTAAATTTTCTGTTGATTATTTTTCATATTTCACTTTACTTTTGTGACAAACTTTTTATATTCTCGCTTATTTTATTAATACACTCTTTGTAATACACCCTGTGTAGTAGAGGAGAGTGTACAGCCGTACAGGACTCCTAAGCACCCCAGTAACTTCAACTTTGTGAGGAAAGGTCCATCAGTGTACACGTAACTCTACCGTGTGTTTAACGGGCATTCGAAATGAATAGAAAACCAACGGCTAGTCGTAGAAATATGAAAAATAATCGGCAAACAAAGGAGCATTTAGCTATGGTAATTGCACCTCCTCGAAACTGATAATCTCGAATTAAATTTTTTTATATGGCTTCCCCTATAATAAAGTCAATTAGTAAAATTTGTTCAGCCTAAGTGAAATAAATTTATTCTAGTACATTGGAAGATATTGGTGAAATTTTACGCAATTATTGTGTTTGGGTATTTTTCATTGGAATGCGACCAGCAATTTATTCAAAATTAAATGGTTGCAAATTTGGAAAAACAATTAAATTTCTTTTTTATGCTTTAAGTTTTGAAATGTTTCTAATAAGTAAAATGCAACATGCATTGTCTGTTTAAGAATCAAATCGAATTTCTATAGTGTCTGAAGAGGCAAATTTTTGATTTTCCCATTTGAAATAGATTTGTAGATGTCCCCCATATTTGCTTTCAGAGGAAGTTACCTATACATGTTATTTAATTTAGACCCAAATGGTGTAGGTTAAGAATTTCAATTAGTGATATCTCAGTATCAAAAGGTTATACGCAAATTTTACAAACTGAAACCATTTCGCTTGGGGCCGTATAAAAACAAAATTTCGCATTTTTATGAAATTATCAGTTTTGAGAGTCCAACTATTATAGTCTAATTCTCCTGTTTGCTGATTATTTTACATATTTGACTTTCGGTATAGTAAAGTGGCCACGGCCAGAACTAATAAAGGCAGAATTTATTTTTCCACAAAAAGTGCGATATCTTTCGGGGGGAAAAAAAAAATACAAAAATTTTAAATAAAATTTAGTAGGCTTATTTCAATCGGTAGCAAATAAACAATTAAGATACGGACAGTTTTAAAGAATTTCAAAATATTGTATTTATTTCACAAGATAATTAATACATGAATACATTTGAGCACTCCTCTGTCTTGTTAGCACTGGTGTTAAAAAATAAATCAGTCCTGTTTGTAGAACACATGCAGTAAAATATCTTTTCCGTATTTCCCCCAGTGGACTTTTGTGTTAAAATGAAAACTATCAGTCACATTCGATAAAAATGGAAGTAAATAATTTCGCTGTTCCTGTTTGGGATAGCACTTTCAGGGATCAAATATTTGAAACGACCATTTCTTTCTTAATGCGTTGTTGCACAGCCTGTAAAGAGATGATTAATAATATGTGTTTTGGGGAGTAAACATTTTGGTGAAAAAAGAAAATCAGATGCTTACAAACATTTAGGTAATGAAATGCATCTGTCGTAGGACGTGTGGACCAGGACGTGATAAATATTCAATAAATCGATTTTTCTTTTCAAATAACAACAAAAGTACTGTTGATTATATATATATATAATTTATGTACTTTTCATTTTATGAAAAAATAAAAATTTTAAGCTTAATGTAAATACCCATTTTAAGCAGTTCTAGTTCTAACGTTCATTGCAATCCAAAGAGCGATTATTCCAAATTTATTTTTTCCTGCCTAAAGGTGCACTTTATGTAAATAGCATCTACATTCATTAAATTTTGGAAGAGCCTAAAATTTATAATTGCGCACTTAGTAAACCTAAACTTTACTACTTAAATTGTTTGGTATTTCTGAAAAGTGCATATGTGCTTGGAAAAATATTTCTACTCAATAATTTACAAACTCATATACATTCATTAAAAATATCGAGTCATTTAAGTAAAAATGTTTAGGTTCGCTGAAAGCACAATCATAGACGTTAGGCTCTTGCTAAATTTCATAAATGTAGATTCTATAGAATTTACATTAAGTGTATCGAAGCAGGAAAACCCACATTTTGAGAAGACTGCTTAAAATGTATACTTCTCATGAGATTAAAGTTGCACATAATTATATATTTTTGTTTATTCGATTGGGAATGGTCAATTTACTTAGACAAAGTGCACACTTATCGACCTTTCTTTAAAGTTATTGGGGGTACTTATAGTACCCTGAGAATCCAGGAACCCTGAAATCCCAGATCGTCTAGCTCACTCGAGGGTATGGAGCAGTTGGCCGGTAACAGGAACCCTGTTACAGCGATACGAGCGTCGGGCTCACTAGAATCCTCAAGATACCATTTGTTTGAAGGCTGGATCTATATTTTAAAAGTATTTGAAAAACTTTTATAGAAATACAAATCTGATATGGGCAGCACATAATTTTCTCTATACTCAAATTCATTTTCTCTTTATTTCTTTAATAATTCATTGAATTGGGTTTAATTCCACAAAATAGCACGCATTATTTGAAATGACATCGAATTTGCACTTTTAATTCAATTTTCGTTTTTAACACTTTACAACAAAGTTGAAAAGTGTTTATGACTTTGTTCATTCTGTCTGTCTGTCTGTCTGTCTGTCCGTTAGCACGATAACTGCCGTAAAAATGAGTTTATCAAAATGAAATTTTAGTATGTTGTTCAGACGGTCTGTAGGACCTATGGGAATATAAATAAATAATATCACCCAATTAGTTTTTTATTGAACCCGGGTTGAAAAAATGAAATACATTGAACCCTATGGGACCTAATTTTTCAAACATTTTTTAAGTAAATTTAAAATTCACGAATTGCTTCGAAATTTTTAGGAAATATTCACATTATCCCATAGAATATATAAAAAAAAATTCAGTAAAATATGTTAAGTAGTTTTTTAATTAAAAAAATTATTTAATATAGGGAAAAAAACAAATTCAATTAAATTCTGACTTTGGGATATCTTCCAGAAAGAAAAGAGAGAGATATTATATAATAAATATCTCTCCATTTGTTAAAACGTTTTGCATATGGGAGTGGCTTCATATTTTAAAATAATTTGGTAGATAACAATTTTTCATTTTTTTTAAATTTTATATAATTCTTCATGATAAATTTAATTGATGGCATTTTAAATGCACTTTCCTACGTCCTAGAGAGTTAAAATTTGGTACACAGCTTAAATTTGTAGAACATTTTATTCTACAGCAATTTGGTGGATCTTTAAATATAGATCATACATTTTTTTCGAAATGACCCGCAATTAATCCCCGTTCACTTTTATAAATCATTGTTGTAATATTGTTAAAAATTCTGATGTGGACAGCACATGTCTTTCCCTGCAGACTCATATTCGTTCTCTTTATTTATTCAATGATAATTTGAGTTTATCTGCACAACATAAGTATTTTAAATGACATTGAATTTACACGTTAAACTTAAATTTGGTTCTCATTTGATAACTGGACTTATTGTCAAAGGTGGCGTAGCGAAAACGCGAAAAAACTAGAATATCTCAAGAACGGCTAGTCCTAGAGTAATGGGGTTAGTCTTATTCTTTTTGTTGTCAAAAATCACATATAAAATAGGAATTTAATTGATATAATTGAGCACACGTAGTCTTTTATTTTTATATATAACGATTTTTGCTGGCCATTTCGCAAAAATAGCCCGTTCCTTTTTCCCGAATCGTAGTAGAATAACCTACAAATGATTTATATACAAAATTTTGTTAAATTTGGTATATAAATCACTTGTAGGTTATTGAAATATTATACTCCAAATTTTGTTAAATTTGGTTCATTAGTTTTTAGCTAGAGTGGATAAAGGCAATTTCTGCGGCCATTTCGCAAAGAAGGCAGATTCTTTTATTACGAATCGTACTATAATCTAATGAACATCAGGATTTCCCACAAAAAACATACCTACCAAATTGTATGAAATTCGGTCCATTAGTTTTTCAATTAGAGTGGATGTAATATCCACACAGACACACAGAAACATACACAGATACACCCTTACACACACAGACGTCTTCCTAAAAGTAGTTTTTTCGTGTTCTAGAAGTCCCAAAACGTGTAGATACTTTGAAAATTCGAGTTCCGATCTTCGGCACGATTCCAATACTTTGAGTACATACACATACACATATATATTATCTGTGTATTATCTGTGTATCTAAATTCCGTGCCTATGCAATTACAATAGTTGTGATTTTAAATGATCCCTAAACTTTTATTATTTCTTCAAGGAAGCCTAATTTTAACATATGCAGAATGCAAATATCTCAAGCGATTGTAAGATGAATTACATAAGAATTGCTGAATTTTTTTCACACAAAATTATTTAGCTCTGGAGTCTGGAATACAAGTTATATGAATGAAATATTCATTGATTTTGCATAAAGAATCAGATGATTTATATTTCGATACAGTTTTAAATATTTAAGTATAATAAATTACTGTAGTACTGTGATAATGTAAAAGATATTACCACTGAATGAATCACATTTTAGAAATTTTTAAATGAAATTACATTTCAGTTGGAAAGTGTTTCATAATCAATGCTTATGCATGATTGATCTTTCTTGTTATTTGGTAACGACGTATTTTCAAAGGCGGCATAGCAAAAGTGTGAGAAACTAAAATATCTCAAGAACGGGTAGTCCTAGAGTAATATGGGTTAGTCACTCTTTGCATGGTCAGAAATTACGTATGAAACAAGCATTTATTTGATACATTTCAGCACACCTAGTCTCATTGTAGATTTTGGCGATGTTTGAGAGCCATTTCTAAAAAAAAGGCAGGTCATGTTTTCTCGAATGGTACCAAAATCTAATCAGCACCAGGTTCACCCACAAGTGACTTACCTCTAAAATTTTACGAAATTTGATTAATTTGTTTCCCAGTTAGAGCGAGTACATACATTGCACAGACAGACAGACGGACGTCACGCTAAAAATAGTTCTTTCGAGTTCTAGAGCAGTGTTTCTCAACTGCCGGGCGGGCATCCATTATACCGGGCCGCGAGAGATTCTCCTGGAATGTGTCGTTTTAGATCTTTAAGCATTTTTTATGAATAAATACTTCATACCTGGAAGTATTCTAAGGAGAATAATATTTGTGAATGTGTCGATAAGCTCAAAACCAGAAAGCCTAAATAACATCCGTTGTTGTTGAGACCCAGAGCGTCCGACCTACCAGAAAGGTGTAAGGTAACTGTTTAAATAACATCCGTGGAGTAAATGCCCGTGATTAAACCGCATTTAAATTTTAATATGAATAAGAGACTGCTCAGCTGACTTCTATGGCGAATTACAATGGATAAATATTTTTCTCTCTCAATACTGCTTTTATCAAACCAACATCAGTAAGATCAATTTTATATTACAATAATCCATTTTATACTGAATGATATACATTTTGGGTGATGGGATATGTCAATGAAAATCAGCACACGTTAACTGAATGATAATGTCGGTCTGAGGAAATTACAATAGGCTATACGATTTCATGAGTCCAGTGATTGATAACTTATTTAAATGCAATTTTATGTGTGTCAACATGCCACACACCGTATACATAAATGTACAAATACGCTTTATGATTATGCCATGATTAATTATTATTATTACAGGGTTCATGCCCATTTTTCAAAATGAAATTCCCTGAGTTTTCCAGGTTTTCCCTGTTGTCTTCATCAAAATTCCAGGTACTGCGTACTACTATTTTAATGCCAATTTCAAAAATAATTTTAAATTTAACTAATATTTACTGTGAATACATGACAGTGAGAAAAAAAAAATCATTCAAAATAACTCAAAATTTTCTATATTTGTATACAATTCTATCTGCATATACAGTACAACCTTAAAAATCTGGACTCTGCCAATTTTTATTTTTAGAATTATCCGGATTATAATTTGGATAAAATTCAAACTCAATATCAACTAAATACACTAGAAAACATTTTTAGTAAAAATAATGACAAAAAGTCAAGTTAATCCATTAAAAATATTATTTAATACAAAAAATGAAGGGAACAAAAGAAATTTTAAGAAAAAATATACATATGCAAGAAATAAAAAAAAAAACAAAGTTTACATTTTATGGTTTTGTTTAAACATTTGAACTAATGTTTATTGTTTAATTAATTTTGGTTTGTGGGAAAGCAGTTTTTCTTTTATCCTGTAGGTAGATAGGCATTATTTCCAGCTTGGTTACGAAGTTTTGTTCAAAACCTTTAATTGCATGATCGATTGTTTGTACATGATTATCAATAGGTATTTTTTCTGGAGTATAAGTCAATCTGTCGACCCCCCCCCCCCCCACACACACACACCTCAATTCGCAAACAAAATGTCGCCATATTTTTACTTTTTCATACTATAGAATAAAGAAAGTATTGCTTCCAGGAATATTTTCCATTTCAAGATTTTGATGCCAATGCATGTTTTAGGTCCTGCCGAACACGTTTTGACTATTTTAGAATAATTTCCATGTGTGGTTGATTGCTAGTGTACACCCACAAATATTGATGGATGCCACAAATATTGATGGATGCCACAAATATTGATGGATTTTCCCGAAACTTTATATCCGGCTTTGCTATCGAAAAATCTGAAACAAATTGAATTTTTTGAAATTCGAGTGAAAATGTCACATTTTCTATGGCAATGTATTTATGGATGTGAATACATCAATTTTAATATATCCCTGCCAAAATGGTTGCTTTTCTATTTGCCTAAATCATTGCTTTAATACCACTTTTTGGAAAACATCCCTTCAAAGGGTTCAATTGGAAAATATGTATTATACAAAAATAATTAAAAAATTAACCTTAATAAGTAGCCAGAATATAAAAATAAGCTAATCCAGTCAATCCAATATGCAACATTTAAAAGATGGATGGAAAAAGATACTAATGGACTCACGGCGATTCGCGTGAACATATGCGAAAATAATTAAAAACTCAACCTTTAATAATAAGTAAAATATGAAAAACGCTAGTTTAGTCAATCTAATATGCAACATTTAGAAGATAGGAATGGATGGAAAAGATAGACTCTCGCCGATTCACGGGAACATAAAATTAATTGCTTAATCGCGCTGTTTATGCGAAAATAATTTAAAAATTAACCTTAATAATTAATCAGAATATAAAAATAAGTTAGTTTAGTCAATCTAATATGCAATATTTAGAAGATGGAGATAGATGGGGAAAAGACACTGAACGACTATTGGCGATTCACGAGAACATAAACTGAATTGTGCAATTGAACTGTTTATGCGCAAATAATTATAAAATTAACTGTTCAGCGACTTATGCCAAATTCAACAACTTTTTAAAAAGTGCATGTATTACTTCCATGAAAAAAGCAATCTTTTACATTCCCATTTTAGATCCCCATTGTCACGGTGATTTTATTGCATAACCGTGTAGGTGACTGTAAATCACCGTTGTCACGTTAATTTGATTGGCTTTAACGAATACGCGTTATTCTAGGCACTGTAGCATTACCGTGCACGCGGTCGTAAATTTACATTGGTCTTCACAGAAGACAACTTTCTATAGGAAACTATGCAAATTCCGTAATTTGGAGTATGAGGATGTTTTTACGAATGAAACGAAAGCGAAATGAGGATGTTTCTAGAAACTACGGATAATCCATAGTAATCGGCATCTCTGTGAGCAGGTTAGCAAGTTGAAAATTTCCCGATTTTTCCCTGACATTTTAGTCGACTTTCAAATTCCCGGTTTCCAGAGTACGCACCAACCCTGTTATTAATTCCAATAGTTTCCCTATACATTACCATATATTGTAGGGAAAGGAAAAACTGGCCGTCTACGCAATTATATATGCCCAGATGAATGCAACTAGAGTTGAAATTATAGTAGTATAAACTAGTTTTATATAAAATAAATATCTAATTGATAAGAGTTTTATAAAATTTAAGAACTGATTATTATTAACAAATGTTTACATCTACCAGAGAGATTGAATTATCTTAAAATGTAATTTTGAAAGTACATTGTAGTGCACTTCTGTGAAAGAGGTTTGCATTTGAATTCAGCAGATATATATATTTAACTATTTTGTAATTGTTGGTTTTGATGAACAATTTTACGTAATTTTGAACTTTGGATTTAACGTTTTGCTCAAATATTTTTCTTTTTATGATTGCAAGTTGCAATCTATTTTCATTTTTATGTTTGCATCTATAGCAGATATTAATTTTTATTATTTAAGACTACAAAATTTTCCGGCGTTCAGGTTTAAAAGCTAAGATGCATTTACAAGCTGGTCTTAGATAAATGAATTCCTGCTTTAAATCCCAGGGAAAGCAGAGGTAAATTCGTTTTAATCTAAAATGAAATTTTGTGTGAGCACCTAAAGCTGAAAAAGAAAACTGCTAGGACAAACGTTGGTATTAAAGCTGGTTGTAAACCCTCATATTAGTATATTTATATTGGACTCATTTTACTATACGAAACTAAAAGAGTAGAGTTTATCATTTACCTTGAATGTTCTTGAACGATGACCATTTCAGATGTCAAGTTTAAGAATTGATATCTATCGTACAACAAAGAACATGTGATTTGCCAAAATTAGGGATTTCTAGGGACAGAATCATGGAAAAAGGGATCCCTGCTAGTATTCCACATGAAAGTTTTCTATAAAGAATAAGTTTTACCTTTCGTATGGATCTATTTCGAATCTGCCGTGCAATCAACTCTTCTTCAGTTAGCCCAATCAAAGAATCTTCATCAACTACCTGGTCGAGAAAACCAATCTCTTTTTCGGAACCAGCCGAAGACCTAAAAAGAATTATACAGTAAATAAAAGCACTGAAATGACCTAAAAGAAACACGATACATTTTTTCAAAAGTTGGCTTTCAAATGAAAGTTTTAAAATAGACTTTTTCCTGGGAGATTTGAACTGTGAATATATTGTAAATAGAACAGTACTCTATTTACGTTCTGAGTAATCTAAAACAGGATTCCACAACTTCTTTAAAATTTGATTTTCTGTGTTTTCACAATCGTCTGCTATATGTTATTTTTATAATCTGTCTCGACCAGTAAAATAATTCTTTCTCTACTAAACATTATTTAACTCATGTTTGGCAAAAACATTTTATTTTAACACTTTACAACAAAGTTGAAAAGTGTTTATGACTTTGTTCATTCTGTCTCTGTCCGTTAGCACGATAACTGCAGTAAAAATGATTTTATCAAAATGAAATTTTAGTATGTTGTTCAGACGGTCTATGGAACTTATGGGAACATAAATGAATAATATCACCCAATTAGTTTTGGATTGAACCCGGGTTGAAAAAATGAAATACATTGAACCCTATGGGACCTAATTTTTCAAACATTTTTAAGCGGATTTAAAATTCACAAATTGCTTCGAAATTTTTATGAAATATTCAAATTATCCCATAAAATATATAAAAAAAAATTCAGCAAAATATATTCAGTAGTTTTTTAAATAAAAATTAAAATATTAATTACACCTTTTATATGAAGAGATCACGTGACCATTATATGAAGAGATCACGTGACCCACTTCAAAATAAAATATGGCATCCATCTTGCCTCAAAATCGTGATTTTTAAAGTTCTTTTTAATTCATATTAAGTATTGTATCCGTCCTAAAGCCGCTTTATTTTTGCTTAAATTCTGTGCATCTACATACTAAAACAACGCAATTACAATATATTTGAGTTTAAATGATCATCCAAATTTGATTATTTCTACAACGAAGCCTAATTTTTACTTATGGAAAATGCAAACAGCAAAATGTGTAGAATGAGTTGTATAAGAATTGCTGCATTTCTTTAATGCAAAAGTATTTAGCTCACAGCTGATATGAATGAAATATTCATTGATTTTACAGAGAGAAGGACGATTTTTTTTTATGAAGTTTTAAGCATAGAGTTTATTACTTGTACCTCCCGGGTCTTAAGTTTTTAAATAAAATAAATTATTATAGTATTGTGATGAATGAAATGAATGGAAAAATGTTAATGAATGAAATGTTTCTTTTATAGAGAGAGCTAGGCGTGTTATATTTCGATGACGTCATTTGAATAACTTTCAGTTGTTTTCGATGAAGTTTTCAAATATAATAAATTATTGTAATATTATAATAATTTTAGAAATATTACCGAGGAATGTATCGCATTTTAGAGATGTTTAAACCAGGCAATTTATATTTCAATGGCGTCATTTGAATGAAGTCATTTTTTTTCGATAAAGTTTTAAGTTTTCAAATGTAATAAATTAATGTAGTATTATGATAATTTTTAACACGTTACAACAAAGTTGAAAAGTGTTTATGACTTTGTTCATTCTGTCTGTCTGTCCGTTAGCACGATAACTGCCGTAAAAATGACTTAATCAAAATGAAATTTTAGTATGTTGTTCAGACGGTCTGTAGAACCTATGGGAATATAAATGAATAATATTACCCAATTAGTTTTGGATTGAACCCGGGTTGAAAAAATGAAATACATTGAGCCCTATGGGATCTAATTTTTCATACATTTTTTAAGCGGATTTAAAATTCACAAATTGCTTCGAAAATTTTAGGTAATATTCAAATTGTTCCATAAAATATATTAAAAAAAATTCAGCGAAATATATTCAGTAGTTTTTTAAATAAAAATTAAAATAATTACACCTCTTATATGAAACGATCACGTGACCCACTTCAAAATGATATATGGCATCCATCTTGTTTCAAAATCGTGATTTTTTTAAGTTCTTTTTAATTCATATTGAGTGTTGTATCCGTCCTAAAACTACTTTATTTTTGCATAAATTCTGTGCATCTACATACTGAAACAACGCAATGACAATGTATTTAAGTTTAAATGCTCATCTAAATTTGGTTATTTCTACAACTAAGCCTATTTTTCACCTATGTAAAATGTAAACAGCAAAATATATAGAATGAGTTGTATTAGAATTCCTGTATTTTTTTAACACAAAATAATTTAGTCCATGGAGTCTGCATGGCTGATATGAATGAAATATTAATTGATTTCATAAAGAGAAGGACGATTATTTTCGATAAAGTTTTAAGCATAGAGTTAAATTACTTGTAACTCCATGGTCTTAATTTTTAAATAAAATAAATTATTATAGTATTGTGATGAATGACATGAATGGGAAATTATTTATGAATGAAATGCTGCTTTTATAGAGAGAGCCAGGCGTGTTATTTTTTCTATGACGTCATTTGAATGAATTTCAGTTGTTTTCGATGAAGTTTTCAAATATAATAAATTATCGTAGTATTATGATAATTCTAAAACTATTACCGAGGAATGTATAACATTTTAGAGATGTTTAAACCAGGCAATTTATATTTCAATGCCGTCATTTGAATGAAGTTCATTTTTTTCGATGAAGGTTTAAGTTTTCAAATATAATAAATTAATGCAGTATTGTGATAAGTTTCAAAATATTACCGAGGAATGTATTGCATTTTAGACTTGTTTAAATAAAATTGCATTGAAGTTGGAAAGTGTTTCATAATCAATGCTTTAAGCATGATTGATCTTTCTTGTTAAAATATTACCGAGGAATAATGACGTTACGAACAAGAAAATTGTATCGCTGCTAATTTTCACAATGATTGAAACTATGAAGTCTTGTGATCATTAACCCATGAATAAATCATTTTTATGCATAATTATACCAAATTTTGTCTTATGCTGCCAAGTTAAAAAAATATATATAAAATTTCGAAGTTTTCGCTCGAATTTCAAAAAATTGTATCTATATAGTTCAAGGTTTTCGATAACAAAGGCGGATATAAAGTTTCGTGGAAATCTAATATTTTTGGTAGCTATTGTGTACAGAAGAAATCGACTACAGACGGACATCACTCCAAAAGTAGTCGAAACGGATTCAGGAGGTTTTAAAACATATATTGGCATCAAAATCCTGAATATGAAAATTTTCACGAAAACAATACTTTCTCTATACTATGTTACATAGTATAAGAAAGTAAAAATACTTAGTAATGACTGAGAGCTATTATACTGCTACAAGTACTTTCAACACGTTTTTCTCAAAATCAATATTTGGAAATCGGTTATCACGATATCTCGGATACTTTTCCACAGATTTATTTGATATTTGCAGGGTTCTCCCAGATTCATTAGGCCTCAGGGGGCAAGTTCCACCCTGCCGGGGGGGGGGGGGGTTACATTGTCAAGTATAGTATATAAGTCGAAAGATTTTGTCAAGCCCTTTAAAGTGCATAGTAACACGCTATAATTGTAATCATTTGGACCCACATATTATCTTTTCAAATAATTTCTTTTAAAATATGAAAAAAAAAAGGTTACTAAAAAATGGATTCTGGTATGAGAAAGTCGAGTTGAGCTACACTCGTTATTCTTTTATAATTTGAACATATTAAAACATCTACGTATGTAGGCGCATGTGACCCACCCATTAAAACTTCTAGCTAAGTAGTTTATTAGTTGGCTTTTATGGGATAGGATGGAGGCAAGTGCAAATAGCACAATCAAAATGAGAAACTGAAAATGATTGGCATTATTGCAGGAAATTATGGCATTGCTGCAAAACGTTTACCAAAGTTTATTCTCTTTTTGAGAATGCGACTTATTCTTAATCATACATATTCCATAAGATTCTTGGGAAATTCCTTAAGCACCCCAATAATAAATTTGTCGAGCATTATCTGATTAATAGGAATAGGCTGTAAAACTGTAACAAAAAAGCATTTATTTGATTGCCAAATTGCCGTCATATTAAGGAATGGTACAATAAACGCTTACACGAACAGGAACCTTGGAGAGTCAGTTTAAATTGCCTTCCGTCAAAAACAATGCCCATTTAGATTACGGAAAGAATATACCCACGTACTTTGAAAAGCATTGAAGGTGTCACCGTGTTAGAGAGTCTTGATGATTCAACTTTTTGATAGGTACTCAATGTCTCCCGTACACGAATTTTGTTCGTCCTTGGTGTCGATTCCTACTCATTAAACTTCAACTTCGTAATTGACTTATGGGATAGGATAATTTTGCATATCTCGCTTTGTTGCAGATTTCATTATCTTAACTGTATAAATTCACCACTAAGGGCGCTGCAATCCCTTGTATTCGATCCAACGTGTACACTCGTGGATTTTTTTCTTACAATGCTACTGAGGTGCTTAAGGCTTTCCACGAAAACTTCTATATGATTCAATCGACTAATTTATTCATCTTACCTACCATATTTTACGCAAGACTTTACCAGATGAACTTCTTTTCCTCTTCGGAGTCGTCTCCGTTGCTGGAGTTTCACGATCTTCTTCCTTTCCTTTTAATGAGTCGCAATGAGCGGATGATTTCTTATTCGGGTGATTCTCTGGTACTTTGGGAATTGCTCCTTCTATCTGGGACGAATCCGCAGAGGCTTGGCTTGCTTCTGAGTTGGGTTCCTCGGTTATGGAACTCATCGTCACAACCCGCGTCAGATCGTATTTCTTGGTGCTCCCCACCTGTAACAGGAGTTTAAATATGTTGGTAAAGTTAACTTATTGCCACTTACACTATTATTTAGCTTACGCTAATATAAAACATTTATCCGCTTAAATCAAAAGAATGGGAGTGGGTTCACCATGCATCGGAAATTATAAATGGCAAATATTTTTCACTATTCCAAGAAGATTTTATAAAAGGAACCTTCTAGTTTACATATCTATCGCAAAGATTTAAAGGTGGTCAGAACTTAAGGTGATAATCTTTACAATAATTTTAAATAGCTTATATGCATGCTGCTGCAATTATCTAATATGTTTTCATTCTTTTATATAGCTGGAAAAACATTTACAGCCATCGTAGTGAGATCCTTGGATACTTTTGGAAGATTTGAGAAAGATTGAAAATGTAGCGAAAAATCTATGCTTTTCTGAATTTTTCCTAGAGAGGGTCTATAAGGATGCTCAGTATTCTGTGTTTTGTAATAAGAAGAGTTATTTCACGCGAGCTTGAACTTGATCTGTCGATGTGAATACGAATTCCTCGTTTGCGAAGCCGTTGGTCATTGAATTGCTGTTTCATTGCATCCGATGTTTATTTTCTGACTTTGCCACAGCTAGAAAGCTAAGAATCTAGCTAAGTAGCTACTTAAGTAGTTTGAAGGCTAAGGAGCTACTAAGTACCTAGAAAGCTAAGGAGCTACTTAAGTACCTAGAAAGCTAAGGAGCTACTTAAGTACCTAAGAAGCTAAGGAGCTACTTAAATAGCTAGAAAGCTAAGGAGCTATTTAAGTAGCTGAAAGCTAAGAAGCGAGTTAAATATCTAGAAAGCCAAGAAACTTGTTAAGTAGCTAAAAACCAAACCAATTAGCTAAGTAGCTAGAAAGCAAAGTTAGCTAGAGTTAGAAAGCTAATCTGTATTTTGTTTTTGTTTGTGCTTTGCATGCTGTAGTTATTCAAATCTTCGATTTTTTTTTATTTATATCCTGAAACTACATTCGATAATCCAATGGATACAATGCAACAATGCACATATTTGCTTAAATACATACATCATTAAATTATATACATGCAGAATTACATTCAAGAATAATTACCACTGCCAAAGCAGTTTTTAAACGAAATATTATTGATTTATTGCTCTAAAAGTTATCATAAATGATTTATCTATATCAAGATAAGTCATTTACAATTCACTAAGATGTCATAAATGCAAGAGAATATACTAATTTTCAGTAATACATATTTAAAACACTTGTTTGGAATTACTGGTTTGAAACTTATAAACATGTAATACTTTGAACAAAGGATTAAGGAAAAGATAGGCAATGTAATGGAGCACATCTTAAAAGGAAATATATATATATATAATTTGTGTCCAATTACGTAATAGCTTTAGGAGTTATCACAAGCCCTATCCCCTTGGGCGCGACAGCCCAGTGGTTAGCGCTCGGGAATTGCACTCTGTCGGCCCGGGTTCAATTTCTGTCACTGCCCAAACTGCCGCAGTGTTCACGCGGCGTACGATCACGTTAAACATGTGGGTCCGTAAATCCTTCCGAGAGGTTGATGGTAGGGGAAAGAGGGTACGGTCCCTGTGGATGTTTCCCACTGGGTTCCGGTCTAAATTGGTTGGCACTTCCCGGCCGTCCAAACAGATACCTTATACCCTTCTGGGAGGTCGGACATTCTGGGTCGAAAAAGAAGAAGCCCTATCCCCTTAAGAGTTATCCTTAGTTTAAAGTTATTTGCAAATTTGATTTTGCACATGATAAAAAAAAAAGTTAAATCCTTATAAAAGTCTAGAAATCGTAACGGATTCTCGATAAGCGGCGAGTATTTGCCGTGCTGATAATCGGACAGAAGCATCCTTCGATAATACAAATATTTTTATTTTTACATTTGTAGAAAATTGGAAGAAAAAAAATCTGAAATTTAAAAAATTGTACCGGATGACAATTATGCTAATGTTTTTGTGTCCAAAAAGTTAGTTATGTACATTATCGGAGCTTGAGATTTCTGAAAGCAAAACTCACCTTCGGATATTCTAGTAAATTTCCTTTATGTCTAGGTGTGACATTTTCCTTAAATGAAGATAAATTGGCTTTCCTTTCTTTGGAACTATTCTGGTCAGTCTTTTCAGTACATGAGGGGGATCCCATTATACTTTCAGAAGAGCTTGGAGAACGGTGATCTCTCAGACTAGTGGGAACAACCGGACTTGGAACTGGAATAAGTTTTTGCGACAATTTCACTATAGTTGCACTATTGACCTTTATGGGTACCATTTCGCCTGCCCAAGAGCTCGTTTTGGATAAGTCAAATGAATCGGCATCAAAATCTGATCCTTCTGGAGTGAAACAACCATTCTGAACTGCGGACACGTTTTCTTCTTTTGGGGTTTCACTGCATTTCAAAAATATTTTTTGCTTATCTGGTGAAAAATCGCGTTTTCTTTTAAAGCTGGTATGTTCTGGGGACAAATCTATCTTTTCAATATTCATCTTGTCCATTTTAACTGATTTGTGCACTGTAGCTATTTCTTTGCGATCTGTGTGTTCTGAACTCAACTTGGCGTAATTTATTTTGGAGTGGATTGGAAGATTTTCACGAAAATTTCTGTGCGATGGAAAATATTTGTCTACCATCTGTGATGAGGCATTGTGATGCTCATTGAAGACTTCGTCTGGGGGATCGGAAATCCTGTAATATGTATTAGGTTGTTTGCTTGCGATACGATTAATGTCCTCCAATGTGACATAAGTACTTTCACCCAATGCCAAGGAATCTCTGTGCTCTTCATTCCTAAGCCGTCTCATAAGTTCCAAGTTTACATCGTCAAAGAGGCGGGCATTTCCGTTAAATACCATGGAATGGTGGTGACGTTCGTTTCTAAGACGGTTAATGCGCTGGAACATAGCCTCATCTAATAATCGGGTACTTCCATCCACTGCCACGGAATGTCGATGTTGCTCATTTCTGAGACGACTAATGCGCTCCAATGTTATGTCGTCTAATAAGCGTGCATTCCCATTCAACGCCAAGGAATGTCTATAGAATTCTGAATTTCTTGCACATGGCGATCTGTCGTTATTTAAATCATCCCTACATATTCTTTCGCTTAAAGATGACTCTTTCGTCTGCAAAACAGGTCCCAAGTATGAACCATCTCGATTTAAAGAATCACATTTCTTTTTACGTCGAAGATCCATTTGCTGCAACATGATAGCACTGTCGTTGATTATGCTGTCGCGCTTACCTTCTGCCATCCGATGCATAACACTTTGCAAGTCTTCTGCAGAAGTTGCGCTCTTTTGGTATACTAGGGCCTCTTCAGATGTCTCATCGTCAGAAGAGGAGTCAGAGGTAGACGCAACTTGAAGTTCTTTTTTCTTCGACAATCCAAGTTGATCTGGAGTATAGACCCATTGGAACGATTGTGAACGATTTTTCTTAAGACTCTGAAACATGAAATGCAATAAATGTTAGCGAATTAAATAAATCTATACGCAAAGTTTATAAGAATAGGAATAGTAGGAAATAAATGTTGATAGATAATATATGGGCGTTTCTATGAAAATTTTGTAAGGGAACTAGGTCGTATTTTCGTTACATGGTAGTAAAACCAGGAAACCCCAAAATACTCTATTTGATCCCAGCGGATTTGCCAGAAGATTGGACTCTTCAAACCACGATCTCACGGTTCAGTTTCTGTAACTACTTAAGGGACAGACAGAAAATAAGGCATAACTAAAACGAACATTTTGGGTTAGGAATCCACAAACTCTCGCCCAGGCCTAAAAATAAGCATTGTCTCATATCTACGAAATATCAAGTTTGGCACTTTATAATAATGGTAAAAATAAATTTAACTTCAACCGGTCATGAGTCAGCACAGTCCAAAGATTGAACCGGGTGGTTCTATGGCCAGTTCACCCACGGTGGATCCGTTGGCAGGATCTAAACCCGCAGAAAAGGTTAGAATTATTTCGTAAATTAAGACAGAAATCTAAATTTTAACTTTTAATACTAACGTTAGAGTCGCTTTTTATACACAAGATGACCATTTGTTAGGATATTATAAAATAAAAATTCACATTTGATGCATTTCTTTATTACTCATGGTATTCTAGAAACTGACATTCTGTGACGCAGACTTGATGTAATGAATAGTGGTTAAAAAAAAAAAATGGGTCGATGGCAATTTGTTCAGTGTAAATTTTGAATGTAAGGTTTTATTATTTTCATTTGCGAAAGTTTGAAATGTGTTTTTTTCTATGTTTCACCGTAATGCACATACTCGATTAAACACAGATAAATTACTTGCATTTAGTGAAGTCTGTAGTTCCAACGTGTCCTTTCTGTCAGAAGATATAAAACAGCTTCCAGACATGGCGACAATAGCTACGACGATGCACACGATGGGTGAGCAGACGGATGTAGCATAAGCTGAAAAAAAAATGGTATAAGTTTAAATAATACCATGATATATGAATTTAAATATTTATAAATCAGGGAGCCTTTGTGTTTCGCTTTCCGAATACAGTCTATTATGCTATATATATATATATATATATATATATATATATATAACAGAAAAATATAATAAAAATAATTAATTCAAGTAATCGTGAAATATAAATATCATCATAGAAGCAAATCCACGACCATAATGCCGATAATAGAAAAGAACATATATGAGTTGCAACTTCACTCTATTCTATCATTGGACTTTCAAATTATTATTATTATTATATATATATATATATTCGCAATTTTTGTTTGGTGGGGGGGGGGGGAGTAATTTACGAGTTGTAATTGTTTAGTTGTACACAATTTGGCGTTAAATGAACAAAATAAAAATCTGATGTGGGCAGCACATGACTTTTCCTGCAGACTTATATTCACGTTCTTTTTATTTTAATTAAATTTAATTAACTTTTAATACAATTTTCGTTCTCATTTGATAACTGGACTTCTTTTCAAAGGTGGCGTAGAGAAAATACGAAAAAACTAAAATATCTCGAGAACGGTGAGTCCTAGTGTAATGGGGTTGGTCTTATTTTTGTCTTCGTTAAAAATTACGTATTAAACACGCATTTAATGGATATATTTGAGCATGCGTAGTTTTTATTTTAGATTTTGGCGATTTTTGCAGGTCATTTTGCAAAAAAACGCAGGTTATTTTTTTCCGAATCATACCAAAATCTAATCAGCACCAGGGTGTCCCACAAATGACTTATTTACCGAATTTTGTGAAATTTGGTCCATTAGTTTTTTCAGTTGGAGTGGATACAATCTTTTGCGGGACATTTCGCAAAAAAAGGCGGGTTCTTTTATCTCGAATCGTGCCCAAAACTAATCAGCACCAGATCCGCCCACAAGTGACTTACCTACCAAATTTTATGAAATTCAGTCCATTAGTTTTTGAGTTAGAGAGGATACAATATTTGCACAGACAGACACACACATACGTCACTCTAAAAATAATTTTTCGTATTTTAGAGGTCTCGAAACGTGTAGATTCATCGAAAACTCGAGTTGCGTTTTTTCGGCATGATTCCAATACTTTCCCTATACATTACCATGTATTGCAGGGAAAGTAAAAAATTGCATTTGCATTTTTTGCATCTGAAAATACAATTAAAAATATGATTATATTTTCAAATTTTTTCATTTAAATTGTTAAAGGAGGCGATTAAGCAATGAATTGACGGTTTCCTTTTAAAATATTAGTAATAATGTGAAAATATATGCGGAATTTAAAAACAGACGTTCAAAAAGATACCAACCATAAGCAAGAACCTCGCTGGCGAAAGTCGAGTTGGAATACTCCACGTAGCTCTCTAACCGTATGGACAAGAGGGTGTTTCCTTTACTGAGAAGTAGAATGCCAAGAGTCGTGGAGTTGATCATCAGTGCCGAGAACAGCAGGGCCAGGAGAATATTCCGCTGTAAGACAGTAAACATGGGTACTTCGAGAATTATCGAAATCAGGATGGTTAAGCCTGTTTTTAAGGATTTTACAGAACACTATAATTATATGCAAAATAAATTGGCTGTTAAAAATAGCTGAAAATAAAATGGTTCGATAATATAACAACATAAAACTATCAATTACTATCAATTGGTTTCGGGGATAAAGAATGAGCCTCAAGATAAATGAGGCAGCAGTTAATTCAGCAAAAGCAGGAAAATATCCCGAGGCATTTTTCTGTTTAGGTCCGTAGTCACAGATCCTACCAGTAGGAGGAGTTCCAAAAATTTTAGAATGCACTTCCATTGCACGTAACAGCATCCATGGACCGATCTCGAATTTATGTGCTCGTCAGAATAGAATTATCGATATATGCAATGGCAACAAGAAAACTTGCTAAACTTACGCAAGTTTTCTTACAGCTGTTGCAAATATCGACTATTCTATGCTGACGAGCGCATAAATGCGAAACCCGCCCATGGAAGATGTTTATCTGCAATAAGAGTGCATTCCACATTTTCTTTTCACCACGATCTGGCACAGTCTGTGATCTGGCACGATCACAGTCTCTGGCATTGAAGAGCAAATTAGAAAACCCACACTGAAATTCTACATAAGTAACTTTGAGAAACCCTGCATGGCAGATGTTGACTTAAATTACAACTAGCGGCCAAGAGCCAGGAAACGCAGACCACGACACATCATATCAGACCCTAGAAGCACTTTTGAACCGCGAGCCATGCCTGCCGGACCTGCCTGCACCGGTTTAACTTAAAGTTCGGACTTGAAATGACACTGCGATGCAGCCTCGGCAGTATCAATTGTCATCTCACTTTTATTACCTCGTGACAACTGATTAGGCTATGGCTATGATAAGTCCCGCGAACTTCGCAGTTGGAACCCAACCCCTTTTTTAGGGAGCTTGCTCCCAGTAAACTTTTTCTTCCAAAATTTATCCCTTTTGCTTGCCTCTTTCTTGTAGCCACTTGTGTCTGCTTATCCTGAGCTAGCATCCAAACCCAAAAGAATGCTTAGAATCATCCAATTATCACCAAATTTATGCACAAACCAACTAACTTCGATGTGGAGATACGTGGAGTTTCTCACAGGTGCCCCGAAACGAAAATGCCTTGGACCTTGTCTTTCCTTTGGATTAACTGCTGTCTCATTCATTCCAAAGAAAGTGGAGACAATTACCTGCTTTTGTAAATGTCTCCACCTTTTTCAGTACAAATAAGATAACTTATGAAGGTGATCTTTTTGCCTCTGAAATTGGTTGGTATTTTTACTTATCAGTTTCATGCATTTATACTACCATGTTTTTATTTTCAGAAAATTTTAAATTGCACTGTATGTCGCTATTTGAACCTATGTATCTTCAGGTACATTATGGTAATCTAATCGTAAGTGTAATCTAATAGTTAACCTAAAATCCAACTTACAGATTAGATGGAGGAGCTAGCTTATAAACTGTTAAGCATATACGATCTTTTTTTTTTCAGTTTATTCTAAACCAGAACGAATACCCGTCGTTTCTCGGACTGGGACTTACGATGCAAATCTGGTTGAAATTATGTTGGAATTCACGACGAATTCTTGAAAACCAAATATTAAAAATACATAAATAAATAACACGCTGCGCTAGTATATGCCCTAAATAAGCGCCCAAACACGCCTTCACCAGAAGGGAACAAAGCTAGAATTCGAGATAAAAAATCATGAGTGGTAAGCGTGCGAGCAAGTTAAAATGAAGAAAGGGGTGTATGCAAGTGAAAATTGAACGGTGATCTGATCAATAAAACCTTTGATTTGAGACTGATCTGAATTGAGACGCATTTGCATTGAGGCTGATTTGCGAATTTTACGGAACATGTTCAAGACCTCCTGAACACATCTCGAATACTTTCGAAAAAATATCAGTCTCTATGAGGTATGGTCATGAAAGCAAATGTACGTATTGTTAAGAAATTTTGCGAATCAGTATACATTACACAAAGAACTAAAACTAAATAGATTTTTTATTTTTGTAATTCGAATGATTAGAACACGAATTATTTGAAGGTCAATTATCATAGCATTATTTCGTTATGGAGGTTAATGACAGTAGTATAGTCAATGCAGGAAACTCATATTTGTTGCTGTTACATATGACTTTATTGGAAATTGATCCATTGCATAACTGGCATCTCACAATGATACAAAGGTAGAATTACAAAATAGAGAAAACTAACTAAACACAAAACAAGAATATTGCAAATCAAACAAACACAAAGCCCATTACCCCATGAGAAGAGATCGAAGATGGCGGGGCGCGACCTCAGGGACAGTTCATATAATACAGTCTTCAAACATCACCTTGTCGTTGGAAATCTTTATCTAAACCCGGGCACACTAAAAGGTGACGAGGGAAACTCACAGTTTGCATGTAAAAATTTATTATGTAAAAAGCACAAATAGTATGCTATTAACGCAAATCAGTTTAATACACCCAATTTATCGGTTTGATTGACCTATTGCCAACTTACATTGTCTTAAAGTATTTAAAATTCAAACAAAATCTAATAAAAAATATACATTTTTTTTTTTTACTCTGATCCCGATTGTCATAAACATGGATGTAAAAAAAATATGCACGAGAAAGACTTACGCTCCAGGTATTTCTAATAATTATTCTTATAAAAGTCAGTAGATTTTCTGTCTTTGTATAATGCGAGAACATGAAGGGTAATTCAATGCAATTAAGGTATAGGATATATAAACACTTTATAATGATGTATTTCGTAGCATTAAAAAAAAATCTGAAATTTAGAAGAGGAAAATAAAACAAATTGCTTTATCAGTTGAAATGAAGTAAATTTGGTGTTTGATTTCCATAGGATACATTTGTGATTTCGAAAAATCTATAAGATATTAAAAAGTAAAAACTTACCCTTATAATATACTTCGTTGATTTCTTATTCTTCGACTGCTTCCAAACGCTAGCAGAAATACCAAGAAGGCACCCAACGGCAATATTCTGTTAAGAAAAATATCATGATTATATTTAAGACTGAAGTTAAAAATAAGCATATATTCCATTTTGTGGGGGAAATTACAGACGTGATTGGAAAACTGTGTAACATTGGCAAGAGAAATAATTGATTCTGCATAGTATTTGAACCAATAGCAAGCAAAGCGGGTGGCAGTGGTTATATGTTGAGATTGTTTTGCTGTTGGCCGGTAGATGTCTGCTTACAATAGTCAATAGTGTCGGTATAGGCCATATAGTTCCCGGCAATTGTTGAAGGGGGGGGGGGGGTCGACTTTTAAGCTACTAATCAATGGATTTTAAGGTACTAATAAATGGACGTTGAAAGCAAATACTTTTTTTTTAAATATCGAACATATTCAGTTATATAACTGTTTTCAACAAATCTAGCAATTTGTTTATTGCTTTCGATACAAGTTGTTAAAAAATATTTACGTCTTTCTTTCATAATCCCAAATAAAAAGAATTATCAAAAGCAAAGGAGAGATCGATAGATGGACAGCAAGGTGTCATGTAATTTTCCTCTATATGTACATTTTTCTATTTGGTAACGAATTCCGGGGGCCTTTTTATTGACCCCAGAAATATATTTAGGGAACAGTAAAATACCCCCATTTTAACTCTTTATATTTAGGTGTGTTGCCTATAGCCATATTTCCTACTCCCAAAACACCTTGATAGGGGAGGCTTTGGGCCGAAGTGCTGACTCGCCTAGTGTATTTATCAATAGGGAACTGCAAGTTCATTTATAGTATGCATTTCACGAACAATATCGATTTGAAGTCGGTCAGCCTATATAACATCTGTTGCAATATTGGTCGGGCCATTTCTGAACATCAATTCTTTTTAAAACGGATGAAAAAAAACCATGTAATTTTCCAATGTTCATCATGTACTGAGATTAATTAATAAAAAATGTTATTCCATTAAGGGGGACGATGCCCTTTTCTTGCTTCAGTGGTGAATAAAATAGTTCAACACATAAAAATATTGAAATTATTTTTATATATTCATAATATGGACCCTATTTCTGATAAAACAAGACATTTTTTTTATCTATTAGGTTCGGGAGTGCAAAGTGTTTACATTTTTTGTTGTTGTACTTAGTTTTCCGTCACACACACACACAAAATAAAAATGTTTTACGCTCAGTCAATAGCCAAAATTGTTCAAAGCTTGATGGCACCACGTAGGTGCTTATGCCAGGGTTGGCATATTATCGGCATATCATAAATCTATGGCTAGACGTAAAATATTAAAATATGTAATCTATAAAATTTTAAAGCACTTCAAGTTCCGAGAATAAATCAACCACTTTACAGATGTAATTGTGAGCATGAGCATACATTTATAAGTAGGAAAGTTGTTAAAGAAAGTTAGCAAATCTAACTCAAATAGTAAACCGTAAAGCTTCACTTGGCGCCGAGCTCCACTTTGCTCCAAGCTCCACTCGACTTTCAGGAAAACCAACATGTGGAAAGTGAAGACTATTTTAAAAACCCCGTTCTGTTGTGAAAAAATCTTATGTTTGCGGCATATGACTTTCCCTACATAATGAAATGATTTCACTTCTTTCGTAGCGAAATAATGATGTGCAAAAATCCACAGCACAGAAACATTAGTGTGGAATTGTACAATAAAATTGATCGCTTTTCTTGCTGACGACGTATCATTAATCTATTTTAGTAATTAATATAAAACGGATCGTTTGAGATTCAATAAAATTTAAATTAATTTCTTGAAATTTAAAATCCAAATTTCAATTGTTTTCATATTTCAGTAATGTATTTAACGTTTCGTTGTTTAATTTGAAGAGCTGAATCTCGTTACTATGACAGCTATCTAATTATCGTAAGCAAAATTATCAAATGTGCACATTAATAAATAAAGCTGTATCACAATATTATTGGCATTTAGTTAACATCACCTAAATTGAAACTGGGCGCTTTAGCAAATTTATTGGTTACAAACAAAACGACTTATTCATACTATCGTGCAAAACATATATCAAAACGCAACTGACCTTTAATTAATATCCCGTGAAAAATAAATAATTGGTGAACTTTTCGGCGTAGAAGTACAATACTACTGCAAAAATTGCCTTTTCTCATGAACGGAACGGGCTAGCTAAATCCACGAAATTGATGTTAATGTAATTTGCCATATAAAAATATTAATGTAATTTGCATTACATGGAAAGTGAACCTATTTGTCAATGCTTATTACTTCTTGAATTTTATTTAACGTTAACAAATGTGTTTGAAAAAAGACTCGAGAACGATTTATGTAAAATTTGCGTTATTTGCGTTCTAATTAATAATAAAAAAAAATGTATTAAAAGATTAACATTGAATGTCTTGATTTTTTCAAGAAATCCATTCGAACATCGAGGATGGCGGGGGGGGGGGGGGGGGGGGTCATCCAAATATTCTATCGCTTTTAAAATCTATAATGCAAATTTTAAGAATTGCACTACTTACCGATTGTAATAATCTTATTAAATTACATTCGAAACGGTTCATTCGTTCGTGAAATATAGCGTCCACATACACACACACATCACCTCAAAAACGTTCGATTTGAGTTCAGGAATGCTCGAAACGTGTTTTTTCGTCTAAAACTCGAATTTGAATTTTCGACCCCGTCACAATATTTTCCCTATGCATTACACTTATGTAGTATGTTTATAGAGAAAGTAAAAAATATGAAAAGGAAAATTTTTATCCATACCACCTTTGTTTGGATATTTAAATAGCATATGAACAGATCTCTGTTTTATCAGAGGTCAACTTTTACATGGGGATTTTACACATATTTAACTATTTTTCACAGAAAATTAAGGATCTCTTAAAATTGGCATGTCAATACAAAAATTTTAATTTTTCTGCATAATATTAGAATATATTGATATCAGAGAACGTGACATTTGAGCTAATCAAATAAGCACAAAATGTTGCATCACACACACGCACAAAGGAAGTTTTAAATTTAGGTGGGAAAATCGATCAGCTATTGAAACAGCTGCATTCACTATTCATACTTAGTGTCGGGTTAAGAACAAGCCATAGGAATGGATTCAGTCTAATACTTGCCGAAAATTACTAAAAATATAGATAATTACAATATCCTCTTAAGATATCAGCCTAAAGCAGTTTCTTTCTGGGAGATCCCGCTCCAGTCCCTTACTACGCTAAAGAAGCCAACGTTCACGTCTCTAACATCAAGAAACAGAAAATAAAATCGGAAGGCTGATTGTAACCAGGGCCTGAGTGAGCTTTCCCAGGGCACTCTACTCATGGCAGAGGACTGGAAGTTTGCGGCACTCCCATCCAACTGAAATCAAGTTTTAACATCGGGAATAATCAGCATTTTCCATTTTATATTAATAGTGTATTTTAATTTGTAAAAATGACGCTTTTAATAGTTTTATTGCCAAAGCTATATAAATTTGCACTCTGCATAAATTCTGAAATTATCACTTGTTAAATACTGTTCAGATTGCAGACAATTGCTTCATATTTAATACTTATAGATAAACAGAAGTTACCGATCAAAAGTGTAACATTTTTATAAAAATAAAACTGTTTAGTTTGCTCCTTTTTACATAAGCTGGCTTTTGGTGGCCCTGCCTTAACCTGTCCCTGCTTATAACTTCTTGATGTACTAACCACTACCTTCCTCTCTATGTTCTCAGATCCTAGAGCCGCCAGTGCTAACAAATATAAAGCGACAGCTCGTAGTGTTTAAAAACATTTATAGTACATTATAAAAACTAAGAAGTTGTAGATAGTACAATGTCAAATAGTTTGTAGCAACTTACGCAACAGGAGGTCCAAAAGTCTGGTTCAGCCAGCAGAAAAACGTATTTCGACTTCAATAAAATTATGCCAACAATCAACTGCACAACACCAACGGCAATGAAAACTGCAGCTGTTGCAAGACGGCTGCAGGGTCTTGGACATATGTGAGGCATTGTAGGGTACTAATATTTATTTCGAATAAAAAATTTCAAAATCATTGCATGGATCAGACAGTTTTTAGTTTTTATACTATTCAAACACATGTGATAGCATACTTTCCCTTTGTCGTCCATACACATCTGCGAAATCTTAGCAAAGAAACGTACAGACGATTCCAAAGAAAGCAATCGGTTATGATTAAGGAAGTGTTCAAAACTGTCGACTGGTCAGATCGACCCGACAGATGAGTAACCGAACTTGCAGAGTTCTAAAGATAAAGCTGGAGAATTCTTTCATGAGAGTAAGGTGTATAAAATACACTTACGGAGTTTTTTGTATCAGCCAAATTACCTAAAATTACTTTTTAGACTCTGTTCAGAATTCTTGACTCAGCCCAGCCGCATCGGTCTGATCAGCTAGTAACTGAACTGAATCATTCTAAACATCACACAGAGAAATTCAGCTGCTTATGGTCACACTTTGTCTTCAGAGGTAGAAGATCATAATTTTCTATTTAAATTACTTCAAAAAGATTAGGAATGAAATACATTTATATCATTATTTCATTTGCAGAAACCGGATTTTTACTTGTTACATACGTTTCCTTTGACTTCAATCCTTCCTATGGCTTTTGTGATACGGTGCGACTACACGTCTCGCGCACACGACTCCCTAACGAATTTCTTAAAATGGTCTTATTGTTCTTTCTATGACCAAGATGACGTCTAGGCGGTCAGTTTCGAACAGAGTCGTCAATAATGAATTGGTCAATAATGAATTGGTTTATGCAATAAACTGGTAAATGCAGTGCAGATGAAGATAAATAAGCATACGTACGTTTCGGAAATCAATTGGATTTCCTGCTTCACTGCAAAAAGTCTGGACCTGAACGCCCAAATAAGCGCAACCTATGTTAGCTAAATTGAAATTGCTGAATGACATTTTAATATAGTGGCGCTAACTAATGGGACGAAAAGAAAGAGAAAAAAATATGAACTAGAAAGTAAAAAAAATAATGCAGAGAATAGGAACTCAAAAATACAAAAATTAGACGTGATCATGGCATACCTGGGATAAATATGGAGTCATTAACAAATCACTAACTAGACTGCTGGTGCTCTTTAATATGAAAATGTTAGAAGAAATCCTATGAAAGAAATCCTGAAGAGCACTTTTAAATAATGGAGGCAGAAGAAAAATCAAATAAGTGACTAGTTATCTAACAATGATTAGGGATATATATTTTTTTCAATACAATTTTGATGTCCTTTTAAGCGGTATTTTAGAACTCGTTTAGTTTGACCTATGTAACATAGTCCGTATTGACAAAGGATTTGATAAATGTACCAATTATTGAACTTTTTAATAGGATCCTTAAGCGAAGAAAATTTAATTTTATTGATAGGGAGAATTATCATTTTGAAGTTTCACTTGCTGAGAATTCTAGAAATCTTAGGACTAAATTTAGGATAGAAAGGGAAGCATACAATATTGCTAAACGTTTTAACGGGATCTCTCTTGCTCTGCGGTGGTTTAGAAAATTTGGAACAAATAACAATTTTCGGCGAGAGAATGCACGAACAACTTTTGAATAATCTAGACCAGACTTTGATAAGTCAGAAGTAGAGCATAATAATTTTAATATAACGGTGGACATAAGTATTAAATGCGACAATTTTTTGATTAGGGGGATGATAAAAATTATTTGGAAGGTTATTTGGAAAATTATTTGGATAGTTTTAAATTAACAATAACGATATCGATTACTCGACTAATGTATCTATATTTTAATTTCTTTTTTTGCTCTCATTTATTGGTGATAAAAACTTTGCCATAATACTGTTTTATTAAAAATTTTTTGAAGCATATATTTCTCAGAATCTGCTATAGATAAAGCTCAAATGATGACCGATATGTATTTCGCATAAAAATTTGGAGGAGGTACGGGACCCCCCCCCCCCCTCCCTCTTTCGGTTCGTTTTATATTTCCGGTTCAAAAACAACTTTCTCAAGATTGGCTATAAATAGAGCTTAGGTGATAAACTGATATGAATGCAATATCCAATTTTGGAGGTGATAAGATTTTCACTGAAGATTTCAACTTCCGGTTCAAAAATTTTACATCTTTTTCTCAGAATTTTCTATAGATTGAGCCTAGCCGATATCGCTGATGAGGATTCAGAATAAAATCAAGGGGAGGGGGGGGGGGGGGAATTGCAAGAAAAAAAATCTACTTCTACTTTTGGAGATGTCACTTTCGATTTAAAAAAAAATTTGGATTTTACTTGTAACACCTATTTCTCAAGATCGGTCATAGAGCTCAGCTAATGACTTATATGGATTCAGCATCAAATTCCACTGGGGTTCACTGAGGATTTTTACTTCTGGTTAAAAAATTTACGTTTTCTTTGAAACATCTAGTATTTAGAATAGGCTATGTATGGTTTAGATGATGACTGGTATGGATTCAGCAGAAAATTCCGCAGGGAGTGAGGGATTCAGAGGAGTTAAATATTTTTCTTCAAATATCTATATTTTTCCCGAATCGGCTATAGAGCTTAAATGATGTATGATATAGATTCAACATTAAAGTCTAGAGGGGACTGGGACACACTAAGGGTTTCCATTTCCGGTTCTATCGATATAATTTTCGATTAAGTAATATTCGCTATATATCGAGTTTAGATGATGACTGATATGGATTCAAAATCGAATTTCAGAGGTGGTAGGGGGGTTTACAAGAGAATTCCATTTCCGATTCTTCTCTTCACTTCCGTTTTTTTCCCCCCCGAAAATTCGTATGATTATACGAAATAAGTGTACAAAAGAATATAAAAATGCTTTATATTTTCGTCAAAAATGAAGTGTACGCACCATGTTACAATATGAAGGATGCTTCATAATTTTTATGTTCTTCCAGTTTTTACTTCCCTAATCTTACCCATTAAAATTAAAAAACTCGAGCATGTATGTACTTTCTTATTCCGAAGTCTCTACTTGGCCTAGAACCTCGCGTTTTTTTAAAAATATTGCTAACGATGCAGGAATGCATTTAAAATATTTAATAGATTTTTAAATATTTCTAAAAAACCTCAAAATCAGGGTAAAGACAAAGGGTATGTGTAAAATTATCTCCTCTTTCAAAAATGCAGTTAGGATCTCGATTTTTCTTAAAACTGGAGATGGTTACATTTCACGTAGATTCTAAAAGTCCGATTTTTAGTTTTTACTTTATAAGTTTTTAAAAACAAGTATTTAAAAAAAAAATCAGAGAATATTCTGACATTTTTATTTTACTATTGCCACCTAGCATATACTTTTCGAGGTACGTTCTTAAAAATCTATCAGCGTTATATATAATTTCTTAACTCTTGAAAAACTCATTTCTTTTATTTGTAACTTTATTTGGCCATATTTTACAATTAAATTAACGAGTCGACCTTTTTAATTTCAAACTATCCGTAGCACTTCTGTTTTCTACTCGCCGCTCTGACTGTCGGTGCTTTTCAGTGTCACTCGTGACTCCTTTAGGATATCTACATTGTCACTGGGGGATGGGGGGGGGGGGGGGGGGCTGTTCCTCACCTGCGGGCATTTTTTTGTTTATTTGCTTAAAAGTTTATTGCTATAAAAATTGTTTCTATATTTATTGACTGCAAGCTGCAGGCATCGTAGCCAGAATCATATTAAATGATAGTAACATCCGGGAGTGCCATTTATGAAGCTTTGCTGTTGCAGAGGAAAAACTTGCTTCTCAAAATAAATTCTCTGTTTTTGTAGTGACACATTTGAAACTCTACGATATATAGAAGAAATCATGATATGTAGATTTTGGTGCTTATATTAACAACTGTAAGTATACATATGGGGAAAGAGAGCTTCATATGTGTAATTTTAGGAACATGGCAGTGTTTCACTTTGCCAAGATGTCATGCTTGAATTCGTAGCTGGGAAGGTATATATTATACTTGATGTGACAAACTCCAATTTCCAGGGTGTGTAGCTTTATTCTCATGAAAGTTAAAATATTTGATTATATTTTCTCCGTAAAGCTGTTTCAAAGCTGTGGGGGAATTAGAGTGAATGTAATAGCACCCCCCAAAAAAGGACCTTTAAAATTACATTTTTTACGATTGGCATTTTGGTCTTTTTTGTTCTTTTCTTGAAGGCTGACAGACCTACAGCTTTAACTACTGAACTGATTTCAATGAATGATGACTCATTTTGTGTGTTCTGATGGGAGTTACATACTTTTCTTTTAAGACAAATTTGATTAGGAATTTCAAAAATTGAAAACAAAACAAAACATGAATAAATGGTGCATGAATAAGTGCAATTTGCAATGCTTGGTATATTATTGTTATATAATCATGTTGATAAATAGCTCTACAAAAAGTATTGAAATTTTTCAAATAAACCCCACTTCATTATAAAAACCTCTTGGCCAAGTACAAGAAACAAAATCTTCTTTCCATAAAAGTTTTAAACTCTCAAAATGGTTTTGCTCCATGTCCCCAGAGGAACGAAGCTGTACTTTCAGGTCTAGAGTACTCTGTTGAAGGATCCTAACTCTGATTTAAAGAGTTGGGATACTTCAACAGGGCACTTCAGACCTAAAAATACAGCTTCGGTCCTTTGGGGACACTGTGGGTTTGGCCCAGAGGCAGCTTTAGGCATCTTTGATGAGTTCATCAGAAGAACTGTTTATGACATCTTCAGGAAGCTGCAGTATGAGAACTGGAGCGGCATCAGGGGCCAAAGGCAGGTGAAAGAACTGAGTTGTGAGTGCCCTAGTGTACGTCATAAGGTGTTATTTAAGCACAATAGAACTGGCATTAGAAGGGATGTTGGGCTCCTTACTGGGTATTGTACCCTTAAAAGGCACCTACACATTATGGGTATTACTAAGGACCCGATTTGTACAGGTTGTATGTATAGAGAGGAAACTGCCTCACACATACTCTGTGCCGGCCGTCCAAATGGTTGCTCAAGCCCTCAGGGCGAGCCGGACGGTCTGGGTCTTCAACACATACTCTGTGAGTGTGAGTGTGTGTTCTCTTCCAATAGATTTGAGCACTTGGGTCGACATGTGATCAAGCCCCGGGAGTTGCGGGATATTCCTGTCAAGTGCCAGTTGATTTTTGCCTCAGCCACTGGTCCCTTCTCTTAGGGGCCCTTTGCTTCTGTTTTATTTCTTTTATGGGAGACAGTACAATAGACCATTGGTTGCAGTGCTAGGCTCTTTTTAAGCCACCCACCTCTAAGTTATAATAATATAAGAAAATCAAATCTGGATAATAAGATGGTATAGAATAGAATATTTTCTAAACCTATTTTTACTAAAGGGCTATCTAACTGACAGGCAGCTAACAAAATGTGTGTGCTCTAAAACATATCTTGATAAAATTAAATTAATTGAATTGAATTTAACATTAATTGCTCTAGATATCATCCCCAAAAACACAATCTATATAAAACATGATAATTAATGTTAATAAAATCTGTCTATTTTACAATATTATTTCCTATAGATTAAAGAATTTTGAGTAAAAATCTGGCCATTAGCTTGCAGAAATGACACATTGCTGTTTCAAAGTATTAAAAATAAATCTCTGTGCACAAGTTTCACAGTGTTGTTAAAGTATTAAAGATAAAATTTTGAAAATTTTTACTATTATAAAAGATACTTTGTGGTTCAATATATAACTTTTTTTTTGAGCCACTGGCTATTTATTTAAGAATTTTTTTGAGCCACTGGCTATTTATTTAAGAATTTTTTTCTCTATTTTTGATTGCCACTTTTTATAATGGGATTTAAACAATTGTTTGTACTTATGCTATAGCTATATAAACAATATATATATATAAAAAACAACAACTGAACATTGTTGTTTGCTGCAATTGTAGGTATATCGACTGTTCTCTGCTGACGAGTGAATAATAGAAGTGCAGCTTGAGCCCAATATTTCAGAAATTTGAAGCCATCTGCTTCATAGGCCAGAATTTGTTAGTTTTGTCCATAGGTTATAAAATGTAATTAAAGTAAATTTTCTTACTGCCATTTTAAGTATTGGCTAGTCCTTGCTAATGAGTGCAAAACTGGTCTATGGCTGCTGTTATCTGAAATGGTAGCGTAATCCTACATCATTAGAATACAGTATATGAATAAATTAAAAAGAAGCTGAAAGTAAAAAGGAACAAGAAATCAAAATATACATTTTAAGTGAATTGCAAAAATGGAGATATTAATTATTCTCAAGGCTAAACTAGATCCCACATAAGTGAATGTGTGTCGAGTTTAGCTTTGTAGCTTTGTTTAGCCATGCAAGATCATAAAAATAAACTGATGATGAAGTTAGCAACTACATAGCTAGCAAGAATGAATGAAATTTGTGTTTGGTTAAAATTTTATGAGTATGCAATAGCATATATATAGCAAGGATATAGAAAAATTGTGTAGAAAGAAAAAAAAAATAGACAGTTAATAAAATATGTATAATTTCTCAGAAACATTTCTGAATGTCTTTTTTGAATTTCTTTCAAACCCCAAAGTAAAAGTAAAGTCACATATTTCATGAATAATGAACTTGTGGTAGTTAGTAAAAACATATGGCATATAACTTAAATGATATTTTAATTGTTAATACAGAAATTATTACTAAATATGGTTCAAAATTTTCACTCAAGGAAAGTCAACATAATCTTTGTTTGGATAGCTTTAAATTGCAAATCCCTCCAGATAAACAAAAAATACTTTTAAAGTTAATACTTGAACTGCACATGTCTAACCTGGCAAGACTGACATGCAGTGTGAAACATCAAGTTCTGTCAGGTAAAAGAAAGCAAAATGTGCTGCAAAACTACTGTTTTTAATAGTAATTTTTCATTAATTTAACTATTAGAAATTTTTCATATAATAAACTGTTTCCTAAAATGCTGTATTAATTTATAAACAATTTTCAACAATACTTTGCGACTTAATAAGTTCACTTTATTTATTTGAAGTTTTTAATGCTAGTTGCTACTGTTTCATAATAGACACATTCTAGTTATTACAAAATTTGATTTATAATGATATATAATTTCTCTTGATGTGGTTGCTGTGTATTTGTATCTTAACAAGGTTGGATTTTGCCCCCTCCCCATAAAAAGAAAACAGTGGATACTGTAACTAATTTATTTTACACTGTGTTTTTAATGAAGCTTTTACTTTCAAAATATACAATCTTTGAAATATTTTAATTTCAATTATTTTTCTTGACTTTATCTTTTTTTTTTAACTTGAAATTAAGTACAAATCAATTATCACATTGTATACCAATGGAACTATCATCAATGTAACTTTCTCTTTATCTAATATGAAACAACAATGCATCAATGAATTAAATTTCTTAAGAAATTCAGATGAAATTAGAGAAGCAAATGTGACTATCCACCAAGAAAGGGACCTTAGTGGCTAAAAGAGAATTTTCTTCTTTTATTTTCCCCCTTATAAATGAGGGTATGTGGGGGAAAAAATAACACTCTGCTTGTTGATATCTAAACTAGTTTATTTTCTGCAATTTTTTAAAGAATAGCAATTCTTCGTTTATTTCATAACATTTTTATACATTTAGGTGATATTGTAGAGCAAAATACTGTGTTATAGAATCAAAATTTAAGCAGTAAAAGATAGCAAATTTTAATGTAATAACATAATATTAATTAGCCCTATGAAATTTTTAACAGGATTTAACAATAACTATTTTAATTTGCTATAGGCTGGAAAATTTTACTTGTTTATCTCATGACCACTAAGGTTCTTTACTTGATGGGCGGTCACAAATATGTTAATAAAAAAAAATGAATAAAACTATTTTGAGGCAGTATTTATTATCTATAATACACACACACATATATATATATATATATATACAGGGTGTCTCAAAACCATTGACCTTGGATTTTATTCCTTAAATATTGATATCAGACATATATAATAAATTACAAAGTTGCGTAAAAAAAGGTACAGAATTTTACGCAATCAATAAAAATTTTTAGGGGATTAAATTTGAAGAAATACAAAATTTAAATTTTTATACGGTCCCCATACAAAAACATTTCCAATGAGTAAAATGTGCCCCATATACTAATAAGGTGATGTACAAAATTTCAGCATTTTATCATAAAAAGTCCCAGTGATATGTTTAAACAAAGTTGGTGAGGGATTAATCACAAATTAAAATGTAAATGTTTATAGCAAGAGTGCAAATGAAGCACCGCAGAAATGCATCATAGGCAAATAATACCTGCCTCTTATCTTTAATGGATCTTTGGCATGGATGGAAAACATTTTGAACAAGCTTTGTAATCTTTGTGTAAGTTATTATTTCTATACAGTGTAGAAACTTTTGTATCAATAAATAGCAAAATTATTATTCATTTATGTAATCATTGCTTTCTTTCATAATTTGTGTATGACCCCTGAAACGCGATTTGCCGATATGATTTTCCCCTCTGAGAACCCATGTCGATGCATTGAAAAGTGGTTTAAGTCAGCATTTTTGTCATTTCATATCTCTGGGACTTTTTATGATAAAATGCTGAAATTTTGTACATCAGCTTATTAGTGTATGGGGCACATTTTACTCATAGGAAATGTTTTTGTACGGGGGCCGTATAAAAAATTAAATTTTGTATTTTTTAAAATTTAATTCCCTTGAAAATTTTAATCGATTTCATAAAATTCTGTACCTTTTTTTACGCAACTTTGTAATTTATTATATATGTCTGAGATCAATATTTAAGGAATAAAAGCCGAGGTCAATGTTTTTGGGACACCCTGTGTGTTGAAGACCCAGACCGTCCGGCTCGTCCTGAGGACATGAGCAGCCATTTAGGTGTGTGTATATATATATATACAGGGCCCGCGCTAGGAATTTCAAATTGTTAGCCAACAAATTAGCCAAATTGAAAAATCATTAGCCAAATTACATGATTATTAGTCAAAGTTATCGTCGCCATCGGTAAAAAAATTTTTACTTTTAAGCCATAATGCAGCTAATAATATTAATTTCATTCTAAACAAGATATAAAGATAGGTAGATTTCATTTTTTTAATCATTAAACAGGCTATTAGTAAATTAAACTTGTATTTACCAATGAAAGATCACAATGAGTTACAAAAATGACAAATTTATTCTATAATTCACATAGTTTCATTATCATATAAACCAGGCAAGCATCGAATTATGTAGTATACACCAATTTTCAAAAGCTGCCTTAAATTTAAAATCTTTTATATCTGGCCCTTCACTATTTATAAGAATCAAGTCACTGAGATTTTTTACTCTGATGTTACTACTTAATGAAATTTATGTTCTGTTTACTAAAGCCTCTTTTAACGATGGTTATTGTCATAGGACATGTGAAACCAATTCCTGTTACATCCATAATATTTTTATATGCAGTATCATCATTATATTTCTTTAAAATTAGGCACCAAAACTATCTAAGGGATAAATTTTAATGTCGGTTTTAAAATTCAGGCAGGCGTAAGGATCGTATAAAAACCACAAAGATGATGATGAAGATGAAACGAAAACAAGCCAGGCAGGCTTAAAAATTCGTAACAAAAAGATAAACTACGATTCAACTTATGACAAAAACAGCAAACCGCAAATTGGCATCTGTGATAATAATCAGTAGTTGCCTTTTTTCTATTTTATTTTTAACTAAAATTAAATGCTTTTTTATTTACCGTATACTTTTTTTTACCGTACGCTTTTTTGACTTACTCGCGTAAGTCGAGAAATTTGTGACAAAAAAAAAAAAGAAAAAAAAAACGCTTCAAAGTGGAGGAGGGGGGCTATTTATATGCGGAGTCTGAAAAAAAAAGAACATCGTAAGTCTAAAAGTTATTTTTTTCCCGCAAGACAATCGATCCTTAAACGATGCGGTAGTAATTACGCAATCGCACACTCCTAATTTCTCTGCCCTCCAGATGCTCCGGACTACCATCAAAGAATTTCTAACCGTTGCTACCATTGTATACGCGTCATCAAAAAATATACAACATTTTCGTTCGATGTTTATCACTTGTTTCTCTGATTACGGCTGATCGTTTTCGACAAAAAATGACTCTTTTCAGAAATAATTCTGTAACGGATTGCTTATAACTATAATGCAGGATTTTAAGTTGAAAGTGTTTTCTTGTTTTGTTTATTGGAGAGTATCTAATAACTGTGTTGGGGGTTAACGGTTGTGCGATTCGGGGTTAACGAAAAAAATCAGCTCACATAACGGACGGAATCCAGATAATGTTTTGATTGCCGCGGTGAGTCAAGGACGCTTGAGAGACAGGAATGCGCGCTGTCTGCCGTCCGTTTTGAGGAGCAGCGTGCTGGGAATTAAAGAATACTTGGAGCTTGTCACACGAGAACGAGCGTCCCCAAACCAGACGGGAGACAACGCTCGTATATCATAGGCCTACTTGTCTGGAATCGGACTTTTATTCCAAATTAAATCGGACTTTTATTCCATATTACTTTCCAAAAAAATATTTACGAAATTTTCACAGTTTCCAAAAAATCATTCGCCATTTTTTTCGCCAAAGTATTTTTTTTATCGCCAGTTTTGCGATCTTTTCGCATTTGGCGCGTAGGCGAATGGCTAGCGCGGACCCTGTATATATATATATATATATATATATAAACTGGAGTGCAAGGTCACTGGATTTTCTTATACATTCATGTTTAGATAGGTCTACTTGTATCATAAGTAGTATCAGAACAAACAAAAAAAAGCTTTTATTAATAAGTTACTCTTAATATTTTTTTGTAAAACTTTCTTAATTTTTTTTAGATGGTAGGTAACAGATATGGTATTGGATGTATTCAACATTTGCATTAATATATACTTTAATAACATTTACATCCATAGCATAGTTCAAACTACCACTTTCTTATATAAACTATTATTACTATTATTTTGGGTAGTATCAATGTTCCAGAGGAAACAACACTAAAAATCTTAAATTTCGAATAATTCATATTTCAACAAAATAAATTACTTTAAAAAAATGCTATGTAGTTGTAGTTTTCTACATAATGTATTTACACACAAAATTTCATAGCAATATGTATATTTGCTCTTGGAGTTATTGTATCTACATATCACAGACATCTTTTCAAAAGTGCTGAAAATGTGTTCAAAGTTTTAAAATGTTTTACTGCCCAAATTTCAGATTCAAATACTAAGGGCAAAACACTTTTTTCCAATGCAGTACTATAAGAGAATAAATATTCAGAGCAAGAGTCTATACTCAACTTTCTTATATATTCATAAACACAGCAGACAAAATATTATGAAATAAGGTTTTATTGAATTTAATACTTGGTTACATCACTATGTGCCCTGATCACCGCTTGGATCTTACAGGGCATGCTGTTCAAATGGGGCCTGATAGCATTGGCAGTGATGTTGGTCCACTCGTCTATCAATCTGGTCATCAATTCTGCTAGTGACTGCGGACGTGCAACACTCCTCTTGACAGCAATTTCCAAAGCGTCCCACATTTTCTCGATCACGTTAAGGTCAGGCGAATTGGTGGGCCAAGTGAGGTGTGGAAGATCAATCTCGTGTTCTGCAAACCAGTCCTGAACACATCTGGCGCAATGCATGCTACATTGTCGTCGATTGGTAGACAGGTTCGGTGACAAGGCCCTCTCCATGCAGAAAGTCCACATAAGGGACGACATGTCATCCAAGATGGGGATATAATCTACAGACTTCATCCGATTGTTAACTTTCACCAGTGGTCCAATGTCAAAATACACCCCCAAAACATCCCACTCCCGAGCAGCACTGATTTCTGGAGATAGTCCGGATGATACGCCTCTCCGGACCTCCTGGTGATGCAGAAACGTGCATTATTGACATACAAGCAGAAGCGTGATTTGTCTGACCATACTACACGTCGCCAGTCATCCACAATCCAGTGTTGATGTTCTTAAGCTCATTGCAGTCTCTTCTGTTTGGGGGCTGCTGTGATCTGAGTGTGTTGCCGGGGTATACAACTGAATTATTCCATGGGATGCAGCTCTCAGTGCTGGGTGTGCTCGGAAATAGACAGACCCGGTCCAGCATTAACCTGTGCCACCAATTGGTCCCTGGTTTGGAAGCGATTAGTGGTAGCGAAGGGCCTCACATACTGATAATCTCTCGGGGTTAGTATCATCTTATGGCTGGCATTGCATGGCCAGGAACTAAATGTTTTGGACAAACGCTATTGTTTATGCACTGTACTTACTGTAGATGCTGTCACATCCAAGAAAGTTGCAATCTCTGAAACTTTGAGGCCGTGTTCCCGGCCAAACACTATGGTCTCCTTTTACCAGTCGGTGATGTCTCGTTTGCAGCCCATTTCCAACTTTAAGAATGAACGAAGCACACTGATCTCCAGGTTTCGTAACACGTTCAACCTTCCTTTACGACTTCCACTTCTGTTCTGTTCGTATACATAAGGTGCGCTGCAGACACATACTCTTACAGTGTAGGCTCGTGGTAAATGCTGATTTAGTAATATTTTGTCCAGGGTGTTTATTTCATACCACTCACGTTCGTTAATGTCATAAAGATTTTATATGCATTTATACAAGCTTGCTGCCTCTATGATTGCAAAATATGCATAACATGAGGACAGTGAAACCTCTACTAACGATAACCCCTAATTAAGCGACCACCTTTATTAATGGCCACCACTATTTAGTGACCATCTCACTTAATGGCTACTTTTTACAGGAATAGGTTTCGAACTCCATAGGCATGTTAATTCATCAAATTAAATGCACCCATCTAAATGATTAGAAAGCTGTTTTGATAAGACATAAAGCTTTTTCTAACTTTGCATTTCAGATTTAGACTCCCAAATGAAATGGAAGAAATGTGAAAATCAGCATTCCACTTTTGATAAACACTCTTTCTGTGCAAGAAGTTTAATTCTTTGTGTTTATTCTCGCATTTCTAGAAGTGAGTAAAATTTTGAAATGAGTTTTTTAAGACTAAAAGATGGAACTAAATTAAATGTGTATAATGAAATTGTGAAGTAATGCATACTTTTTATTTAATTTTTCTCTAATTTAGGTATAACATCACTGACCTTTAAAATGGCTATTTTTTGTTAGAATGCCAGGTGGTCACCTTAGAGAGGTTTTATTATATTACATTTCCGTATGGAATATGTTAACAAATTTTTAATTTATTATGCTAATATATCAAAAAATTCTATTATATTGCCAAAAGAACTATTACATGAAAAATATTTTCAGCATTAAGGCAGTGAAAATTTTTATTTCTAAACAGAAAAGTACATTTTAAGACATCCTTAACACATTTTGAACAATTTTAGAAAAATATATGTATGTGTGAGATGTGGATATAAATTAATCAATAACACATGCACATGTCAAATTAAATTTGATATGTAAATGCATATGTGTCTAGGGCTAGATAGTTACTTTTTGTAATTTTTATAATTAGAACACAAATTATTTAAAATTTAAGATTTTTATTGCACTATTTTCTATAAACAAATAGTAATAATTCTCGCAACTATGATAGTAGTATAGTCTACACGGAAAAGCGAGTTTTTAAACTATGCTTATGTATATAAAAGGTATTTTCTATATGATATACAGACATCATATAGAAAATGGTAGATTTGTATTTAGTGATGCTAAAAACACATAAATCCTTCAGAGCCAGATATTTGACCTCATCGTATTACCTTACAACTACTATGTATTGTAGGGAAAGTAATAAAAATAGAAGCAAGGGGGAAGGGATGCTATTAATGAGGGGAGAATGAATAATAATAATAATAAAAACAAATAGGAGGGACACAACAACATAAGATACTTAGATTATATATCAAATTTGGTTTATCCAATTATTCAATATGGGCATTTAAAATTGAATAAGAAAAATAGGATAAATTATCAAAATTTTAGAAGTTAAATATGTTATAATATCTTATGTTCTGTGCTCTTTTAAAATAAATACACAGAATTCCACTGATGTAGATTTTTCACACATGTATCATATTTGTCATACAATGCAATATATCATTAAAAGTATATAAAACAATATATATTTAAACAAAATATTTTATTTATAAATTCTTCTAAATGCATTCTTTTAACATTCAATATATTCATTGATAAAGAAATATATTGGTATCTACAAATAAAAACATCAGACTTAGATAACAAAAAATAACAAATTGAAGAATTTTTTTAGCAATTCATATTCAATGTATTGCACTTGTTTTCATTTATTAATTTATTTTTTAAATAACTGTAGAATAAAAAAATAAAATAATAGCAATTTTGAGTACTGATCCAAGTATCAAAATTATAAATCAGAGATGCATATTCATACTGTAAATATTTTATTAAAATTTAAAATCAATTTTAAGTATTAAAAGATACCTACACACAAATGTACTTTTACATTAAATATTTTGTTAACAGAAACTAACAATATACTGCAGAAAAGTGAAGTTTACTAATTTCAAGTATGTACCAAATAAAAACTGTTATTATAAAAATATCCAGTATATTTTCAATGAAATGTGTAATTAAAACATGACTATGGTAAATCAATATTGACAGCCTTCAGGGCATCCACTGCCCACTTGGGGTAGTCTTTGTTTGGAAACATCTTCAGCATAAAATCTTCAACAAATTTGGGAAACCTGTCTTCCAGTACGCTTTCTCGAATGGATTTCATTAAATTCATCTGATGGATTAGGTAAAAACAATAATTAGGAATCATATTTTAAATAGATAAATTTTTATATAATAGAAACAAGAAATTTTAAGATGCCATTAAAAAAAAAAAAATAAATGAACCACTTATGACTGGACTCATACCAACAGCCTTTGAGGTAGCACCTTAACATCCTCGAAAATTGTGGGTTAAAACTGACCTGTATAAGGGCTGGAAGTTGTTCACTCTTATGTGGTAGATAGCTTTAGTTAGACCCACATTGAGAACCTATTATTGGATCTACATTTAGAAGGATACATTGTGGTCCAAAAAGTAGATTGCTGAAGTACTAGCTTAAAGGTTGTTGTTTCAAACCCAGTCAAGGGCAAATGTGTTCAAAATTACCTCTTGGTATTTCTTATTTCAAATACTTTTATGCTTTAATACTGAAATCTTGACCTAAATGCAAATCTTGTTAAAATGATTTACTGTGTGAAAGAGAGTAGGTGAATTCTGGTACTTATATTACAATTTATCATATTTTAGCTTTCACTTGTGGCTGCTAACTTCACTCCTGCCAAAACACCAATCGGAGATAGTAGGAATTAGTACTTAAATTATAAGTTCAGACCCAAAGTTAGTTTTTGGCCTAATCTCATAGCGCAGGGCTAGTAAGCTCATGGCCCTGAATTCGAACCTGCCTGGGACTCAAAACACATCAAATTTCCACAGTGATGAACTGGACGAGAGATTCAATCATGGAACAATTCAATCTCATGGCAACATCACACTGAGTACAGGGGCACATTTCAAACTTGTTTCCTGGTTGGCGACGACTGATGTCATGTCCTTCTTGGCAACAGCACAATTGAAGTTCAACCCTTCACTAGCAGCTGACCAGAATGTTCCTGAGGTATAGGCAGTTATGGGGTGATCTCGCTGTTGCTCCTACAAACAACCGAGCACATCTCCATTGGAGAGAGTGTCAAAAACCCAGACCACACGACCAACTCTAAGGCTTATGGAATTGGAGGGAGTGTGTGGCTATTGTCTCCATTCTTGCCAAAACATCAATCGAACATGCTGGGAATCAGTACTTGAATTAGAAGTTCGGACCAAGAGCTAGCTTTTGGTCTAATCTTATAGTGTTGGGCTAGTAAGCTTACAGTCCCAAGTTCGAACCCAACTGGGACCAAAAGCTCGTCAAATTCCTATACACTTTTAAATACAGTGGAATTGTATTAATGTACTTCCATTTTTCTATCTTTTCATTACTATATTATAATTTGATAAATAAAAAATACAAGTTTTAAAATGTTATATATCCTGAGTTTATATTGTTTTAACTTTAAATTGTACTTGAAATGGGGGAGAGAAATTAATTTAACACCTTAAATGCTAATCTCCAATATTGAACGATTGCTTACAGAATGATGATATGTTATGTTTAACCCTTCCTGCATTTGATTTTATATAAATTTTAATTATTTTAGTTAATTCAATAGTGTTATTAATTTAAACACTGTTAATTAGCATTTTTATTTAATTTAAATACAATTAAAATTTTCCCTAATTCAAATTAACTCCGATTCTATCAAAACTGCTTTTTGCTAGCTTCCATTAATTTAAAACACTGATGATTTGAATTAAAAAGAAAAGTTAGATATAAAGAAAGAACATGCCGATCCTGTAAGCATAGTTGCAACTTTTAACCTTCTCTAACCATTAGGAATGGGATGATTTATTTACATGAAATCAATATATTAGAACTCAATAGAAATGTTTCATGTTTATAACATTATATTTTTAGATACAATTTCAGGATTAACTTTCATCACAGTTTGTGACCCATATTTATAAAAGTGTGTATGCAAGTGAGTTCATGTGCATGTTTCCTTATTTATGAAGGGGAATAAACAGTAAACTCCAAGACAAAATTTTGCACTAACACAGAAATTATCTGGACTTAAATCCTAACATATTCTGGTATTTAAATATTATTTATTTGATTATTTTTTATGAATTTCTTTTGAGATGTTTTAAATAGAATATGCCAATATTTAGAAGTCCAATTAAACTAAATATTTTAATTGTAGATACTTTCCATTGTTAAATATTTATTTTTATAACACATTATTTATATACATACATTTTTGTGTATAAAAAATATTTCCCATCTTATAACAGGCAGTGTTGGGTATTTTTTTATATTGAATTTTTATTCGCCCTGTGATGTTATTGTATTTTTACTTTCATATATTTACATTTCTGTTTATTAGCAAAAATACCTGGTAAAATTTTACTTAAAGATCAGGTATATATTTCTGCATGAATCAGAAATAGCCAGCAATGCCTGGTATGTTTAAATGATGTTGGCTTGAAAGCATTCCAAATGCATCCATTCACTTTTGTAAAATCAGTACATACAGCTCAATGAAATAGAAAATAGTTTTAGTAAATACAAATGAAATAATATACAATGGTGTTGAAAATTGAGAAAGAATGTAACTTTCTCCATCATTAACAGAGATGAATTAAACTTTCAACTATCAATTAATAGCAAAGGTATCAAAATAATATAATGATGTTGGGCTACCTTTTATACTTTTCAGCACTGATAAGTTTTAGAAAAAAAATTGTAGCAAGCTGTGGTAAGCATTTTTAGTGAGCAATTGCAAAAATTAATGTTTTTATGCATAATTAATGCAGGCAATAAAATTATATAAGACAAAGTTACTACAAATATGCAATTACGCTTAAGTTATTAGTATATTAGTAACATAACGAATTGCATTTTAGTTTAAAAACAGTAGTCTAGTGAACAAAATATACAACATAGATTTTTACAATCATAATATATCACGGCAGATGGGGGGGGGGGAGAATAGAGATTTGAATAAGCATGAAGTTTTAAATACATGTTCAAACTTAATTTTTGGGGGGATACATGCTTTTCTACTGGTAAAACTGACTAGACGCAAAAGACTATCAGGTCTACATTATCTCCACATTAATATTTTTAGATGTTGTTCAAATTAAAGACTACATCTAGGGTTCACTTTTATATAAATTTAAAACCTTCAGCTTCAGTTTTATGAAAGGGGAAAGGGAAAGATTCAGTTGCAAAGTAATGTAAACTCAATTGCAACTAAGTTTAATTACTCTTGCTCTTATATATCACAATATACTTTTAAATGGAATAAAAAACACTTCTATGATTTAATATTCTCTAAAATGGTGTTGAATCACATTACATTGAACACAGACTTCACACAAGGTTGTCATAAAACACTACACCTAAAATAAATACTGGTGATAACAGTTACACTTACATTCAAATCTACAATAGTAGTTTGATGTACATTAATTTAAATATTTCTTTAAATGACAAGATATAAAAACAGAAAAAAATGAAGAATTATATAAATGAAATAAACAATTTGATTTTACACTTATATAAATTGAAATTTGCAAAGCATATTCTATCTAATTATTTAAGCACACTTATTATAACAAAATTACAAGTATCAATTAAATGTAAGGTAAATATTACATACTTGATGAGCAATGTTATGTGTAGTGATCATGTGACAGGCAGCAGTTTCCTTTGTGACTATCTGATGAATGTAAGCTCTTGAGTAACGAATACAAGTAGGGCACTTACAATTTTCATCGATGGGTTGGAAATCTTTGGAAAAGCAATTTTTATTCAAATTTATTTCACCACCAGGAATAAGGGCAGTTCCAAATCTCTGAAAATATTATTAAAATTAAAATAGGGAATAAAAGTTTATCTAAAACCCCCCCAAAAACAGAGATTAATATAACTTTAATTATTCGGAAACTTAATGATTAAAGGGGGTAAAATTTATAATGTATTTGCAGTAGCATTAAAATAAATATACTGGGTCATTCAAAAGAATGGGAGATTGGGAAAAAAGTCATCAATATTCGTGATGTGTGTGTTGTCCATCTTGTTGGAACCAGGTGCTATCAATCAATTGCAGAGACTTTGGCAGTTTATGCACAACAAAGGTTCCTGTATGGAACATAGGTATGAGGCATGGCAACATAGGCATTTTCAAAGGTATGATGGTTTTCTGCAAAGGCGCAATGTTTTCAGTACACAATCACTGAATTGATGTATAAATCTTGGTTTTCTTTAGATATCAATAGATGGTGTAAACTGATGGTAATTCAAACATTGATATTCACAATGATATTTATATTTAAATACAACAATAGAACCATATTTTTATTTGATATCTAAAGGAAAATATGTTACAGTGATAGCCTCCTAGTCATTGCATGCATTATGTGTGTATGACCAGATAAAACTGAGTAAAAGGCACTTGTAGTATCTACAGTGTATTTGAGTTTTGCTTGCACAAAGTGCAGATCAAATTTTCTTCATAATTCAAATTTAAGTTTTTCAAATCCATTATTATTTTTTTTTGTGACATCAACAATGTACAAGTAAGTTATTTTTTTCACATGGTAACACTTGTAGACTGTTAGTTTCCATCAAAAATTTTCTATTCAAAGGTAAGATGTGAAAATTAACAAAAATATAAAAAAATTATGATATGGGCAGCACATGACTTTCCCTATATAATTCAATGAATGTACTTCTTTCACTGTGAAAAAGATGTATAAGATCTATGGCACAATGTTTTAAAAGTTGAATTGTACATTTGGTAATTTTCCAGGTGACAACATGTAAAACTATTTCAGGGCACCTGCTTAACTTATATTTCACGCAACTCTAAATTGACATTCATCAAACACAATGAATTTTTCATGAATGCCAAACAGTAAACAAAACTTGCAATTACTAAGATAAAATCCAAGTTTTGTAGAAATTTAAGAGAATAGATATCCATGCTAACTAAAAACTTGCTTTCAAATTTAGGTGGGATTTTTAAAAAGAAATTTTCTCTACAATAATTAACATATTCTGTACATACATTTACTAATGGAATATCTTTAAAAGCAAATGCATTTTTATATAACATTATTTAAAAAAAGAAATCGGATAGTTTGTGTTCAACACAGCCAACCCTGATGTTTGTGACAAGGTAGGAATTGGAGAAAGAAACCTAAACATATTATTCCAATACAACTTATTCAAGCAAATTCCTTTTTTCTAAAATAAGAAAGAAAAAAGGCTTTATCGTACAATGACAATGTTTGAGCATCAAAAATGAACAGAACATTGCATGTTCAAAATATAACACAAAACTTATGATTGTATATGTAGCAGTGACTGGGATAGATTTGTAATTTGTCTTATACTATTTGAAAAGTATCGGCAAAATCAGTCAATTTTGCAACCAATCACACATATGCATCTTTACATTCTATGGTCCTGGACCTGTTTAGACATAAGCATGAAACATTTTGTGCATACTGAAGTTTATAACAAAAATTTTTATTAAAATTTCAATACATGAAAAAAGTTCTTTTAATAAGAGAAAAGAGTATGAGAGTATAAAAAACAATGCAGCTCTGGTGATTTCATATACATGAATTAAATAATAAATATGAACATACAAATGGTATTTTACAGTATTGAATTAATCAACATGAGTTAAACAATAAACAACTTGATCACAATGTAAAATGTTATGCAAAGGAAGTATAGAAAACAGACATATGTTTCAGAAATGCTTGAATTTCTTTCTTCAGTGTGAATAAGATCAGATCTGAACACCAAATGAGAGTTTGGCCATGCCAAGAAAGCAGCAAAATGGTGAAACTACATAACTTAGAAAGGTAGCACCACCTAATTTTACAAAAGAGAAGCTATACTAGTTAAAAAAATAAAATGTAAATTATATGAACAGGAAGTCTGGTGTGTAAAAAGTGAGACAGAGATAATATAATTATATGTATCCGTGCTATAACTAGAGAATATGATGTCACTGAAAACCAAAGAACACTTTAGAATACAGGAAGCAAAAGAAAAATCAAACCAATGATTAGCAATCCAGCAGTGATTAGTGATTGAAGATTTATTAGTTTCTTGATTTTTTTTACACAATTTTTGTGTTCTGTCAAGAGGTACTTAGGGTACATTTGTCTGCATTAACCCTTTCGCGACGAACGGCACGCATAGGTGCCAGATGCAAACATGCATTCAAGGACGAGCGGCACTCACTCGGGCCAGAGGAAATTTTATCGCAAGCGGATAGTGGCACGCATAAGTGCCAGTACGCAGAACGTTTTAATTTGTGAACTAGATGGCGTTACTTGTCCATGGAACTAACTTCAATGCATTTTGCAGAGGCATGACCTTGGTAGAAGAGGATCGAATGAATTATTTCTCCATTTGGAGCGGTGAAAATCATTTTGTAACATAAACAAACAGAGCAATTCTCGTAGCATCAACAATTTTATTATTGAGTTTCGGTTTTTATTTTTATTTCAGCGTTATGATTTCGTTGGTGAATCATAGGAATATAAGAGAGTATTTTTTTTTGTTTGGGTTTTAGAGGCAGTGAAATTATTCGTTTATTTCAGATAAAAGAATGGGAGCAACTAACGAGTATTTTGTATTCAGATTTGTATGAAAATTATACATCAAATAGAACATAAATATTTCTTTTATTCCTGTAAAAAGTAGATTTCTGTGTTGAATAGGTGATTTTTAGTGAATTTTTTTCGAGAGTTAGGCTTAGCGCAAAAAATGCGCCGTCTTTTTCGACCAGTTCGGAAGCGAAGCGCGTCGTCCTTTGGGCCGCGACAGCTCCGGAATGCCGCCGTCCCGAAAGGGTTAACAGGGAATTTGATAAATGTTCCAATTAGTGAACTTTTCAATAATGTTGGAAATAATCAATACATCGCGATTCACGTTCCTGTGAACGGGCGTTTATGCAAATTTAATATGAACGACTCTTCCCGTTCACCGGCGTGAACCGTGACGTTTTTCAACATGAGGTTTCATGCAAATCAGTTCTCAATGCGTACGCATCTGATTTGCATATCCGGGGGCGTTTCCGGAACTGTCCATTCTCGGATATATAGGGCAGAGGTTTCTTGAAGCAAATGAGAAGGTCGAAAGGATCGATGAGATCAGATCCGACGTCTGAAGAAGTCAGACGAGATAGACACTGATGGTCTGATGCAGGCAGACAGAAATGTTTTATTGACAGAAGCACTGCGGAATATCGTTTGACGACGGTGAATAGTCGAAACGGATGCAGATGTGGTCAGTTTGGACCAGCATGTATTGAACGTTAAATTTACTTACAAACGTTCGGAAGCCGCTTTAAATATTTTCCTGATGTTCTATCCTTTGGTTTCCCTTTGCCAAGTGATGGTGGCTGAAATACACGCAAGTGATAGAGGTAATATAGTAACTTACTACCAAATGCTTCAAGGAATCTCTGTCTAGTCATTTACAACTAAAAATCTTTTGTACATAGTATATTTTTGATGTTTTACGGCATGGAAAATTACCAGGTACGTGTAATATGCCGAGTTGTGTTTTTCACCAAATAAAGTGAACGAAGTTTTTCTTTAAAACTGGACTTGTGTACTTTCATAACCCAGCCAACACTTATTGACTCTGACAGTGCGTGCTTTGCTATCTTCAAATTTTAAATTTTCCAATAGAAACGGTTACGGGGCCAGTTCAACGCCCAATAGAGTCATAAGTACAAGTATCTTTAAAGAAATCGTTCCAGTGTTCAGATGGGGGCCACACCTGGCACCATTTTGAAGTTCGTGTGAACAACGAAACGCAACAGTGTAAACGTAAACAGTGTACAAGAACTTTTGCTTCTGCTTCTTCAAACCTACGAGTGGCCATGGAGGCAAGTAGAACGGAGTTGCTGACGCGGGACAACTACGTCACCTGGCGTACCGACATCTCATTCGTCCTCAAGGGAGAAGGATGTTTCGGACACGTAGATGGAAGTGCTAAGCCTATCGAAGAAGACGCAACCGCGAGTCGTCGCGACTACGATGATTTTTATCGGAGGAAAGACCGAGCGCTCGCCATCATTTATCAAAGTTTATCCTCGGAATACAAGGAGTTGATAAACGTCACCGACGAACCTAGTCAAGTATGGAATACCTTGAAAGAACATTTTCAAGCGCCTTCCAGAGCCAACCTGGTTAGATTACTAGATGAGTTCTTCGACGTTCGGCCGGAGCCAGACGAGCCTGTTGACATTTTTTGCTCAAGACTGCGGAAGGCCGTGACGAGGTTTAAAGACGCGAAACACCCCATTGAAGACATGTATGTAGCATTCCAGTCGATTCGGTACCTTCCGGAAGAATTCCGAGGTATCGTTCAAATTATATATCGATGGAATGACTCGGACTTCAAGCTCAGCAAAATACAAGCAGAGCTAGCAGCGGAGGAGAGTCGGCTGAGGCAGCAAGCAAGTGACTTTTCCAAAACTGCGAGTTCAAATTCTGCATATTTTACTTCTAAGAAATTTGTAAATAGAGTAAAAGTGTCTAAACTTCCAAATGTATCTCATAATGTGTCTAATGTAAATACTTCTAGTCATAATGTAAATATTTCTAAAAGTAAAATTAAGTGTTTTAAGTGTAACAAACTAGGTCATACTAAATCTAATTGCAGTAGAAATAATGGATCTAGTATTGTGGAATTTCTTGGGTCTCCACAGATTGAGGCTAATACTGTAATCGATCCAAGCGATAGACTCAGCTGGGTAGTAGACACTGCTGCTACGCGACATTTCTGTAATAACATTAAGTTATTTTCAAAATTTAATGAGTGTAAGGGCACTTCAATGTCGCTAGCAGTAGGGGATGTCGAAAGTCCAGTTGAGGCTATCGGGACGGTGGAAATGTATGTCCAATTTAAGGATAAGCAAAGTATTATCAAATTGGAAAATGTTATGTATTCTCCTAAACTTAGGAGAAATTTATTAGCTGCATCTGTTCTTGAGGAACAAAATTTTAGTTTTAATGGAGCTAATGGGGTTCTATGGTTTTTTACACCTAAAGGGGAGAAATTCTTTTATGCAAAAAGAAAGAATGGGTTATATTTTTTAAAACCTAAGTATAGTACCCAGGAACAACATAACGTAGAAAACCGTCAATCTAAAGATAGGGATCGAGATGGAGACAAGAAACACAAAAAGGATAAGAAATCCAAGGATAGGGATCCTAGTGCTTCCAGAAAAATAGACAAAGTAAAAATAGCACCTAATCTTAAAGAAACTAAATTTAAATCTGACAAAACAAAAACTAAGCAGAATAAAAATGTGAATAGTTCAATATCTAAGCCTAGCAGTTCAGTAACTGAACTTAATAGTACAAACTGTCTTTGGCATAAACGATATTGCCACATAAACGCTGAATATCTTCTCCAAACCAGCAAAGTTTCTGCCGTAAACGGACTTCCTAGGCTTAAATACAAAAAGTTAAATTGTAAATCGTGTAAATTGGCTAAGTCTAGGAGAGTATCATATAAACCCACCGGTAGGATAAGGTCCACTAAACCATTGCAATTGTTACACATGGATGTGTGTGGTCCCTTACCCACAGCCTCATATGGTGGGAACAAGTATGTCTTAACTATAACAGATGATTATAGTAGAAAAGTTTTTGTTTACCTCATGAAACAGAAGTCAGAAGTATTTTCACATTTTAAAGAGTTTCAGGCCAGAGAAGAAAGGCAGTTAGGTACTAAAATTCTATGTATCCGGACGGATAATGGGATGGAATTCTGCCATGATAAGTTCAAAAATTACCTGAAGGATATCGGTATTAAGGCTGAGAGGACTAACACATATACCCCACAGCAAATTGGAGTATCAGAGCGATTCAACTTAACCGCATTTGACTGTGTTAGAGCCATGTTGAACGACAGCAAATTACATGACAGATTCTGGGCGGAAGCAATATTGTGTTTTGCATACACTAAAAATCGAATATGTCACAAATTTAAGACAAAAACTCCACATGAACTCTACAGTGGTAGAAAACCTTCAGTCAAACATCTTAGAACCTTTGGTTGTAGAGCATATGTAGGCAAACCCAGTCAGCTCAGAAAGAAGTTAGACATGAAAGCTACAGAAGGGGTGATGGTAGGCTATGCTACTAAAACTAAAGGATATAGGATATTTTTATCAGGAGAGAAAAGAACAATTGAGACCTGCAATGTGAGGTTTGATGAGGGTGATGTAGTGGAAGGCATCCTGGACCCAATTTGTCCCAGAAATATCTCCTCAGGGATATCAAGAGATAACCTTTCAGAATACTCCGACGGGGAATATCCGAGAGAGCAGTCTGATGGGGGGGCAGGAGAGAGTGAAGACACTGGTGACGATCCGTCTGAATCCAGTGAGGAAACGGACTCTCCTGCTGACTTCAGTATGACTCCTTGCTCGGATATTGCTTGGCAGCGAAAGACGGTTCCAAGACCCGATGGGAGTAGAACCGATGTGTATTATTACGCTCAAGGAGATAATAAAAGGCTGAGGTCACACAATGATGTTAAGAAATATTGTGATAAAAGGAATATACAATTTGATCAGCAACTGTTTAATTTTCGGGAAAATAAAGGTCTTAAAAGGGTCAGAGGCAGACCAGAAGCAAGCAATATTGAAATAAATATACCAAAAGGGTACAACGCTGCTATTAAATCTTCCCAGTCCGAAAAATGGTGTAAAGCTATGGATGAAGAAATGGCCGTAATGCAAGAGAGGGGTGTCTGGGAACTAGTTCCTGCATCCACCTCACAAAAGCATATAGGCAATAGATGGGTCTACACTATTAAGAAAGACGAGAAAGGGAAAATCAAGAGGTTTAAAGCTCGTTTGGTAGCCCAGGGGTATGGTCAGAAAAAGGGAGAATCATATGATGAAGTTTTTAGCCCTGTTGTTAACTTCAACTTAATTAGAGCATTCTTCTCAATTTTCGTATGCATGCTTGGCTGGATGCATTTCCAATTAGATATCAAATCTGCCTATCTCTATGCTAAATTGAGTCAAAAGGTATATATGAAACAGCCTCAAGGTTATGTCAATCAGGAACAGCCTGATTATGTTTGTTTGTTGAAGAAAGCCATTTACGGTCTTCATCAAAGTGGAAGAGAATGGTTTAATGAACTTGACACCAAATTAAAAGAATTAAATTTTTTAAAACTTCAATGGTATAATTGTGCATATATTTACAATAGCAAAGTTCTTATGCTAGTCTATGTGGATGACATAATTCTCTTCTCAAAATATCAAAGGGACATAGACCACATTGTTTCATTACTTAGCATAGAATTTGATATCAAGGTATTAGGAAAAATTAGAAAACTGTTAGGCGTGGAATTTAAAGAGTGTGACAATAAATTTTTTATACATCAAAGTCAGTATATAGATAAAGTATGTCAAATGTTTCAACAGTATAAATATCCAGTTACTTCACTTCCCATTTCTAAAGGGAATATTCTAAGTAAAATAGATTGTCCAAAGACAAGTGAAGAAATAAAGCAAATGCAAAGTTTTCCTTACAGGAGCTTAATTGGGTGTTTGGCTTTTATATCTAGTAGGACTAGACCTGATATTTGTTACGCCATCAATATATTATCTCAATTTCAAGAAAACCCTGGAATTAAGCATTGGGATGCATTGTTAAGACTTTTAGGATATGTTGAAAAGACTAAAAACTATATGTTGAATTTATCTAACATTCAGGAGTTAAAATTGAATTGTTATTCAGATTCTGACTTTGCTGCAAACCGAGATGACCGTGTTTCACTTGGAGGCATGATACTCTTTATTGACAATGTACCTATTTCTTGGCGTACCTTTAAACATAAGTGTGTCAGCTTATCAACCATGGAAGCTGAATACGTATCACTAACTGAAGCCGCTAAGGAAATGGTATGGGTACAAAACATAATTGAAGAATGTCATTTACTTGGGTTAAATTTTAATAAAAGTAACAGTGTTATTTTTAGCGACAACCAAGCAGCCATTAATTTTTCTAACTCTCCAATTGAAAACAATAGAACTAAGCATATTGATGTTAGATATCATTTCCTAAGAAATTTAATAGTCAATGAATCTTTTAATGTTAAATTTGTAAATAGTAAAGATAACTTAGCAGATCACTTTACTAAACCAATGACTAAGGAAATAATACTTAAATTTTGTAATAAAATTTTTAAAAACTAAATCAAACTTTTTGAGATTAAATGTTTAGTCTAAAGAAAATTTTAAATACTAAATTGAATTTACAACTTGGGAATTTTTTTAAAAAAGATGTCATATATATACATTATTGTTTATCTTAAACCTCATTGATATAAGATAGTATATCTTGAGTATAAATTTTTGTGATATTGAATCTTTTTCACTTTACACCTTTGTATATACATCCATTTTCCATGACCCGCATGATGCTAAATAATAGCTTATGTGTATAAAATTTTGTATTTTTCAACTTGGTAAAAAGTATGTGTTGAAAGTTTTGATAAAGGAATTTTATTATCTAATTACTTGCATCATGTATTTTTAAATATTTGGTATATCAATGCAGTCTAATAGTATTAATTATGTATACTTATATTGTGTTAATAGACTAAATTTTTTTTTTAAGTTTTTTGAATTATAGTGTTTATACTCAAATTTAAAGTAAACTTAAATTCTATGCTTATACAAAATCTTAATCTTTTAAAGTTGACTTGTTTAATATGATAATGTGCTTATACTTAAATTTTGGATACTTATAATTAAATTTAAACTAAAATTTCAATTTTTGAATGCTGATACTTAAGCATTGAAGTTGTGTTGTATATAAATTTCTACTTGATGTGAAATGTTGTTGTTACAATATTGTCGACAATACTTAACTATTTTTCAGATGCTATAAGTACTTATGCATTTTATTTTAAATTTAATAATGATATAATACTTTAAATTTTTTCCTTCATTATATGTTTGATAGGATACTGGGGGCCTTGGTGTTTATTGATATACCTTGGTTTCTCAGAGTAAGTTTTCTTTTGCATATGCATTGAGACTTAAGGATTTGCATGAGGGGGCCGATTGTTGGAAATAATCAATACATCGCGATTCACGTTCCTGTGAACGGGCGTTTATGCAAATTTAATATGAACGACTCTTCCCGTTCACCGGCGTGAACCGTGACGTTTTTCAACATGAGGTTTCATGCAAATCAGTTCTCAATGCGTACGCATCTGATTTGCATATCCGGGGGCGTTTCCGGAACTGTCCATTCTCGGATATATAGGGCAGAGGTTTCTTGAAGCAAATGAGAAGGTCGAAAGGATCGATGAGATCAGATCCGACGTCTGAAGAAGTCAGACGAGATAGACACTGATGGTCTGATGCAGGCAGACAGAAATGTTTTATTGACAGAAGCACTGCGGAATATCGTTTGACGACGGTGAATAGTCGAAACGGATGCAGATGTGGTCAGTTTGGACCAGCATGTATTGAACGTTAAATTTACTTACAAACGTTCGGAAGCCGCTTTAAATATTTTCCTGATGTTCTATCCTTTGGTTTCCCTTTGCCAAGTGATGGTGGCTGAAATACACGCAAGTGATAGAGGTAATATAGTAACTTACTACCAAATGCTTCAAGGAATCTCTGTCTAGTCATTTACAACTAAAAATCTTTTGTACATAGTATATTTTTGATGTTTTACGGCATGGAAAATTACCAGGTACGTGTAATATGCCGAGTTGTGTTTTTCACCAAATAAAGTGAACGAAGTTTTTCTTTAAAACTGGACTTGTGTACTTTCATAACCCAGCCAACACTTATTGACTCTGACAGTGCGTGCTTTGCTATCTTCAAATTTTAAATTTTCCAATAAATAAGACCCTTAAGGGAAGAAAAATTGGTTTTTAGATAACAGAAAATACTAAAGGGTGTCCCAAAATTCATGCAACATTTGAATTTTGCACCCTTTGTGCGATAAAGTGTTGCCAACGAAAAAGAAAAGATAGCGTGACAGCTGACAGTCTAGGGTTACTAAAAATGGAGTGCTACATGAAAGAACAATGCGTTTTCATTGTTGAGCAATATTTAAAAAATAATGAAGGTTTGGCAGCTACAGTTCGCAATTTTCGCAAATTCGGCACCGTGGTCAAGAATTGGACATTTCGAGAAGCTCTCTACAGCGTTTTCTAACGAAAGATTTGCATCTTCATGCTTACAAAATTCAATTGACTCGAGAACTGAAGCCTACTAACCACGCACAGCGAATAGAGTTCATTGAATGGAATATGGAACAACAAGTGGATGCTGATTTTTCGAACAAAATCATCTGCAGCGATGAGCATTTACCCGATATGCTATTCCATACATAACCCTATACTGTATACTTTATGAATCAATACAAAATTTACAATTTTTAATTATAAACCTGTGTTTTCTATCAAAATTACTTCTTGCGTGAATTTTGGGACACCCTATACTATGAAGTTAAACTTCTTGCAAAAAAAAAGAAATTGAAGTATTTCTGAAATGCAAGCTTGCTTACTGAACTTTATTTGCACAGCATTTTATATTGTAATTTCCTTTATTTATTGTAAAGTTATGCTCTATATTTATGAGTAAAACAAAACTAACTTAAGACTAATAATCTTACCGCTGTTCTTGTAGGAAATACACAGTCAAACATATCACAGCCAAGCGCTGAACAAACAACAAGATCTAAAGGAAATCTAAAGAAAAGGAATTGTGTATTAAAGAGATTATGTGGACCAATACAATATTAACATTAAAATGATATAATATAATTCAGCCATTAAAATATTGAATTACAATATAAATATACATTCGATATGGAATCTAATTTAGCACAAGATAGAAATAGCTATAACAAAAAAAAAGATAACTGTGTTTGTGAGAATAATTATTTGGAAATTCTAAACATTTCAAATAATTATTTTTATAAATTGTGAGTCATTTTCAAACCAGTCATTTGATATTGCAGAATTTATAATTGTAAGGATTCCTTACAAAATGATTGTGGGATTGTAAAAATAAACAATATATGATTCATAAAACAAGTATTTCTCACTAATGGAGTCCTGAGTCATAAAATGCTTTTATAGTAAACAGTAAACAAATTAGAAAGTCTGTCAGATGTAGCTTCATCTTATTTTGTACTAGAAAATGTACAAAGCTGAGTAAAAGGTACGGTGCTGAGCATATTGTGCACTACTCCCTAATACGACTGTGCATTATACCCTAAATATGCCTTTTGTTCTTTGTGTGAGCTTAATATGCCTTAAATAAGCTTTCATATGCCCCAAATAAGCTTCCTTGACGAGTCTTTCATCTTCTGCATGGGTGTACTTTTGATATACCCTAAATAAGTTCCTTTGATACACTCTAAATAAGAACTCCTTTGATACACACTAAATAAGCTCCTTTGATACATTTTACATAAGTTCCTTTGATGCACCCTCAATACACCTTTCGACCTCTGTGTAGTAGGAATATGCCTTAAATGAGCTTCTTTGATATTTCCTAAATAAGCTCCTGCAATACACTTTTTGACATCTGCACAAATGTAATATGCCCTAAATAAACTTGTTTGATACATAAAAAATAAATATGGTTTTTCAATACTGTAAGGATCTGTTGGAGAAAAATATCAAGAAACATGCCACTGATCCCATACTTGCATGTGGAGGGCCAGTTCAAAGAAAAAAAAAACCCACCCCAAGTATTGTCAGGGACTTGTGTGGGGTTGAAATTAAAAAAGTCAAATTTTGGTGTAATTTAGGTAAAAATTTAAAATTGATATCGGATGGTAACATGTACATACTATGTACGAGACATGCAAAATTAAAAACTGATTTAATAAAAAATAAAATGTAACATTTTTATATGTGATATTCTACCTTTGAACTAAATTTGGCTTTAAATCATTACTTAGTTCAGATACAGCATAATAATGCAAAATATAAAGATGCATTTATGTATGATATGAACAAAATTTTAGAAAAACTAAAGACTTTCTCTTTGTATCCATTTAGAAGCTTTCTTTTGAACCAAATTTGGTTTCAAGTAATTGGGCAGTTTTGGAGAAAAAGTGGGCACACAAATTTACAAAAAGACAGACAAACTAAGCAACAGTTGAACGAAGTGCTAAAAAGTGGTCTTTCGTAATCAACATACAATGTCCTTGATAATGTCTAGATTTTCAATTTTACCAAAAAGTGTTTTCAACACAAAAACAATAATTCCCTTTAGTTAAAAGTGGGCCACAGTAAAAAAAAAAAAAGTCTGGATTACTTCTTTAAAACATCTCAACATCCAGGAGTCTATGGATTACAGTATACAAATTAAAGGTAATTTCCAACAATAAATTACAATGTAATAAAACTACACTTTAAAAATCTGTAAACTTATTTTAAGATATACAAATTCCACTTTTTAACAACCTAAGTCTTTAAAATGGTTTTAGTCATAAAATTCGATATACACCAAATTAAAAGGTTCAAAAAGTAAATAATTCAACAAATATACACAATACTTTTTATCACACTGAAAATATATAAAATGGTTTTCATAAAAATAATTAAAATTATTATCTTCAACTAAAAATTATCTCATTATTAGAAAATAGTTAAATGGATAAATATAAATAATTTTTTGAAACAAATGCAATTATTTTACATAAAAATTAACAAGTTATTACCCAACACCCATTAAATATCTTGGTTTGTCATCGGGCAGTAAGTCTGTGCTTATATGAACCATCTTCCAAAAGTCATTTTTGGATTCACCCCCACTAAGACCACCTATAGCATAACCAGCAACTTTTCTTTTCAATAATTCTATAAAAAATTATAAAATAATTAGAAATTTAAAGTATAATAAATTAAACATGATGTGAATATTACAAGAATTGAAAGATAAATAAGTGGCCAAAGGTTGTGTCTTCACATCAAAGTAGGTAACTTCAAAAGGTTTCCACAAGCAAATATGTATATTAATTTTGGGCAATTTTTTTTTTTTTTTAAATAATTATTATTTTTTTTTAAGTACATCCAGGACTGTTGGTCTAATCCTTATTCAAATGTTAATTTCTCAGTTTTTATATTTGTTAAAATTTGTTTATTATATTATAAAAATAAGATTTCCAGTTTAAATGTTACATATGCTGAATATTTTCTACTGTGTTACATTTTACGTAATGATTAATATCTTACAAAAAATCTATATTTTGCATATTGATTCAATATCATAATTTTATCTAAAGATATATACTGGTATGCTCAATAAAAAATTTATAAAATAGTTGTGGTCATTATCTAAATTATTGAAAGAAAAATCTAAAAGAAATAATTCAAATTTCTTTAGATTCCTTCTAACAGTTTGGGACTAGTTTATAATTTTATTTTAAGTAATCCATGTTGTAGAAATAATATTTCAAAATCTACACTATTAAATTATTAAGTCAAAATTTTTTTGAACTACTGAGTCACACCTTATATTAGTCAATTTTATCATGGAATATTTTTCAATGAAAATTATGGAAATATGTATATAATCATGTAACCATTATGTTCTCCTTTTTCTTCTATTTCATGATTCTCCAAATCATTAAACACAATCATTATTACCAATTTTTATTGACTATTTGCATGTGATGTCACTATAGGCAATTTACTTTATGTTAATCTTGTTGGATGAAAAGATTGCTTTACTGTCCTATGTTAAGAGTAGTATGATTTTCTTTACCACATTTTAGTAACTATTATTAACACTTTCTGCCACACTTTCAGGAAGCAAGTATGAACTTATGTCCAAACCTTCTGCACACAATTTCTCAATATATCTTTCTTGAAGGCATATAATATTCATATTTTTATCAAATCTGATAACAATATCTTGGCTGGATCCATTACCACATCAGCATATATTCCTCCAAGATGATGATGTAAACAACCGTGGTGTCATATTGTGATATATGTGCAAATGGTCAGCTGAGAAAATCAACATAAAGAGGGAGCTAAAACGAATTTTATTACAATTAAATTATTCTAGTTTAATCCATTTTTCTTAGTTATCTTCTTTTTCTTAACTAAATTTTTATTTATATCTAAGTTTCTAGAACCACTGCACATGGAAGTAACAGGTTAAATATCTTTAATCTTTATTATTAATTTTGAGTTTCTGGGAGATAAGGGTCTCTCATATGAAATGCAAATTTGACATATTCTCTAATTAAGATCTCCACCATGCAATATATTTGTTAACATGCGATGCACCTTGTTATGTCCTTATACTGATTTTTCAAATTTATACATACACACTTATTAGGGAGCGGTAGCCCAGTGGTTAGCGAGCGGGAGTTGCACTCGGTAGGCCTAGGTTCGATTCCCTCCATTACCAAAACTTCCACCGTGTTCATGCGGAGTACAATCATGTTAAACATGTGGGTCCATAAATCCTTCCAAGAGGTTGGTGGTAGGGGAAGGAGGTTACGGTCCCTGTGGATGCCCCCCCCCCCCTCACTGGGTTCCGTTCTAAATTGGGTGGCTCTTCCCGGTCGTCCAAACAGTTACCTTACACCTTTCTGGTAGGTCGGACGGCCTGGGTCTCAACAACAACATACACACTTATTGTAGAAGCAGAAGAATAGAATGTAGATGTACACATGTATGTTGTATGAGCATAGTTTCCAAATTATAAGCTCCTTTTTGAGACACTTTTCTGGTTGCAAAAGACAAAATACAAATGTATTTTATCCATTGCTGCATGTAAAACTATACTATGCATATTTTATCATATTTGGAATCTCTGATGTTCAAACATTTTATTTTAGAAATTTTTCCCTTAATTATTTTATTTTATTGCTATCATACATTTAAAAAACTTTGCAGGAAATATTGTTTCAGTGGTTATGCCCAGGGATCAAAATTTGCAGTCACTTATTTGACACTGGCACTAGTTAGTTTTTCAGTTTTGGTGACTATTAAAACACAAGATATGTAATAAAGGTGGTATCACGTCTATTCTAAATTCAGTTATAAAATTAACGACACAACATCATAGATAAAAGGTTATTTAATAAAATCATCCTACAAGATATACATAGTTTTAAAAATCCAGAGCGCTTTCGGGCATTACTATGCCCTTCATCAGAGGCTATATGAAACAGTAAATGCAGAATGCTTATATGTAGACCAGTAATTTGTATTTGTAATTGATTAATTTTAATATCCTGCTTGTACTACCATTATTTTGTGTTTATTTATGTAAATTTATCTGCTCATCAGGTCTACATATAAGCATTCCGCGTTTACTGTTTCATATAGCCACTGGTGAAGTAATGCCCAAAAGTGCTCTGGATTTTTAAAACTATGTACATCTTGTAGGATGATTTTATTAAATGACCTTTTATCTATGATGTTGTATTGTTGATTTTATAACACAAGATATGCTTTATTTCATTTTTCAGATAACTGGTAGGAAAGTCCAGAATAGTCATTAAGCAAATTTTCGAATGAACTTTTTCACTATTCAATTATCTTCTTTAGACAAATTATAGAAGTTGAATTAACCATACATGATTGTATTTGTATATCCTTTTACAAATATAGTAATTTATTGTTTTAATTTAATTATGGTTAGAAAAGCGAAGGTAATTAAAACTTGTTTAATTTTTAGAGCTCCTCAGGAGGTAAAGCTCTCAGTTCAAATACATGGCTATTTTTTAATCCTCATTTAGCAAATGAATTCCACTTTAAAGTCTAATAAATAATTAGTTTTGAACAGGGTTTGATTTAGTACAATAATAGTGTACAGCAACAATTGCTAAACGAAATCTGTTTTGTGTAGCAGTTCCGCATTTTTGATAAGCAACTGAAAATGGCAATTAATTTTTCAAAAGTAAATCAAAAGGAAAATTCCACAAAAATGATATTCAATGGAAAAATGATCAGTAACACATTTTTGGACATTATTTATTTAACATTTGCTGTTATTATTATTATTATTATTTATTTATTTTACTTTAGCTAGTTAATACGTACTTTTTAAATTGCACACTGGAAAGAAAAATGAAGTGCATTCATTCAGAGTTTTTTCATATTTAAAACAGCTAAACATGCATCAATATGTAATTAAAAAATATATTAAGTACTAATTTAATAATATAAACTTTATGTAATCTTGTATGTTAAAAATTTAAATCTGAGAAAAGGAAATAAATAAATATAATACCAAATGTAAAAAAAAGTACTGATACAATTTAGAGAAAATAAAGCAAAATAATTCTGAGAATGTGCGTATAAGAAGTTACTTATATAAATATGCAGGTAATTTTATCTTTAAAGGGGCCTTCTCACTTGCTGGAATCCATGCAGTTTACCCCAAAGTAGTGCATTAATTTTTTATCAGAACAAAATTTTTTGTAGTTATCTGCAGTCTGTGATGCTGCAGAGATGGGTTTGCACTTATTCCACCTAAACAGACATCTGTTGGTGAAAACGTTCCTATGACTGGGACAGCCTAACTTTTTAAGTACTGGTTTGAAACGAAAACACGAATGACGAGACTACAAACACATTCATCAAACATTAGCTAGCTTTAGATTTGCCATGTGAGATTTTCTTTAAAAAATCGGGATAAATTAGGAATTTTTTCCATAACAGGAAATACTAAATTTTAACAGGCCCCCACCCCTCTCAACAACAAACATACTCTTTAAATAGAAAGGAATAAATATAAAATTACAAGCTAAGAAATATCCTTTTTTTTTTTCAAAGTAAAGCCTTTATTTTGAGCTATATAAAAAACTAAATTAAGTGAAACACACAAAAATATGCCATTTCATTTACACAGGTAACAAGATAGCAACTATTGAAGATTTCATTTTTTTTTTTTTCAAAAAAGATTAATCAAACTTTTTATTTATAACATTTATTTTGCATCTTTACTTTTGGCAACAGTAGCTTTTCTAAATTCTGAGCAATCAGATTTGATCTGAACTGAGTCCTTGTTTCAGTCATATGGTTAAAGATTCTTTCACATGCAGCATTACTATGTGACATGGTTAAAACTTTTACCATCAATTTAGAGCAGTCGCTCAAATTTACAACAATATCAGCACCTTTTAATTTTGCATTTAAATTTCACTAAATGTCAACCTTCCCTTTCTTTACTTCCTTCAAGTTTTCTATTTGTAAAGTAAATGGGATTGAAAAAAATAAGTAAAGAATTTATATAATATACGAAAAACTTGCAATGACAAATCTGGAAATTTTCTAAAAAATGGAACCATGCATCTTTATTTTCTTCATGGACATATTGTCCCACTTTATATTCACCAATTCTCAGCCACAAAAACACTAAACATGCACAGCAGAAAAAATCAAAATATGAACTAAGCAAATACTTCACTTTATAAAGAATGATTCTTCACTTTACTTTCAGCTGTATATGAGCCCCATGGTGAAATCAAATATGCACTTTTTCACTGCTGAGAAGCAGTGACCGATTGATTCCCTGTATGGTACACATGTGCATTGAGTTCAGCATGGGATTCACAGTAAATCAGGATAAATAATCTCTTGAAGAAGAAAACAGAATGGTCAAAAATTGGCAGTTTTCCACCTAAATTGAGAGTATTAGCATGTCTTGAGAAAGAAACCACTAAATGTTGTCAGGTTCATTTCAACTATGAAAGAAATATTATCATCTCATTATCTCAAGAGATGGAGCATTGACTAGAAAAGTTATGTGGTTTGGATCAAAGTTGGGACACAAGTTCTTTACAGTATGCTTTCTTTCTATAGATTGATTATAAAATTTAACTTCAAATTTAATTTAAAATAAATAAATCTTTTAACTAACAAGTTATATAAGTAACACATTTTAAAAATAAATAGTTACCGTTAGCACATTGTTTTCTCAATTCTGGGTTCAAACCTCCTTGAACTATAGGAAACAAATTTTGAGATTTGGGCTTTTTGTTATGCTTGATACACCGATCTAACCATCGATAAGTCCTAAAAAGTTAAAATTTCAATTAATGAAGAGCATAGATGATTCTAGATATTACAAAATATCTTCATTGAAAACTGAAATTATAAACATAAATATTAACTTTAAGATGAATCAGAGAGCATTTTTAGTAAGAATCAGAGGTGACTAAATCAAAGTTTTCAAAATTGGTAGATTACAATGCACCTTATATTTTGCTCATGTATACATTCATGTATATACTTCCCAAATTAAAAGTTAGATACATCTAACTTTTAATTTGGGATGTATATAAGGTATTTAATTAACAAAATTCAAATTAAAAGTTTTCCTTCAACAAACAGTATAAGATTATCTATATTATACTTTTGTATATAAATATAAGGATAATTTTATTTAGCCACTTTTAAAGCTTTGTCAGTAGTTTTAATGGGAAAGGGTAAGTGCTTTGGTACTGCTACTGGCCAGCAACCTTATTCTAATCACCAGATATTGTATTCATCCAGAGGTGTCCATTTCCCAGCAGAAAAATTAACTTGCCACTGGCAAGTAGGCAACCAGGCAGTCTTTCATAGGGGCGTGAGGGTGGGTGTCACGTTTTCTATTTGCCCTATATAAATATATTTAAATGCTGTCATATAAATAGAAACTAAGTTAATATAAAATGTCTACGCGGGGGGGGGGGGGGGGGGGGGGGGGGCTGGATGTATGCCTTGAAAGAAACTGTAGGCAATTTCATTTCTTGAGCCCTGGATGCACTAATATAAAATGCTGATTTACAGTCCCTGCTATACTCTCAAGCAGGTTGATATTTCTGGTGGACTTTCAAAGTAGAATCAATTAATATAACATGCTAGGAAAACAAAAACCTAGTATGAACTATATATTCTACGGATTATGTGAATTATCTGCCTGAAAATCAAACTTACAAGCTGCAGTCTTTATAAAAGGGCCAATTGTTTTTTAATAACTACTAACTAGTCATCTTATTCCAGTTACAAGTTTTTGTACTCGTCCAGAGATGTTAATTTCCCAGTATAAAAATTAACTTACCATTGGGAAATAGATGATTCTAAGTTTGAGACCTACCTACCTACCTGGGTGCACTAATATGAAAAGTTAATACACAGCTTTTACCATACTGAAGAGTCTCGCAATTTTTTACAAGGACCCAAATTTTATTTTTCAAGGACCATATATCTTTTTTGTTTTTGTTAGAATTACGTAACAAAAAGATTAAAAATATTTTAGATATCAAAGATGAAATTAATTAAAAAAAAAAAATCTTTTGAAAAATTATTTTTATTAAAAAAAAAAATCAGTGAAAGCATTTGCAGCAAAACTAATCAGTACTGAAGTAAAGCAGCACGACTAAACTAAAATTTTGAATCCAAAAGAAAATATCACTGAATTTGTGCACTTGTCTAAATATACAGCAGTGACAGGAAGATCAATGGTACATTATATTGAATGCAAGTCATTGTAGCCTCCAATTTGAAGAATTTCCACTGTAATTACACAATTAATCAAATGTAGTTAGAAACAGAAACCAAGAGTATATAGGTAGCAGTTAGTGAAGATTTGCTTTATTTGGCTAATGCACTCATTTAAAATTGTAGTTAAGAATGTTTGGGGACCATCAGAAGAAGCATTTAAACAGTGCTTTACTGTATTCTATTTACTAGTAGATCACAGAATTTATTTTGTGTGTAGAACTAATCAAAACAGAAGTAATCTGATTTTGAACACTTACTATATGTATACAAACCTATGCATGGCTTCTTCAACTCGAGGTCCTGATATTGTGCTGCTCACAACATCATCTAACTGCATCATGATATCAGCTCCTATGCTATTCTGTATTTCAATTGATTTTTCAGGACTTAAAAGAATCTCCCGTTCATCATATGGAGAAACAAATTTAACACCTTCTTCTGTCACTTCTGACAGCTTGACTAAGGAGACCATCTGAAAGCCACCACTGTCCTAAAAAGTTGCAATAAAAAGTTTAATAGAAAGCTACATTGAAATAAATACATATATTTTAATATTAATATTTGTTTTTCTTATCAAAGATGGCATAGATATTTCAAATTAAACAAAGTGTAATATGAGTAATTAGGAAAACCTTATATTATAATCTTTGGAAGAAACTCCATGGATTTTCAGATTTAAAGTTAGCTTTTTGCCGTACGTGATTAGGATTGGATTCTTTCTCTACAGTCATTTTATGCACACAAGGGCTAATTACCAGATGTGTCATTTATGGCAGAATGGTGTAACCTGAAAATCCATTAAACTTTCTTGTTAATGTAGACAGATCTACCATATGTTATAAGTCTAGGGTTCAAGGCAGAAAAAATTGTTAAAAAATCAAAGATTGATACACATTAAAATGATAATTCTAACCTAAAATTTTTGTGAGATAACTTTTATGCTACAAAATGCAGTTAAACAATGGTGAACTATAATGCTAAAATCATTAAACTATATTCGGCTGTAAAGGATGAAAACAGTTTTTATTGGACAACTAACCTCTTTCACTATGGCTGAATTTAAAAATCTAAGTCTAAAATATGATTTTAAAAGATCAGAAAAATATGGGAAAGACAGTGGTATGCAGTTTAAATTTGAATTTTACCATGCATGGAAGTTAACCTAGTAATTATTCAAAATAACAGTGTACATTAAATAATTTAAAAGGAAAACCTACGAAAACACTGGAGATTTTTGCTCTAATCTATATTATATTTGTAAATAAAAGTATCAGGATTGACCTATACAACAAACATAACTAAAATCTAACATTTTAATCTGATAATTTGACATCAACTTACATTCTGCAAAGTACAGTACAAGCAACCTGGATTGCAGTCAGTTGCAAAACTTTCCAGGAAAAACACTAAAAATTAATTATTACTTTTCATGAGTCTTGCTGACCAAAAATTGAGTAATTTCCCATATTGGTTACATAGCACACCCAAAACGGAATGGTATGGGTAGTATTTTATTTTAGCGTAGTTTTTCTATTGAATATTATAGAATACAAGCAAAAACTATCACTAAAGATTAAAAAGCTAAAGATTAATTACAAATGAGCATGCTCTTCTTTGTTGGTAGAAATGTATTCAGTTTTATAATCACCAAGGAAATTACATTGCATTTTTAAAAGCTAATTTTGTACAAAATAAATATGATGAATATTTGTGAAAAATAAATGAAATGAACAAATTTGAAGAACAAGAAATAAACAAAACAATAATGCTTCATTATTATATGTAACTAATTTTACACTGCAGAAATACAAAGTAATAAAATATTATCATAACATAATTTTTTTTATAAACAGCAGACTATATTTAATATAAAACTTCATAGAAATGGCAAGGATAAGAGAATTTAGTAGTGGTCAAACTAGGGTTTAATATCCAATATTACATGATAAAGTAATAAAATAAAATGTTGACACAAAATGTTTTTATTAATTTTTTCTCTTTCATTTATTCAGATAAACATCATGCACAATTTGTATCATTGAACAATGGAATAATGTACCAAATCAGAAATTTATTAAAAGCACATATTCAAAATTTCAATGGCCAAACTTTAAAGGGTGGTAGGGTGCACTAAAATAAACCTTTTTTGTCAAAAGATGTATATTAGTAACTGTTGCATATTGGCAATTTGTAAATAGTTTGTTTTTTCTAAACTAAGGCATTGACAACATTTGGGTGCAAAGTTTGCTCATGTTTGAGCGCACACCAATCTACATAATACACGGCTATATGTTTACCAGTAATGATTCACTATCAATGTTTGGGCAGGTATTGTACACAACTTTTTGATTGGGCCATATCTGCTGCCACATTAAGTCAATGGGTGAATTTATAGTATTTGTCAGGAAGGAATGTTGCCAGAACTAATGGACAATATTCCTATGTCTCAAAATATAAAACTGCTGCTTGTGAGAATAACAAACACTTTTAGTACTTCCCTGAACAAAGCAAACATATGCAAATTAAGTGACAACGATTGTTTCAAGGGAGTTTGGATCATTTTTCATCAGGTCAAAACAATGTCTTTACTTAACAAATGCCAAGCAAGAACTGTAAGGTGGCAGGCCAAAAAACAGTAGAATACATATATATGGAACACCTAAAAAGCAGATTCGTAGTGAGGGTAACAGACATTGGAATGAGACCCCAGTCATTAAAATATTAACATTGAGCTATAAGACAGCATCATCCTAGCCCACACAAGCGCCAAGTGAAATAAATGCAACAGACAGGCATGGATTGATATGATTTTTAAAATAAAACTGAAGGAGAAAGGAAATTAAAACCTTTGAATCAACAATAATAATAAGGGAATGGTGAAAAATTAAAGAAAGGAAGAAATAGACTAATTCATATAAAGAGATAAAGATAGCAAAAATACGAAAATAGTAACTAAATAGAATGAAAATATGACAAAAGCATCAAAGACATAAAAATTGGGATAACTACAATCAAAATTCACAGAAATACGTAGTAAGTAACAGAATGAAGGAAAAAAGCTGTTTCGTAGTTAAATCAGCAGTTTTCATCATTTTTTAAAGTTTCGTGGGTTTTTTTTATGCTTGGATTGGTCTATTTCTTCCTTTTTCTTATTTCTCCCCATTCCCTTATTGTTGTTAATTCAAAGGTTTTAATTTCTTTCACCCTCAATTTTATTTTAAATATCATATCAATCCATGCCTTTCTGTTGCATTTCTTTCGCTTGGTGCTTGTGTGGACTAGAGTGTGGCCACCTTATCGCTCGGTGTTGATACTTTAACAATTGGTGTCTCGTTCCAATGTGTGTTAACACGACAATGAATCTGCTCTTCAGGTGTTCCAAATATATGCATCCTACTGTTTTGGGGCCTGCTACCTTACAGTTCTTGCTTAGTTGAAGGCCCAGACCATTCGGCTGGCCCTAAGGCTTACAGCAGGAATTTGAGTGGCCGGGAAGACAGTTCTTGCTTAGTGTTTGTTAAGTAAAGACACTGTATTGATCTGATAAAAAGGGGATCTAAACTCCCTCGAAACAATTGTTGTCACATTTAATATGTCTGCTTTCTTTAAAGAAGTATTAAAAGTGTTATTCCTGTGTTTCTTTAATGTTGAATGTGGTTTCAACATGATGGGACACAAGCACACTTCACGCTCTTTAATGCCAACCCACAACAGTTACAGACATACATTGTTTGACAAAAAAGTTTACTTTGGTGCACTCTAACCACCCTTTAAAGTTTGGCCAGGGAATTTAGAATCACCCTGTATTTTAACAATAATATAAATTATTTATCAGGTCTCTTGTGACTACTTACAGGCTTTGTTGTTTTGATTAATATTTAAAACTGACTGCATATGTTGAAGATTTGGTGGTTGTTGTTGTTGTTGTTGAAACCCAGACCGTCCGACCTACCAGAAAGGTGTAAGGTAACAGTTTGGACGGTCGGGAAGTGCCACCCAATTTAGACCGGAACCCAGTGGGGGAGAAGATTTGGTGGTTGTTGTTGTTGTTGTTGAAACCCAGACCGTCCGACCTACCAGAAAGGTGTAAGGTAACAGTTTGGACGGTCGGGAAGTGCCACCCAATTTAGACCGGAACCCAGTGGGGGAGAAGATTTGGTGGTGTAATTACGATTCCTATCCCGATCGAAAATGAAGGATTTGAACATATCAAAAATTATGCTCTAACGGTTCTGCAAATGTATAATTTTTTGTAAACCAAGATTTTGAAAATGGTTATAGCCTAATCAAAAATCATTGATACCATGGTGACACGATACACAGGAATTGTCTAATCCTGATGATTACTATAATCTTAATTTATTCCATTGCTATAATTGAAAAAACAATCTAAAAATATCATGAATTTATTAATATTCTTGTTAATAATGGATAAATTTATATATAAAATAGACTTGAAAAATATGAACTTACTGTTAATAAGGCATTTTTCCAATTCATAAATTTATGAAGTCCACCAGCTCTTTCAATAATGTCTTGACCCTGTATGAGATATAAAAGTTAATTAAGACATGAAAAAGAATTGGCATGTTTGAATTAACAGAGAATCTAACTTTTTGCACTGGCAAATCTTGTAACTAAAATTTCATTTGGGAAACCAAAGTTTAATCTGTTTCAACTGACAGTATTCAGTCCTATATATGCTAATTAAGTAAGCAGTGGTTTTGAGTTTGATTTGTGCTATAAGATACATGATTTACCTTTGATTGGTATACTGACATTTTATATCATTAAATTTGATGAGTAGAACTTGGATTCCTGTTTAGCCCAGAAGTAATAAACATTTAATACATGAAATTAATATAAAATTTATAAACAAAACAGAATAAATAGTTTTATATGTATTTATTTTCCACATACAGCATGACTAGGTACAGATTTGATATAAAGAATTTGGTTTCTGAAGCGATAAATCGCCAAACGTGGCGAAAAAATAAATTGTACTTGGCATGAAATGTCCAGAGACTCTTTTATTTTGGCAACCCCTTTTAGCTTTCTGTTATCTTCGATTTTGGCCATTTTATTTTTGTTATGTTGTTGCTGTATGTATAAAAATGCATTAAAAACGTGAATATCATGCAAAAATTAAAGATAGCATATGTTAATAGATAAAATAATGTAGAAGCAGAAAATTTACATAGGAATAATGATTGTTCTCTGATGACCGCAATGTGGAAACAGTCATTTGTGCAATTTGGATATTTACACGTTTTTCTTTGAAAAGTTTTGGATTTCATTAAACTAGGTACTGTGTTTTGATTTTGATTTAAGCATGGCTTCTACTTTGTTTTAGCGGTTAGTTTAAAGTTTAATTTCTCAACTGCATTAAATTTCATGATTTTCATGTTATGTCCATGTAGTTGTTGCACAAACAGCCATTGCTATGTGAGACGTATAGTTTTTTTGAAATTTTGTTAAAGTATAATATTTTTTCTATGTATAGATTTTTTGAAATTTCGTTAAAGTATAATATTTTTTTCGAAGTATAGATTTTTTGAAATTTCGTTAAAGTACAATATCTTTTCTAAGTATAGATTTTTTGAAGTTTCATTAAAGTACAATATTTTTTCGAAGTATAGATTTTTTGAAATTTCTTTAAAGCATAATATTTTTTTTAAGTCTAGATATTTTGAAATTTCATTAAAGTACAATATTTTTTCTAACTTTAAAATTTCTTTAAAGTACAATATATTTTCTAAGTATTGTTTTTTCTAAAATTTCTTTAAAATACACAATTTTTTCTAAGTATACTTATTTCTTAAATTTCGTTAAAGTACAATATTTTTGTAATTCTTTGGATTTTAATGGTAATTTTTTCTAATTATAAATCTTTTGAAAGTTCGTTAATGTACAATATTTTTTCTAAATATAGTTTTTTTAAATTTTGTTAAAGTGTAATCTTTTTGCTAAGTATCGTTCTTTTGAAATTTCGTTAAGTACAATCTTTTTTTTAAGTATTGTCTTTTTTTTTATACTTATGTATTATTTTATGCTTATTTATGTATTATGTTTTTATGCATTTTTTTTATTTTTAATTGTATATTTTTATATTTGTTATGCATAGGGCCCAAAATGGCATCCATTAGGACTTTTCAAACATTGTATGCGTTGAAGTTGACGATGAATCGTTATTTATTTATGAACTTTATTAAAAGATTAAAAAAAAAAAATCTGAATGATCAATTTTTTTGGATTACCCGTTTTTTATTTAATTAGTGACGTTTCACAACATTTATTGTTTAGTTGTTTATGTGTGGAGGGGGGGGGGGACTCTTTCAGAAAAGCTCGTTTGGAGCCTCAGAAAATCTCAGGACGCTATTACCCAAAACCAAAGGAAATTGATAGGATTTTTTTTTTATTTATTACATAGCCTTTAAAATGATAGCAAAAATAATTTCATTATAGAAATGTAATGCTCATAAACTCAAAAGTATAAATATAAGTGGAGATCTTCGTGTTAATCTTACCGGTCTCATTCCCAGGTGATAAGTATTAGATAACATAAGATTACAATTTAATTCTTCTAATTGTTCCGGCAGAAGACCTTTAAGTGTACCTTGAGTGCCCACTGGCATAAAAACAGGAGTATTTACAATTGCATGTGGAAGAGTAAGAATAGATGTTCTAGCTTTTGTAGTAGAACATGTTTTTAAAATTTTAAAAGTTAACGCGAATTCCGATGTGGAAGCTGCCATATTTGTTTATTGGTGAAAAATTACTATAGAGTTGAGAGATATTTTTGCTGTAATCTAGCAAGATTTACGGAGGAAACACACTTCACAGATAGAAGAAGTAGGCGGGGTTTAGAGTTTCATATTCAGCTCAACAGATGGCGGGACGATTGTTTCAGCGATCATGGATTTAGTTAGAAGAAGAGTTACAAACAATCCGAGAATTTTGAAAACATTGCAAACTTCAATGGAAGAAACTAATTTACACGTTTCTTATATGATCCGGTTAAACTGGCACATTTACGTAGTTTAAAGCTTAATTATGGACCGTCATTTAGATAAATTTACTAAATCTTTGCATTAGTTTAAAAGTAAAGTATATTGAAATAAAAAGTTTGAAATCTTAAAATTACAAACATTTTATTGAGAATGTGCAAATTATATTAGTCACAGAGCTATTAAAATGTTATTGTGACTAATATATATTTCTTATTTTCGATTAAAATTAAATGAATTAATCCCTTCGTAATAAGTATTTATTACGAAGTGTTCGGAGCGTTTTCACTTTTAAAATATTTACAAATTAAATTACTATTTACTTGTGGAATCATTTTTCATTTTTATGTGTAATGAAAGTTACATAATTTAAATATTTTTTCTTGGATTTAACAAATCTCAATTTTCCATGCTTCAGCTATTTAAAACTTCGAATGCAAAACATACATATTAGTTTTGGGTCAAATACATTTTTCTACAATGCAAAATGCAAAATTCCCACTTTGTGGAAACTTTCAAAATTCCCTTTCTCAAAAAACTCGGTTTACATCTGGATATAAACTGGGTTTTTTCCCCATCTTTGTAACTTTAGAAGAGAACGGGGTGGATATCATAATGTTAAAAAAGTGCCAAGGGAAGATAGTTTACCTTAAATTGTAACTTTTTAAATATATTAAGTTTTTGTATTTTCGCTATTTTCAAAGTAATATTAAATAATTTTTAAATACTTTTCTTTTACAAATAAATAAAGTAATCAATCTGAATCTTTATTTTGATGTTTGAATTGATACGTTTATTAAACAAATAAATATCATAGTCGTTGACTTCGTCTAGTAAGAGTTATTTTGCCTACTTCTGCGGACTGCAATTTTTGGAAGCGCGTTATCCACCCAGTTCTATTTTTCTAAAGTCAAGAGAGCGTCTTCTGCTCGACTCTTTGCAAGCGCGGTTCATTATCTTTTCCATTCGAGAGCTACTAAGATTATTATTTTTTTTTCTATATTTGAAGTGGAGCCTATAAGTCTCTCAGTAATTTCAGTTGGAGTGAACTAATAAAAAAAATTGATGAAATAGTATATAAATTTATTATATTACTACTAAAACATCATTAAAAATCCGTGGCTTTATAAGTGAATATATCGCTTTTTCACCAGTTATTATTTTCAGAATTTTTATTTTTCTAAGAGAAAACCAGAAAAATAACTGAAGTATATCAGAAAACCACTCAAATGAATTAAATACTTTGTGTTATACTATTTTAGTAACATTTACATCCATATAACGTAGTTTAAATTATCGTGTTCCCTGATAAAATATTATACCATCATTTTCTGGGAATAATGTTTGTTTCCAATTGAAAAAATTATCTACACAATTGAAACATTTCATGTGATTCCTAATGTATAGGGATTTACAGCGCAAATAATGGGTCTAAAAATAGACATTGGTCTTTTTCTTCTTCGATCCAGACCATTCGACCTATCCGAAGGTGTAAGGCATCTGTTTGGACGACCGGGAAGTGCCTCCCAATTTAGACCGGAAACCAGTGGGGGAGGTATCCACAGAGGCCGTACCCTCCTTTCTCTACCACCAACCTTCCGGAAGGACTTACGGACTTACATGTTTAACGTGATTGTGCTACGCGTGAACACGGCGACAGTTTAGGCAAAGGCGGCAATCGAACTCGGGTCGTCTGAGTGCAATCTCCGCGCGCTAACCACTAGACTGTCGCGCTCTTAAGGTTGGTTTTAAATGAAAGATACGGATATTAAATATGAAGGTTATTGAAGTGAAAAGTAAAAAAAAAAATAGATTTTTAATTATTTGTAGAAAGCCGCTACAAATCGAAAATTTAATTTACCTTGGGATTTAAAATTCATAATTTATCCCTTTTCCAAAATAGAAATGAATTATCTGCCTTCATTAATCGTTATATGGCAGTTAATCAAAGGTACGAAAATATAATTTCCGGCAGCCCAGGCGGTGAAGTGGATAGCGTCTTCGGCTGCTGTCTTGTGGACTCGGGTTCGAATCCCGAATAAGGCATGGATGTTTCTCGAGGATAAAGTCAGTCTTCCGCCTTCTGGGTCCTCGTCTAAATGTGAAGCTGCACCCCTCCGACTTTCGTCAGTGATGTGTTCTTGTAATAAACTTTGTTCTCTCGTCTTGTGTCTTTCTTCGTTCTTCCCTGCGTCACTGGTCCTGAATCGGCTCCGCCGAAACAGGAGGTCATCAGTAACAACAACAACAACAAAATATAATTTCCAGAAATACATTTTGCCTCTTTGCATTTCATATGTGAAATTTATGACCCTTCATATAACGTATTCTTGTCAACGATTTTTCAAATGCTTGATGATGGGAGGGGGACGGGACTGGAATTACTATCGGCAATTTCGTGAGGTAACGTTACGTCATTCCGCTTCAGTTAGGGAGAGGACAAATGCATTTCAATAAATGTGTTTTATAGACATGGGTCATTATAGCGGTTATAAGGGTTTTTAATCAAGATCTATCGTTAGTTGTGGCGACTGCTAAAAACGTGGCAGTTGAATAAAAATGACCGCTAATTGCGGAAACCTCAGTGAAATATTTAAATTTCCAATAATTCTGGGAAATTATTAAATTCCATCTAGCTTTGTCTTTTGATATAATTCAGGAATTCAGGGGAAAATGGGACCAGTGTTTCTTTCATGACATTTTGGCCGGGGGGGGGGGGGGGCGAATGAAATTTTAGGGGAGGGGCAAGTTTTCTATTTGCCCTATATAAATATATCTGAATGTTATGTCATATAAATAGAAACTAGGTTAATATAAAATGTATCCGGGGTGGGGCCAAATACTCGTCTCAGGGGGGACGAAGCCCACCCCGGAGGAAAGAATCACTGATTGGGACAGAACCGTATACACTGGTAAAATCGGTACCACTGTTTAAGGCCTAATCCTACCATCTGGTAGTAGTTCCATAAAACCTTATTGTAATATTAAAAGTATAGGAATCTGGACTGCAGTTGACATATAGCAGTTTATTGTTTGTAGAGATTTAGTGCCAAAAATCGGAAGTTTTGGCCAAAAGTTTCGATGTTTGCATTAACTTTAGCATAATCTTCAATAAATCTACCACAGAGAAACAACTGGTAAGTATAACGTTGTATTCTTTGTTTAATTAGCTTATAAATGAAATGTAAAGTCAAATTTGAAGGTATGTTATAACCTTAATGACGCCATATTTTTTTCAATACGAGACAGCGGAGTCATATCGGATACTTTTCGTGGGCCGCTTATGATCCCCAAATTCTGTGCGTTAGATTCCACAATAGAACATGGGCACGAGTGTAAATAAACAAGCTGCGTGGTAGGATGCGCAGAAACGTAAAGTCAAAAGGCATTATTTTTATCATAGCGTGTAATGGTAAACGGACGATGATGGCAAATAAAAATTGAAACTAAACTCATTAAACATCGAAATTTATCTTTGGGATGAAAATAAGTTATTTAGAATACTTGAATAACAACATATATTTAAAAATTTCATTTGCTAAAGTGCACTTTAAGTGATTTTAAGTGGATGTACACTACTACTCATTTTTACTGTGGTCACTAACTAGCGTTCTAAAGATGTATACATTTACTAGCAAATTCTGCAATGTATATGTGAGCGTGAAGGGAAAGATATGTAACGATTTTTCTTTAAAAAAAAAACAAAAAAAACTCGTGTATATATTTTAATTAAAGTGAATATTTTATTTTCCGGTTAATTAAAAATATCCATCAAACAAGATAAATTTAGAAAAACTGGAGTTTAAACGATCGTAAGTTTCTAAAGTAACTGTTTTTAATGCAGAAATAATGAACATTTTCATTCTGCTAAGCAAACAAATATTTTGTTTTGGAAACGTCAGGAAACGTAAGGGCAAAATTGTCTGTGTGATGTCACGTGCCTATGCTCTATTAAGATTCATGAAGCTTGTACTAATGCAAAAAACGAGTTTTGTCTGTTCCCACAGAAGTTCTCAGAATTGTGGCAAATTGCAGTTTTCTTGTTGCCATTGTAGTTAACGGTTATTCTATGCTGATGAGCGTATATTAAGCGCGAAATCGGTTCATGGATACTGTTATTTTCAATAGAAGTGTCTTATTTACTTTTAATCTTGTTTGTACAAATACATCGCATGTAGATATATTAATAGTAGCAGAGTGAAACTTTTGATGAATTCCGAGAAAAATGTACTTAAACATTGAGAAAGTAAATTTTGAGATAAAAGCATTGAAATAAGGCAACTAAAAGCAGAAATCGCAGTTTTAAGTACCCCTTTTATTATTTGTATGTAACTTAAATGTTTGAAAAATGTATATAACCTAGATGTATGAAAAGCGGCATACCAAATTTGGATTTTCTAGCTGCTCCGGTTCTTGAGTTATTCCCCAAACACGAGTACATTCCTATAATGGGACAAGTAGGGGCTGAGTCGGTAAGGTTCATAATCGAAAACAGTAAAATGTACTACGACATTTGCCAAACATGGGCTTTCTAGCTACTCCAGATCTGGAGTTATTCCCGAAAAACGGAAGCATTCCTATAGCGCAGCCAGGACGGTCTAGCCCGATAAGGTTTTAACTCCAAAGAATTAAAATATGTCACAAAAGACAGCGACGCACGACAACAAATTTGGACTTTCTATTTGCTCAGGATTTCGAGCGATTTCCCTCAAAACGAGTGTATTCCTATTGCGGGTCCAAGACGGGCCAGCCCGATAAAATTCAAAATCTAAATAATAAAAATAGTATAACAAAACAACAACAACAACAACAACAACGACATATCAAATTTGGACTTTCTACTTACTCCGATTCTCGAGTTATTCTTCCAAAATGCTTACATTCCTACAGCGGGCTGAGGACGGGTTAGTCCGATAAGGTTTAAAATCCAAAGAACTAAAATCTACTACAAAAACAACGATATATAAAATTTCAAGGTACTATGATTAACGGAATACGTTTAGTATAAGTCCTTGAAGATTTGACTCACACTGACTGTATTTTCAAACAAAAATGTAAAAAAAGAATATTTTTTTTATTTCCGAAACGTGTTATATATATTTAAAAATGTCCTCACAAAGTTTCAAAGCTGTACATAAATTATCTCCCCCCCCCCATCCCCCCAAAATAATCTTTATTTTTAACATGTGATTTAAATACTGATCACAGGTGCTACAATGTTTTCTCATCTACAGATGCTGTTTACACATTTTTAGTATGATTTCATTGCAAAAAATAACAAAACTTAATTTATTTAAAAAAAAAAAATTCTGGCAATAGCTCAATTTATAAAAGCTAAATTATCGTATGCTGTAATTAATTTTTGTCTATTTTTAAAATGGCACGTAAACAAACTTTGGATTGAAGGATACATTTTTACTCTTTCCGAAGCACTATTATTCTGTCATTAAAATACTCTATGAAAACTATGGAATTCGCATTTTTAAATTAAAAAAAAATCAATGTTATTTGTAATAAAGAACAATAAAGAGAAAAGCGTCAAGCATTAATTTTTATCAAAGACCAACTAATGAATACGCGAAGAAGGTACGTACATTTACAATTAATTCAAAAATAAAGTCTGTCTCAAAAGAAAATCCACGGACTTAAAGAACAATTTCAGTAACTTTAAATACCTCTGTAGTGACCGCAAACAAGACAATAAATAAATATATAAATCTTCAAAAAGATGAAAAGTATAATGTTCACCTCCTTTTGCCTAGACGTGTGACCGAGAGCAAAACACGCTGTAGAATTCTCTATGAAAATCATTTAACCGGTGACAGATGGGAATATATTGTGACAATTAATGAAGATTTATTTAGATGATTGTAATAAAAAAAAAATCAATTTACTATTTCAAAAGAGGAGAAAAAGACCTGAAATCTTGGTTCCAAGAATTAAAAAAAACAGTTCCAGTAAAGGATTCATGATTATTACTGGCTTTTCATACAACGGTAAATTGGAGTTAAGAAAAGTCGCAAAAAAATGTCAAAATCAATTCAACATATTACCAAGACAAAGCTTTAACTCCGTTATTACTTTCCTTATATACATAATGTATAAGGAAAGTATTGTGACTGGGTCGAAAATTCGAATTCGAGTTTTCGGCGGGAGAGCACGTTTCAAGCATCCCTGATCACGAATCAAACATTTTTGAGGTGATGTCTCTGTATGCGTGTGTGTGTGAAAGTATGTGTGTGTGTGTGTGTGTGAAAGTATGTGTGTGCGTGCGTGCGTGTGAAAGTATGTGTGTGTGTGCGTGTGAAAGTATGTGTGTGTGTGTGTGTGCGTGCGTGTGTGTGTGTGTGTGTGTGTGTGTGCGTGTGTGTCAGTGAGTCTGTGGAGACGATATCTCACGAACGAATGGAGCGATTCGAATGAAATTTGGTACAAAAATCACAATCCGTGAATGCTGGAAGCCTGTGTCAATCGAAGGTTCAGAACCCCTCTAAATTTTCGCCTGAAATTCTGAAAAAATCATCAAGAAATCAAAACCTTTAATAAAGTTACGCAAATAGACATTTCTTACGTAATTTTTCCTTAGAAAACGATTGATATAAACTTTGAGAAACATGTTCACTTTTCATATGTAATATCATGCGATAATTTGGGTGACATCATTCTCGTGGATCTAGCTCGCTCCACTCATAAGAAAAGGTACTTTGAGTAGTACTTTTGTATTTGAACGTCAATAGTCATTTATCTGCTATAAGAATAACTTATTTCTCCGTCCATAACGCTTGACGAGATTTTGACGACGAATTTGACGGAATGTCGCCAACTTGGCGACTTTTCGAAATGTTGCCAAATTGATGAAAATATCGTCAAATGGATAAAAATGACGCTAAATCAATGAAATGACGACTCATTGTCGAAAATTCAATATCGTGGAAAGAATATAAGTATTTACTATAAGAAAAACCTATTTTTTTTACTGTAAAAGTAGTAAATTCATTGCATTATATAAGGAAAGTCATGTGTTGCCTACATCAGATTTTTTAAAGAAGAGATATCATCCCATATCTGCAGAATTTCATCAGGATACAGCTACTAGTCACACATCAAAATCTAAATTTCCTTAAAAAATGACAAAAGATACAGGCATTAAAGCTATATGTTCTTCTCATATTCTTTCAAAGTCCCATTCTGTGGCACCAATTTATTATTGAGCTTTTGGATTTTATAAAAGAGAACTTTCTAAACGAAGGCCTAAACAATGGGTGGACAATGGAAAACTTTGAAAGAGGAGTAGAATAAATTACCACTCACAACTTTAAAACAAGAAAGATCAATCATTCATAAAGCATTAATTATGAAACACTTTCCAACTGAAATGCAGTTTTACTTAAACAGCTTAAAATGCGATTCAGCACTGATATTTTTACATATACATTCATTTTACATATATATTCAGCATTTGAAAAAATTCAGCCATGCAAACCCTATTATGAGGAAAGAGTAGTATTTAAAAATAAAATATTCTTTTTTTTTATAAAAGTTAGAAAAAAATCAAATTTAGCATGTGAAAAAAATGTCTCCTTTTCTCCTTTTCCCACTTATCTGGTATAACATGTGTAAATCACAAGAATTAATCAAACAGTCATTTTTGAAGTCAGATTTTGTAGTGATTAGTCCTTAAATACACTGCTCACAACTGAAATCGCAACACCATAAAGTTGCAGGTGTAACTCTACGTAAATTAGGCAATGGAAACAGCAAGACGAGATATGCAAATAATCACAATTTCGTTATCCATAGTGACGTAACACCTTGCCGAGCAGCATAAAAGCGTCAGGTCAAGGAGGAGCGATATCACAGCTAAATTGTAGCGTCATTGGTTTCAGGTTGTAAAAATCATCACAATATGACAAGAGTACGTCGACGTACCGCATACGTTCAGTAGTCGTCAACGGAACGGCATTGTTTTACGTGAGGGTGGATTGAGCCTTTGAAGGATCCCTGAACTATTGGGTCGTGATGTGAGCACAGTTTAACGGTGTGTGTTACGGTTTGTGAGAGACAACGAAACGACACGAAGATTAGGTAGGGGAGCTTCCAGGTGTACCACACAACGTGAAGATCGTATGCTTCTGAGAAGCGTTGTGCAGGAGTCGTTTACCACAGCAACCGTGTTACAACGACATTTATTCCATATTACAGGTAATGTGGTTTCGACGCAAACAATTCAAAACCTTTTGCATGACGCAAGACTCCTAGGTAGATGACCTCTTCGACACCTACCGCTTCAACTCTTTACCGGTTATGTCGCCTTCAGTAGTGTCAAATGCGACGCAATTGGTCGACAGAATTGTGAAACATTCTGTTCACGGATGAATCGCGATTTTGTTTTGCCATACCAGATGGCCTTACTCGCGCATAGCAGCGCTTTCAACAACGCCACCAGAAAGCTTTTTCTATCAGTCGTCACACAGCCCCCTCCCCCCTAAGTGTTATGGTTTGGGGGGTATAACATTTGATGGACAAACACCTTTGGTCCACGTTCTTGGCAGTATCACGGCACAACGATACGTCTCTGACATGGTGAGGCCTGTAGTACAGTCATATCTGTCAACCAGGTCTGCACTGTTCTTCAGCAGGATAATGCCAGGTCACATACTGCACGGGTAACTATGAATAGTCTACAAGGTTTTGATATCCTGCCTTGGGCAGCATATTCTCCGGATTTGTCGATATTTGAGCATATCTGGGACATCATGGGTCGCCGATTAAGAGAACTCCCAATTCCAGTAAACCATGTTCAATTACAAGCCCAATTGCATGCTGTGTGAAATGCCATCCCTCAGCACACTATTGACCATCTCATTGACGGGATGCCTCGCCGTATTCAATACTACATAGTCGTTAGCGGTGGGCATGTTCCATATTGGTCTAATGTCAATAAAGTTCCATGTTTTCATTTTCCAGGTATGATTTTTGATCATTTGCACATCTCCGTGTTATAATTATATTCTGTAAATTTCATAAGGATACATCAATTTCTTCATGGTGTTGCGATTTCATTTGTGAGCAGTGTATAAGGTTTTATAAAAAATTTCATACTTGTAAACATAATTTTACAAGTTTGAAAGAAAATAATGCTACGATTTTCTTATGCAATAATAATTGTTGTAAAGGTAAAACTCCAAACTCTAAGAACAGTTTATAAAAACATAATTTAACCTTTTGTCAATTTCAGGCTTCTGGCCCCACTTACAGGGATATATAGATTTTATAGATGATATATAGATTTTAATCGACTCTTTACAAATTTTAATCAGTCAGTATTATTCCAACACATACTGTCTTTTGAAATGTTCAGTTTTTCTCAAATTGTTATAAATTTTTGCCACAGTCCTGACGCTATTAAGAGCGCGTATTTTACGATTCAGTTTCGCAGAACTGAATTTCTTGTCCACAGAGGACAATGTTTTTTCAAAAATGTATTGCAAATGTTTTGGCACAGTTACTTTAGCTCCAAACTACCACAAAACTCCTCATAGCAAGGATTTAGAATTTTTCAAGTTGAAATATTCACTACGAACCTGTAACGATGCAGGGCATTATTTTCTTCATATCTACTTTTAGTAAAATTTAAAACGTTCAGAATTGCAATAAAGCGACTTCTCTTCCATAACAGGGCGCTGCAGACAAGTAAGAAGTGCCCAACCGGTCAATTTCTTCACCATGCATAGACCTTTTTCTTCACTGTCGTTGACGCTCGTCAGCTGAGGCAAGCGACGAGAAGACTAATGAGCACGAGAACTTTTAAGAATAAAGATTTTATAATTTTTTTAGCAGAAATATATTTACTTTGAACCAGCAACAATGCACGATATCATTTTAGCTGAGCTCAATGTTAACAATATTTTAAGCTCTTCTGATTACAATGAAGCGGCTTTTGCCTTCTAGCACACGGCAAATGCTACGACAGTCTTATAACATATGTTATAGAACAGAAGCGACTTTGCTGTTTTTTAAAGTGTTAACCTGTCAGTCAGAGCAGTCTGCACGAGCGAATGACTGTTGTCTACAGATCTGGATTATTTTCTATGCTAAATGCTGATTCTTAAGGAATGACAAATCCCTCGGAGTATGCATCAATCCAAATCAACTAAAAGTATCGAATTCACTGGCTTACTAACCGTTGCCAACTTCAAAATAAATGTGATTTGTCAGCACATTTTCTCTTTATTCATTTATATGCATTAATTCGAATTTGTAGCGTCCACTTCGACAATAAGAGCTTGGCGCTTCGTCCCAGTAGCTCAACGGTAGAACGTCGGCTGGCCAGTTCGAAGATCCAAGGTTCGATTCCTGGTTAGGACAGCAAGGTACTTTTATTACACAAAACAGAACATAGAATGTATACTTATTTGCATTATTTTATTGCCCTTATCTTTTTTCCTTTTTTCTTTTTTACATTGTACGATTTTGAGAATTTAAAAGTGATGGCAGGTTACTAAAATTTCAAAACATTGAAATATATTGAGAACGGTGTATTTCAGGGTAATGTGTTTGGTTTTATTTGTTTTGCCATCAAAAAGCAGCACACACATTGGCATGAAGCAATGCACACATTGGAGCAGGCCCGAAAATAGTCATTTCGGGGCCAACGTGTGAAGGGTAGATTAGGGGCCTATAACCCTATTCAAAATACTGAAATCATATTTAAATTAGTAGACCTTCGAAATAGGGCATTTGGGGCCCTTGTCCCTGGAATTCCGGGTGCGGCCACACCTTGCTCTCTCTTTAGGTCTGCACTTGAGTAGGAATAGAATTGAGACTTCGTCGTTGGCCCCAAATTTTGAGAAGTATCAAAAATAATTATATTGTGACTGATTGCATTAGTTTTTCTAATACAAATATTGTATTTGACATTATATATTATTACCCTGGAGAACCCCAATAGGTTCGGGGTCTGGTCGGCATTGCTCGTCTTGCCGACTGCAAATCCGCCACTGTTTATAACGGATACTTCTAAATAGCGGAAGTCTTTCAATAATGGAGATTACCAAATTTTACGTCATGACAATTTTGCTCGACCACGAATATTTTGAGAAAGGTGACACACTAAATATATTTACTAAATCATTGATGTTATTTTGAAGTTAGAAATGAAGTATGAATCTGATTTCAGCAGAGGAGTCTTTTTGACATTTGGAAGATAGAACTGAGCTAGAATTTTACAGCTCTGTGATTCCATTGGACATGGAGGTAAAGGGAAGGAATTAAACCCTTATGTTTGGAAAATGCTAAAATCGCTTGATACAATAATTCAGGTGGCATGACGTTGAGGTAGGATAAGTTCCACTGATGAGTTATATGCATTTCTATGGCGAAGGCTTGTGTTGAATTAAATAATATTTGTTTAAACTGTTAATTTTGCAGAGAAAAAGGATCAGTTCAATGCAAATTAGAACTCAATAAAGAATATTAATACGTATTTAAATTTATTTTGATTTCATATATTCTGTACCCTCTTCTACAAGTAGAAAAACATACTTATTAATTCTACTTATAATTAGGGAACTTTAATTAGAAAATAATCAAAACATATATACTAATACAGAGGCTGTTCGCACATTTTTTAGACGATTTTGGTAAGCGGTAATAAAAAATCGTTTGCTGCAAAAGAAATAATTCCAATTGTACTATGTTTTTAAAAGTCAAAATTATCGTCTGCGGCTTGAAAGTTTTGTTTTTATTCAAAAATGGCGTTTTTAACAAAACAGTGGTTCGAAGGCTACATTTATGCTCTTTCCGAAGAGAAATATGCATACTCTGTTATCCAAAAACGATGTGAGAGTCATGGTTTTGTGATATCTAAAGCGTCGATAGGTAATATCGTCAACAGGAAAGGAAAAAAACGTCAAATTGGAGCCTCAAGTGGGACAAAAATTCCAAACAAGTATCCAAGGAAAAAACGGACATCTTCGAATATTGCAAAGGTACGTTGTTTAATGTTAATAGAAAATCCCCCTAGTCAAAGGACAGTTGCAAAATCATTAAAATGCTCGGTGTCCACTGTAAACAAAATGATAAACGTTGATTTAAATCTTAAGAAAGCGAAAAAACGCAATGTGCATCGTCTTCTTCCAAATCATATCGCTGAACGCAGGACACGCTGCAGAATTCTATATAAGAAACACTTATCCAAGGAAAAATGGAAAACAATTGTCACAATAGATGAATCATGGGTGTATTTAAATGATTGCAACAAAAAAAAGAGCCATTTATTATCATAAAAGGGGAGAAAAAAATTTAAGTACATGGTTCAAAGAATCGAAAGAAAGTTTCTCTAAGGGATTCATGATTGTTGCTGGTTTTTCTTATAATGGCAAGTTAAAAATAAAGAGAGTGGGAAAAAATGTCAAGATTAACTCCAAATACTATCAGGAACATATTTTATCGCCAATTTTTCTGAATGAAATACCATCGCTTTACCCACAGTGCCATCAATTTGTGAGACTCCATCAGGACAAAGCTAGCAGTCACACATCAAAATCCACTGTAAATTTCCTAAAAGAAATGGAACAAAAAACTGGTATCAAGGCCATACCCTTCACTGATATCCCTACTAAATCTCCCGATGTATCACCTATGGATTTTAGTGCTTTCGGACTTTTAAAATCTGCATTATCCAAACGTCGTCCCAAAACTCTTACAGGACTCTGGAAAGCTGTTCAGGAGGAATGGGATAGAATACCTCTTCTGACACTTCAAAAGGCATTATTATCCTGGAAATTGCGGTGTCGAAAGATAGTTCAGAATAAGGGATGTCAAATAGAACATTTAAAACACAAGAATTTTGTGTAATTTAGTTTTGTGAATACAATATACATCGTCTAAAAAATGTGTGAACAGCCTCTGTATACAAAACACTGTTGTGCCAAATAAGGGCAGATGGGATTTTACTAACACTGGCGAGACCTAGATATAATTCTCAAAGTATTATGAGATTTTTAAGTTTTTCACCCTTAAGAGTGTTATCTAATTTTCTCTAATTCCTTGCCATTGAGAATTAGTGAATAATTTGTTCAATTCATTGTTTCTGTGCATATGTGCTGTTTACTGCTCTTAAACTACTCCTATTAGTAGTATAGAATCGGTGATTCATGTATATTGTCAATTATTGTTAGGTCCATGACTAGTAATGATCTGAATTGAAGTATTTTAATAACTGCATTATTAAAGTGATAGTAATTTAATGTATCTATGTTATTTCTAAAAGTCTTTTTAACACTTTACAATAAAGTTGAAAAGTGTTTATGACCTTGTTCATTCTGTTTGTCTGTCTGTCCGTTAGCACTATAACTGCTGTAAAAATGACTTTATCAAAATGAAATTTTAGTATGTTGTTCAGGAGATATAAATGAATAGGGATATAAATGAATAATATCACCCAATTAGTTTTGGATTGAACCCGGGTTGAAAAAATGAAATACATTGAACCCTATGGGACCTGATTTTTCAAACATTTTTAAGCGGATTTAAATTTTAGGAAATATTCAAATTATCCCATAAAATATATATAAAAAAAAATTCAGCAAAACATATTCAGTGGTTTTTTAAATAAAAATTAAAATAATAATTACACCTTTTATATGAAGAGATCACGTGACCACTATATGAAGAGATCACGTGACCCACTTAAAAATAAAATATGGCATCCATCTTGTGTCAAAATCGTGATTTTTAAAGTTCTTTCTAATTTATATTTAGTGTTGTATCCGTCCTAAAAGCGCTTTATTTTTGCTTAAATTCTGTGCATCTACATACTGAAATAACGCAATTACAATATATTTGAGTTTAAAGGATCATCCAACTTTGATTATTTCTACAACGAAGCCTATTTTTCACTTATGGAAAATGTAAATACCAAAAGATGTTGAATGAGTTGTACAAGAATTGCTGCATTTCTTTAACTTAAAATTATTTAACTCATGGAGTCCGCAATATAGCTGATATGAATGAAATATCAATTGATTTTACAGAGAGAAGGACGATTTTTTTGATGAAGTTTTAAGCATAGAGTTTAATTACTTGTATCTCCATGGTCTTATGTTTTTAAATAAAATAAATTATTATAGTATTGTTATGAATAAAATGAATGGAAAAATGTTTATGAATGAAGTGCTGCTTTTATAGAGAGAGCAAGGCTTGTTATATTTCGATGACGTCATTTGAATAAATTTCATTTGTTTTCGATGAAGTTTTCAAATATAATAAATTATTGTAGTATTATGACAATTGTAAAATTATTACCGAGGAATGTATCACATTTTAGAGATGTTTAAACCAGGCAATTTAAATTTCAATGCCGCCATTTGAATGAAGTTCATTTTTTTCGATGAAGGTTTAAGTTTTCAAATATAATAAATGAATGTAGTATTGTGATAATTTTAAAAATATTACCGAGGAATGTATCATATTTTAGAGATGTTTAAATAAAATTGCATTTCAGTTGGAAAGTGTTTCATAATCAATGCTTTATGCATGATTGATCTTTCTTGTTTTATTGATATTTTGACGGATAAACCCGTTTTAAGATTTCTTGAATCTAAACCTATTTCGAGCACAATATTAAGTTCTATACGAAAAAGTCGATAGAAATGATACATATTCTGAATTCTTTAAAACATTTTCGTTATCTTTTCTGAAGATGCCCTTTTTTTTACAGAGGTTCGTCGTACAATGTACATTCATCAGGGGTTTCCAAGCCATAAAATGTCGAGAACCTTCGGAATGCAAAAACTTTGGAAAGGGTCTTCTACTTGAGGAACATACAATTTGACTATTCAGAATCATGAAAGGCCAGAAAGCAGTTTAAGTTAAACACACTTTTTTTTGCACTTTCCCATAGAAAGTATATACCTGAGAATTCTTCATTCCCGCCTCTATCCATTAGATTCCAAAACTCTGTTGGACATAAATTATCAAATCATCAGTAAGAATGGAAAAATCGGTATAGAACCGTTTAGCCTCAGTAAAACCCCTTGTATGCTACATTCTTAGGCTAGGAATTGTTAAAGAGAATTGGCAGAAAAAAATATTCTGCTCTGTATACATATATCTTCGTGGTCCGGCATTCATGGCCCAACCTTGAACTTTTGTGCCTCAGAACGTGACTTGGGCACTGTCATAACCACCTGGGTTGGGCCGACGAAAAAATAGGTGCCTCCAGTCAAGAAGGGAACCTACAAAATACTGCAAGGAGTGGCTAGAGAGGGGGGTTCAAAGACCCTTTCGCTAACAGGTGACGGAACAATGTGAGGAGGTCTTACCCTAGGTAGAGTTCCTCTTGCTCTTTAAATTCGTTCCTTGAACGAACAACTTTTTTTTATCACCCTTCCTCTTTCCTTGGGCATCATATTGGGAAAGTTATGAATGGGATGCAAGAATAAAAGTGCTCATAATCCTGAGCATTTGGTTGGGGGAAAATGCCTACGCGAAGTAATGGTAAATTGATGGCTGTTTATGTATAGAAGAAACATGCAAGCAAAGAAAAAAGGTGTGTGTGTGTGTGCGGGGGGATAGCAGTTAAGGAAAGAGAGGTAAATATTTTGCTGGGGTTTTTGTTTCGGTTCATGTTAATTTGATTAGCAATGATGGCAATACAGCACTGACGCTGGTTGCTGGAATATGGTGCTTTGGTGCCCCTCATATCTCCAATTTTTGTGATTATGTAGTATAATGCGTTGCATTTCTAATGTTCATCCACACTATCAATGGCCAATTTCCTCATAAAGCTGTCCATTGCAAGTAGGGAGGCAGCTGAACCCTTTCAATATCAAAATGTTTAGTATAGTAACTTTGTAAAGTACCTTGCTGCCCCAACCGGGATTCGAACACTGGATCTCCAAACTGACCAGCCGACGTTCTACCGTTGAGGTATTGGGACGAAATTGCAAACTCTTATTATTGAAGTAGACTCTGTATTCTCCACCCTCTAATGTCAGATTGGCGGGCAACTGACAATCTGACTGACCACCTTCTGCTATTTTTACATCATGTTAGCCTCCTGCTATTACTATTTTTACCCCGGTTAGTATCTTGCGTGGTCATTATCCCCTCAATTTGAAATTGGCGCTTCAATCTTCCAGAGTCCACTGAATCCGTACTAGTCGCACTAGGGTCACTTTCAGACCTCTGACATCTTTGCACTAACCTACAGGATTGATTTGTTCAGGCGCCATTGTTAAGTACCTACTGGGAATCGAATTCTGGATCTCCGAATTGGCTAGCTGACGCTCTACCGTTGGGCTATTGGGACGAAATGGCAAGCTCTTATCATTGAAGTAGACTCTGCAACTTTAACATTATTTCCTATCGTGGTCTGGTGGGTCCCAGAAAGAGGGGAATGGGGAGCATAGAGCAATCCCCTGGAGAAAAGATTCAATTGATCAATGACAAGTTAAATAAATACATACTTACTTAAATTGTCGCACAGATTACCGACTTTTAATTTACAATTTTTACAAGAAATATTATTTATAGCTATGTTGTTCGTCATCTCTATTATTTTTACTATATTTGATCCTATTTCACATTCGATAGGTGCCAAAATAAATTCATCAACATTTTGTCCGTTTCGAGGGGAAGATGGCGCATTTTGAGAGGAAAGAGGAAGAGGTAAACTATTTGTATACCTCATCGTAGTGGATTTTGGAGATTCTACTATAATCTATATGTAGTATGAGCACTTTTGATACTAGCAACTGCAGCACAGCACTAAGCAGGCAGCCGTTGCATTGCTCGGGTCAGACTTCACTGTTATTCATCTCTTTCATTTGAATATCGGTCACACATCAAAATCTCAGTAAGGAATGGTAGCGGAAAGGAATACTTTGCCGGTCCATGGTAGGAGCAGAGTTTTTTCACACTCTGACCCCTCGCCAACGGCCGTACTGTGCTGAAAACACCGGTTCTCGTTAGATCACCGAAGTCAAGCAGCATCGGGCGCGGTTAGTACTTGGTGGGTGACCACCTCGGAACACCGCGTGCTGTTGGCCATCTCGGGTGCGGTATCCCCGTGGTTTGCGCGCTAGATTTGCACGCTACCACAAATGCCGCCGTGTTCATGCGGAGTACGATCACGTTAAACATGTGGGTCCGTAAGTCCTTCCGAGAGGTTGGTGGTAGGGGAAGGAGGGTACGATCCCTGTGGATGCCTCCCCCACTGGGTTCCGGTCTAAATTGGGTGGCACTTCCCGGCCGTCCATACAGTTACCTTACACCTTTCTGGTAGGTCGGACGGTCTGGGGTCTCAACAACAACAACATTCTGACCCCTCTTACACCTTTCTGGTAGGTCGGATGGTCTGGGTCTCAACAACAACACTCTGACCCCTCCCGGCCACATACTTAGCTACAGTAAGCCTTCGGGTCTGTCGTGTGGTCTAGGTTTTTCACACTCTGACCCCTCCGGACGTGGTCTTCAACACTCTGACCCCTTTTTCCCGGCTGCGCACTTTGCTACTCTATGTCTTCGGATGAGCCGGTCGGTCTGGGCTTTCGACACTCTGACCCCTCCCGGCCACTCAACCAGCTGCTCATACCATAGGGTGAGTCGGGTGACCTGGGTCTTTCATACTCTGACCCCTCGGCCACTCAATTTGTTGCTCATGCCCTAGGACGAGTCGAGTGGTCTGGGTTTTCGACACTCTGGCCCCTCCGGCCACTCAAACAGTTGCTGAAAGCCCTCGGGCCAGTCGAATGGTCTGGATCTTCAACACTCCGGCCCCCTCGCATGTGTATCCGTAAGTCCTTCCGAGAGATTGGTGGTAGGGGAAGAAGGGTATGGTCCCTATGGATGCCTTCCCCACTGGGTTCCAGTATAAATTGGATGGCTCTTCCCGGCACTCCAAACAGTTACCTTACACCTTTCTGGTAGGTCGGACGGTCGGGGTCTCAATAACAACAACATTCTAGCCCCTCCGGTCATCCAACCTGCTGCTCATACTTTCGGGTGAGTCGGGTGACTTGGGTCTTCAACACTCTGGCTTCTCGACCGGCCACTCAAATTGCTGCTCAAACCCTCGGGTGAGTCGGGCGACCTGGGTTTTCTACACTCTGGCCCCTCCGGTCACTTAATTAACTGCTCATTCCTTAAGGTGAGTCGAGTGGCCTGGGTCTTCCACACTCTGGCTTCTGGCCTGGGATTGGTCATATAGCTTGCATTTCATTGGCTTATTCGAAACATGGTTTTTCTTATAGACTCGTGCTGGAACCTTCCCTGTATCCGGGGCATAGCGGGAGCGAGTTATCCGGACATCACATCCCCTGGACTTGTCGTAAATACTGACACAAAAGTATCCTGTTTTGAAATTCCAATAGTGTCTTTTATTTTCAGGCTAACCGGTGCCTTATCTTATGGGCTCACGTTTCCCTCTAATTTCTAATTTTATTGTCCATCTTTGAAAATAATTTAATTCAGTGTCACACGAATAACGGAGTTTATAGACGGGATTTTGCGATTTCGTGAAATGAAAGGATCGGCTTCATTTCATTGTCACTGGGCTGCTCCCCGAAAGAAAGCAGCAATAAAAAAAAATAGGTTGGGATGCACAATTGCATTCCAGCACGATCCTCCCTTCCTCTACCGCCTCTCGGCGTGCTTCTGTTGGTCATTAATAAATGAGGCCATTAAGAGGCGAAAGTTTCGAATGGGGTTCACGGGGACTCGCCGGTTCTCTTCAAACGAATGAAACAATCAACCTCCAATCAACAGCCCTGCATACCATGACATTAACTTCTTGGAGATTTCGGGGTGGGTAAAAAGTTTTCAACTGATTAAAAGTAGGTACGAATCCGATGATACATTTCCCATTAGATCCACTAGACTACCGACCTGACAGAATATTTCATTGACGAATTTTTTTTTCTTATTTTTGATTCATTATATTTTAGAAACGTAAGTTACACAAATACGGAAATATTTTCAATTAGAAAGAATATATACACTTTTTTGCAAAAAAAAAAAAAAAAAAAAGACAAGACCAGTAATGTCGCTACGATGCTGCCGAAGACTCTATAAGCAATTAGACGAGTTCGAACGTGGTCATATAGTCGGGATGCGTGAAGCTGGCCGTCATAACGAGCAATATATCGCCACCTGAACGGAACGAACACTGCTGTGTAAAGGTGCTGGCAGCAATGGTTGCTGCAAGGAACTCATCGGCGGAATGAAGGCTCTGAAATGCCAAGGTGCAGGAATGCGAGGCAAGATCGCATGATTATGCGACAGGCCTGAACTGGTCCAACGGTATCATTGTTCGCCATCCAACGTGCTACAACCTTTTCCATACCACCCGCGATACCTTCCACCATCTCACGATGCTTGGCTGAGATGGGGTTACGCTCACGGTGGCCTTTAAGATGTCTGCCCATAACCCCACAACATCGACAGAGTCGTTTGGAGTGGTGTTGTAGCAGAGCATCATGGCTGCCAGCAGATTGGCATCGCATAGTGTTCAGCTATGAATCACGTTTCGGTCTTTCAGCAGATGACCATCGGGTACGTGTGTGGAGGCGCCAAGGCCAGGGGTCCCAACCAGCCTTTGCTTTGCACAGCACACAGCAATTACCCCTGGTGTGATGGTGTGGAGTGCTATCACTTACGACAGCAGGTCGCCCCTAGTCATCCTGCGTAGCGTAAAACTTTAACAGCTCAACGATATGTTGCTGAAATCCTGCGGCTGTTTGCGTTAGTTACCCTTCATAGCACGTCATTCTGGGGTCATTTTCCAACAAGATAATACCACGCTACATACGGCTGGCATATCTGTGGACTGTCTCCATGCTGTTGATACTGTTCCTTGGCCAGCAAGGTCACCACATGCTAGGCTGCCAGAAATGTAACCCTGAAATGTAGCAGATCTGGAGCAACAATTGAGGAATGCCTGGCAGAATGTATCTCAAGATGACACTAGGAAACTTTATCACTCCTTATTTAGACGTATACAAGCATGCATTGCCGCCAAGGGGGTTTCCACCTATTACTGATTTAAAAATTCAATGTGCAATTACTGACCATTGATGGGGCCTGCGGCCTTGATTTTGTAATCATTTCATTACCTGTGTATGAGCTGTACGCATATTTAATTTCAATAAAAACAGTCACTTTCTTCATGGTGCTTCGTTTCTTTTTGCAAAAGAGTGTATATATATATATATATATATATATATATATATATATATATATATATATATATATAATATATTTAACATTATTGATCCAAATTTTCAAAATCAGTATTTAAAAATATTATTAATAATCAGTTATTAAGAATAAAAAAGTTAAGTACACCATGCTACCACAAAGAACATATTATTAAATTAATAAACACCACCAACCAAAATAAATGTCTGTCAAACCTTATTTTTTCTTTTATTAAAACACAATTTAAATTTAAATTCAAAACCATGCTCCAATTGCAGTAACATATTGATGGGTCAGTATCAACCACTATTGAATAATCAAACAAGAAAGATCAATCATGCATAAGCATTGATTATGAAACACTTTCCAACTGAAATGTAATTTCATTTAAAAATTTCTAAAATGTGATTCATTCAGTGGTAATATCTTTTACATTATCACAGTACTACAGTAATTTATTATACTTAAATATTTAAAACTGTATCGAAATATAAATCATCTGATTCTTTATGCAAAATCAATGAATATTTCATTCATATAACTTGTATTCCAGACTCCAGAGCTAAATAATTTTGTGTGAAAAAAATTCAGCAATTCTTATATAATTCATCTTACAATCGCTTGAGATATTTGCATTCTGCATATGTTAAAATTAGGCTTCCTTGAAGAAATAATAAAAGTTTAGGGATCATTTAAAATCACAACTATTGTAATTGCATAGGCACGGAATTTAGATACACAGATAATATATATGTGTATGTGTATGTACTCAAAGTATTGGAATCGTGCCGAAGATCGGAACTCGAATTTTCAAAGGATCTACACGTTTTGGGACTTCTAGAACACGAAAAAACTACTTTTAGGAAGACGTCTGTGTGTGTAAGGGTGTATCTGTGTATGTTTCTGTGTGTCTGTGTGGATATTACATCCACTCTAATTGAAAAACTAATGGACCGAATTTCATACAATTTGGTAGGTATGTTTTTTGTGGGAAATCCTGATGTTCATTAGATTATAGTACGATTCGTAATAAAAGAATCTGCCTTCTTTGCGAAATGGCCGCAGAAATTGCCTTTATCCACTCTAGCTAAAAACTAATGAACCAAATTTAACAAAATTTGGAGTATAATATTTCAATAACCTACAAGTGATTTATATACCAAATTTAACAAAATTTTGTATATAAATCATTTGTAGGTTATTCTACTACGATTCGGGAAAAAGGAATATTTTTGTGAAATGGCCAGCAAAAATCGTTATATATAAAAATAAAAGACTACGTGTGCTCAATTATATCAATTAAATTCCTATTTTATATGTGATTTTTGACAACAAAAAGAATAAGACTAACCCCATTACTCTAGGACTAGCCGTTCTTGAGATATTCTAGTTTTTTCGCGTCTTCGCTACGCCACTTTGACAATAAGTCCAGCTATCAAATGAGAACCAAATTTAAGTTTAACGTGTAAATTCAATGTCATTTAAAATACTTATGTTGTGCAGATAAACTCAAATTATCATTGAATAAATAAAGAGAACGAATATGAGTCTGCAGAGAAAGACATGTGCTGTCCACATCAGAATTTTTAACAATATTACACCAATGATTTATAGAAGTGAACGGGGATTATTTTCAGGCCATTTCAAAAAAAATGTATGATCTATATTTAAAGATCCATCAAATTTTTGTCGAATAAAATGTTCAACAAATTTAAGCTGTGTACCAAATTTTAACTCTCTAGGACGTAGGAAAGTGCATTTAAAATGCCATCAATTAAATTTATCATGAAGAGTTATATAAAATTTAAAAAAAGTGAAAAATTGTTATCTACCAAATTTATTTTAAAATATGAAGCCACTCCCATATGCAAAACGTTTAAACAAATGGAGAGATATTTATTATATAATATCTCTTTCTTTTCTTTCTGGAAGATATCCCAAAGTCAGAATTTAATTGAATTTGTTTTTTTCCCTATATTAAATAATTTTTTTAATTAAAAAACTACTTAACATATTTTACTGAATTTTTTTTTATATATTCTATGGGATAATGTGAATATTTCCTAAAAATTTCGAAGCAATTCGTGAATTTTAAATTTACTTAAAAAATGTTTGAAAAATTAGGTCCCATAGGGTTCAATGTATTTCATTTTTTCAACCCGGGTTCAATAAAAAACTAATTGGGTGATATTATTTATTTATATTCCCATAGGTCCTACAGACCGTCTGAACAACATACTAAAATTTCATTTTGATAAACTCATTTTTACGGCAGTTATCGTGCTAACGGACAGACAGACAGACAGACAGACAGACAGACAGACAGAATGAACAAAGTCATAAACACTTTTCAACTTTGTTGTAAAGTGTTAAAAATGTTAAACAAATTCTCATCAAAGTGACCACTAAGAATAAAAAAAAATTACAAGTATAAATTCAATATCAGAATAGTTATCAATTATTTGATTAATAATAAATAAATAATAAATAAATAATAAATAAATAATAACATTTTATAATCTCTGTTTCATTTCTAACAGTTATACACTTAGTCTATAACCTTAACTGTAAACTGTTTTGAGTTGGCTCAAAGCTAAGTCAGTCTCAATTGCACTCCAATGTATCCAGAACATGTGGTAACTCAATTTATGTTATTTTATTCCTATTCTTTTTCATCTTTTAAACATGACATTGTATTCTTATAATATTAATATTACAAGGCATCAAGCTGGTATATTTATTTGATTATTTTGTTTGATTATTTTTATTTTTATATCTGATCCATTTTCTACATTCTTCTACGTCGGGCCATGTGCATAATTTCTGAAATATGATCTACAGTTATGCACATAGAAACGTAGAAATTCAGCATTACCGAACCAGGTATGGCCCTTGACAACGTACATGGTTTCGGAAATGTTTTTCACTTTTTTCAATTATATTCATTTTCATATACAAAAATTTTGGTAGCCAGAAAGGCCTTGCTCCATGTGCAATTTTTTCTATTTGAAACTTTTGATCTTATACACTATTCATATGCATGTACACCATGTATGTTTATACAGTGAACGAGGAGATTAGTACCTTAAGTACCTATATTACATATATGATTTACAACACTTAGAATAAATTTTAATCTTAGGGTATAGTTATGGGATTATATTCACCAATCTATCACCACATGTAATTCTTTTTTCGATTGTTTACCTTATATATGGAACAGGGAAGAGGGGTATTTTATACCTATTTAGTGCTTGTTTTATTAACACTTTACAACAAAGTTGAAAAGTGTTTATGACTTTGTTTATTCTGTCTGTCTGTCTGTCTGTCTGTCTGTCCGTTAGCACGATAACTGCCGTAAAAATGACTTAATCAAAATGAAATTTTAGTATGTTGTTCAGACGGTCTGTAGGACCTATGGGAATATAAATAAATAATATCACCCAATTAGTTTTGGATTGAACCCGGGTTGAAAAAATGAAATACATTGAACCCAATGGGACCAAATTTTTGAAACATTTTTTAAGCGGATTTAAATTTCACAAATTGCTTCGAAAATTTTAGGTAATATTCAAATTGTTCCATAAAATATATAAAAAAAAATTCAGCGAAATATATTCAGTAGTTTTTTAAATAAAAATTAAAATAATAATTACACCTCTTACATGAAGCGATCACGTGACCATGATATGAAACGATCACGTGACCAACTTCAAAATATAATACGGCATCCATCTTGTCTCAAAATCGTCATTTTTAAAGTTCTTTTTAATTCATATTGAGTGTTGTATTCGTCGTAAAACCTCTTTATTTTCGCTTAAATTCTGTGCATCTACATACTGAAACAATGCAATGACAATATATTTGAGTTTAAATGAGCATCCAACTTTGATTATTTCTTTAACGAAGCCTATTTTTCACTTATGTGAAATGTAAACAGCAAAATATGTAGGATGAGTTGTATAGGAATTGCTGTATTTTTTTAATGCAAAAGAATTTAGCTCATGGAGTCTGCATAGCTGATATGAAAGAAATATTCATTGATTTTACCGAGAGAAGGACGATTTTTTGCGATGAAGTTTTAAGCATAGAGGTTAATTACTTATAGCTCCATGGTCTTAATTTTACTATAAAATAAATTATTATAGTATTGTGATGAATGACATGAATGGGAAATTATTTATGAATGAAATGCTGCTTTTTTAGAGAGAGTCAGGCGTGTTATTTTTTCTATAACGTCATTTGAATGAATTTCAGTTGTTTTCGATGAAGTTTTTAAATATAATAAATTATCGTGGTATTATGATAATTCTAAAATTGTTACCGAGTAATATATCACATTTTAGAGATGTTTAAACCAGGCAATTTATATTTCAATGCCGTCATTTGAATGAAGTTCATTTTTTTGGATGAATGTTTAAGTTTTCAACTATACTAAATCAATGTAGTATTGTGAGAAGTTTTAAAATATTACCGAGGAATGTATTACATTTTAGACATGTTTAAATAAAATTGCATTGAAGTTGGAAAGTGTTTCTTAATCAATGCTTTAAGCATGATTGATCTTTCTTGTTTATAATGTTCTACTTATAATTTTCTCAAGCTTGTCGTAGAGTCAATTTTGATTTCCAATTTTCACTTCAGACTATTTTATTTTCACATTTGCTCTACAGACCATTTTCAATAAAATGATCAATCACTGGTATTTATAATACAAGTAAATTAAAATTCTCAATATATATATCAAAACTTTATTAAAATTCATTTTGTTCAAACAGTATATAGTTCAAGGAAAAAGCATATACAAATTAAATAAGGGAATGCCACAGGGAGGTATATCATCCACAATACTGGCCAACCTTTATCTACATTTTTACGAAACTCAGAGCCCTTTCAACAGCCATATAATGTATAGATATATTGATGATCTTATTATTATTGGAATTACTAATGAGGCCAATGAATTAAATTTTGATTTCTATCCACCTAATCTACGACTCATTGAAAAGTATATACATCCAACTGGATCAATTTTCTAGACGTTAGTTTAACAATTAAAAATGTATATACAATAAAATTTAAAATCTATGACAAAACAGAAACTTATAACTTCAAATTAAATAAACTTCAACATTTCTCTCCCAATCTATCCAAATCTGTATATAGAAATATTATTAATAGCCAGTTATTAAGAATCAAAATGTTAAGCACACCATGTTACTACAAAGAACATCTTCATAAATTCATCAACACCGTTATCAAAAATAACTACCCGCCCAACCTTATTTCTTCTTTTATTAAAACACATTTTAAATTTAAATTCAAAAACTTGCAACAATTACAGCAACATATTGGCAGATCATACTCTAGCATTTCTAAATAATTCATCATCTCCATGTCTTCTAACAGTTCAACACTTCGTATAATCAACTTTAACCTGCTTTGCGAAAAACTGCTTCGTCAGTAACTCAAAATTCACTGTAACCTGTTCTGAGATGATTGGTAATACATGCTTTTTCAATAGTCCCACAGTACAAGAGGTAGATATATTTTCATTTTATTTTCATTATATTCATTTGATAATACTTTATATTACTTTGTATCCTCATTCAAATCATTAGCCACTAGCTGGTGTAAAAGAATATTATATTCATGATTGATTTTTTTGTGTATTTGATCCACTTTGTATTTTCTTCTACGTCGGGCCATGTACATTATTTTTGTAATACATTTTGCAGTTGTGTACACAGAAACGTAGAATCAGCATTAATGAAACATGTATGGCCCTTGATAACGTACATGGTTTCAGAAATGCTTTTCATATTCATGAAATTCCTTTTATATTCACTTTATTCCATTTATTTCATTTCCAAACTTCATGGGAGCTAGAAAAGGCCTATCTCATCGTGCTACACTTAGTTTCCGTTTTGCAAATTTTCACCTTTACCTTCAGTTTACAAGCTATTTACTTTGGTATTTTTCGGGTATATATTACAAGTAATCATAAAAAATCTTCAATTATATATATATATATATATATATATATATATATTTATTATTACATATTTCTAATATGTAATAATAAATAATATATATATATATATATATAAATTGAAAGATTTTAAACGAAAACTATGCATAAACTACGGTAAGTACAAAAAAAAACCATCGCTGGGCATATCTGTTACAAATAAGTAACTATAGACCAAGACTAAGGATAAAAATAGAAGGTAACTTATCACTATAGTATCACTATAGTATTTAACTGTATACACCATTGGAACTATCTACTGGCTATTAAAAGGAGAAATAATATATATTAGAAAAATGTAATAATAAAAATAATCAATTCAAGTAATCTTGAAATATTAACATCACCATAGAAGCAAAACCACGGCCATAATGCCGATAATAGAAAAGAACAGCACCGGCCCAAATTCGAAGATTAACCGGAATTGAATTGATCTTCAGGTCTGAGTATTTAATTCTAATTAACCCAAACAAATGCCTGTTTCAGATTGGGCAATAGAACATCACTATAAATGCCCATACTCAGATTACAGGCACCAAAAGCTGAAAAATTGAAGATAAGAAAAATTAGGAAATCTATTATTACCATGAGGTAGGAACTCTTCTTCTTCTTTCACTACGTGTAAGTGCGACCAACCGCAACAGTATAAAAAATATCGAGAAGCATCGGAATGAACATGACGAAATACAACATAGGAGGAAGAACATACGTTCACAGCGACCCTCCCAGATCCGTCCAGTGAGTCACAGTCGGAGACAAGACAATTACCCATATAAGTAAAACAGAATATGTACATGAAACATAGATGAAAATTCTTACTAACAAGTGATTCAAAGAAGAAATGGATAAACGAGAATGCCACTATACACCATTATAAGGGTGCTGAAATCCTAGTATCAAAGTGGCTAAAGTTACAATTTTTTAGCGAAAATAAAATTCAAAATACACACACATACACACACACACACACACACACACACACACACACATATATATATATATATATATATTCCCCTGAGAAATACAGTTGAACTCGGTTATAACGAACAAGGGACCGGAGGAGTTTCTTCGCTACAATCGTTATTCGTTACAACCGTTATTCAATATAACTATTTCTCAAAACTCGTACTTTGGTATAACCGTTATAGTTAATATGCATAATTTATAAATCAATACACTCAATCAATCAACGGAATCTCTACGAACATGTGGGTAATATGGTGTAGGTTTCATTGATGGAGAATCGTTTGTGCTTTCTTCGATTTCGTCATTTCTGTTAGCACAGCATTTAGTACATCATCATCTGTTGGGATTTCAGACGTTGTCAATTCGTCATCAACTTAATAATAAATTCATAATGACAGTGATCAAAATATCCAATTTTATGACATTTAGACCGCCAGTTTAAGGTGAAGCATCTTGTAAATATTACCCTTATTACTTTCCTTATATACAATAATGTATAAGGAAATTTGTACATTTTTACTAAAAGGTGTTCCGTGACCAAAACTGTTGTAGCCAGAAAGTATGCCTTATTGGAAGCGTTTCTTACATTGGTTTGCGACCAATCGTTCAAAATATATTCACCACAATTATCAAAATATATACAATTTGTCGTGTAATCATTTTGAAACACCCTTGTATAGTTCATCTGTAAAGATAAAAACTGAGTCACAGGATGCCAGATTGAATAAATATCTTAACGGATTTCGGAGGTAATTAAAAAACTCCTTCGTCAGGACGAAAAGGTAGATCACTAGTACAAACAATAGTCTGTTGTTGTCTTTGTTGCTACTTGTGTTCTGCTCCTTTATTCTGACGAAAGAATCTGTTGTTTGCCTCGAAACCGGTTGAATTTGTTTTCAATCTTGTATGCTGTGGTTAAGTTTTTATTTTTGCAGATTTTTTCAGATAGAAGTCGGATTGAATTTTCGTATATTAATCGGTCTTAATAATTAAAAACAACAATTTTTATTTATAAAATTGATGGTTTGAACTCAAATAAACCTATTTATAAACTAAATGTTAAAAATTTTAATCATACTTTCTATTCTTAGGCGCCCCTTCCCCCTTCTTCTACAACTCACACTTTCCCAGTTTTCACAAGAGAAAAACAAAAATACTGTACTTTTCTCCAGATTAGCATTTTTGTATAAAGAATAGAGCTATTTAGTGTGTTAGGCATAAAATTATAATGCAGTCTTAAAGCAACAGCTACTTAATTCCAACTTTAAAAAGTATCAATCTTAAAAGACATTAAATGTTATTAAATTTTCGTAAAAGTGATATCTTGTTTCATATTTTTCACTAGCAGCATACCCGTTCTTCGTACGGAGTATATAATATAAAGAAACTTGAAATTCATAATCATGCCCAAATTCTTATAGTATACTAAATGACATGTTTAATCAAAATATTCTGTTAAAATATTTAATATAATGCTCCTAAAAAGAAGTTTAAGAATCTCTGTTCTCGCTATATAAAATTATCTTCATGGACATATCTGAAGAATAAAACATCTTGGACCCCTTATGTAAGCAAATATAAAAAAAAAATATGGAATTGAATCAATATATGCAAAATAAAAGCGTTAAAATTGTATGGGACCCGTACTAATTATATACGCGAATATTAGACAATATAACCTGTATTAGTAGATTACATGTATAAATTGAAAATACCAATAAACCCGTAATCTTTAAATCTGAAGACAGTCATTTATTCCAATATATGTCAAAATTAAAGTGCTAAAATTATATGGGAAGATATACACGTACTACTTATAATGTCCGATTATTAGTAGAAGATTACCCGTTTTGCAATATGAGTCACAAATGTTTTTTGGTAAAATACAACAGACGACGTAATAAATTGAATATATAATTAATCCCCTTAATCTTCATACCAGAAGACTGTACTTGATTCCAATATATATGCCAATATATGTCAAAATATATGCCAATATACCTGTACTACTTATATTCTCGTAGGTTAGAAGATATACCCGTGCATTCCTAGAAGATTACTCGTACAACGTACAATATGCGTGTGTCAGCAATTTTTGCCGCAATAAAACAATGGCGTAATAACTTAAAAATATCAATAATCCCTGAATCAATAATTCCGGAAAATATCCATAATAATAATGTTTAAACCTGAAGAGTATAATTGATATTATCCAGTCCAAAATGAAATGGCAATGAAATTTATTTTATATACATATCTTCATTATTCAAATCGGAAAGGATTTAATAAAAATCGTCTGCCGCATAAACACATTGGATTTAAATCCGTTGCTAAGCGACATGATATCATTTGCTTCAAATAAATTGGTAGAAAAAATATCGTCTAAATAGTTATACAGTGACCGCCGCTTATAAGAAACACGTTCGTTTCGCTCGTTTTGTTTCTTATAAGCAGTTGTTTCTTAAATCCGGAAATTTTTTAAATATCGTTCTTCCATTGTAAATACTAACTATTGAACACAGTTTTACAGAATTTAAAAGATAAATGTATATAAGTAAAATATTAGTACGTACATAATACATTTGTAAATTAAGTTTTGCATTCAAAAATATTTCTCATTTTACAAATTAAGCCTTACAACTTAAATTATTATCTATATGCATATAGTATGCAGTTAAATAAGAATAAAAAGTAAAACTCATAGGTCGTTCATTTATGTATAAGAGCATAGTACATTTTCATACATACCGTAATCTATTACTGAAGAATAGCAAAAAACTTATCCAGTATTGTTTGTGCTAACGAGTCTGTGATTAGTTTACGTACATCCATTTCTAAATCATAAAACAGTCCATAAACTTTTTCTGATGCCCCTCTGTGTTCAAGAGTTTTTCTAATTATAGTTAGGGCTTCTCGCGACTGTTTGGCTGTAGGAAAATTTTCTTCTTGTGGAACGTCGTCTTCATTTTCTTCTTCATTGCAAACATTCTGAATTTCCGCACTATGTCATCATCATTGTTTTCTTCAGATGTTTGTAAATTTTCGTCGATGTGAATCCATTCTTCGAAAGGTGCTTTAAATTCTTCTTCATCTTCTGCTGGTATGGCAACATTATTTTTCAAAAATCCTGCTTTACGGAAGCAATTAAAAATGCATATGTCAGAAACTTTTTTCCATGCGCCTGCGATCATATGGATAGCATCAAGCAAGGTTGTTTTCTTGCTTATTGACTACACGGAGGTGGAGAATCATACTTTTTAAGTAAACTTTGCTTTTCAAGCAAAGTAAGGGTTTGCGACATGCTTCACTAGCAAAACATAAAATGACTAACTAAAGCTGTACGAATCTTATTTGAGTGCATAAGCAAAGATGCCTTTCCTTATCAGTACGTTTCCTTAACTGCCAAAAGATTAAAGCTCGTTTCTTACTGGTTTGGGGTTGTACTCCCCAAGTCTTTCTGCGGAGAAATCCTCTGTCATCCTTTGTTACATAGCAAACTCCCACCCCCTCCCCGTACGCCCAGAGACAAGAGATAACAACTCGTCCTTCAGTTAACCTTAAACAAATCGATTTTTTTTTTTTACACCAGCGTCGCAAGGAAATCAACAAATTTTCTGTAGAAAACTGTTTCTTATAAGCGGAATCGTGTTTCTTATAAGCGACACAATTTTAATGTTAAAACGAAGTTTGTATTTGTTTCTGTCGTTTTGAGTCTTATAAACGGCTGTTTCTTATAACCACTGAATCTTATAACCGGCGGTCACTGTATTTCTATGGAACATTTGGCGACAGTTTCGTCAAATTAGCGACATTTTAAAAAATCGCCAAATTTATCGCCAAGTGGGACTGTAGAACTGACAGTTCCACTTTGCGACAAATTGACGAAATATCATCACAATACTATCCCCTAACAAAAAACAATTAATATCATTTATGTAGCGCAATTTTATCAATTTCAAGATATTTTTATAGATTTGAAAACATTTTTATCAATTTGGTGACATTTTAAAAATTCGCTAAATGTATTACTAAGTAGGATGGTTGGTCTGACAGATAAATGTTAACCAAACATCATTTCAGTACACTCTTCTAACAAAACAAAAAAAAATTTCATTGATATGTAGAAGACCCAAGCCACACGACCAACCCGAAGGTTTATGGCAGCTGTTTGTGTGTCGTTTATATCAATTTGGCGACATTTCCGTCAATTTGGCAAAGTTTAAGAAAAGTTGTCAAATTAGCGATATCCCTCCAAATTCGTAGCTTTGAATTTGCAGATCTGAATGAAACATTCTTATCCCGTTTCAATATACTAAATGAAAACACTACAATTGTATTAGAAGATATACCCGCTCTACTCTTTTTCTGTTTCAACAATCGGCTATATGAATTTATTGGCTAAACACAATATATGAGTTTATTAGCTAAGCACAATATAAAAGCTTATAAACTCTTTGTCAAAATAAATGAAATTGATGTACGCAGTCAGCAATTAATATAATTAAAAAAAAATCAAACCGTCTATTTATAAGATATACTTTTATATCCATTTATCCATTTATTTATTATTTAAATCGAAAAAAAATAATAAAAACATTAACAAACACATTTAATTTAATTGCGATGCCGAGCAACATGATATATCCTCCTAAAATGTTAAAATTTATTAAACACTAACAGCACACCCGTTATTCGTACGGAGTGTATAATTTAAAGAAACTTAAAGTTCGCAATCATGTGCAAATTCTGTTAAAATATTAAATTTATTGCTCCTAAAGAGAAGTTTAAGAATATATGTTCTCACTATGCAAAATTATCTTCACGATCAGATCTGAAGAATAAAACATCCTGCCCCCTTTTGTAAGCAAATTTACAGAAGAAAAAATAGGAATTGAATGAATATATGCAACCCCGTACTAATTATATTGTCGCAGATCAGAAAATATGCCAATGTGTTAGTAGAAGATTACCCGTATTACAATATGCGTCTCAAAAATATTTGCCAAAATAAAAGAGATGACGTAATAAATTGAAAACATCAATCATATCCGTACTCTTTATACCAGAAGGTCGTAATTGATTCCAATATATGCCAATATATATCAAAACATATGTCAATATACCTGTACTACTTATATTCTCGTAGATTAAAAGATATACACTTGTATTTGTAGAAGATTCGTACAACATACAATATATGAGTTTAAACAATTTTGTCATAATAAAATAATTGCATAATAACTTGAAAATATCAATAATCCTTGAATCGATAATCCCCGAAAATATAAATAATAATAATTTTTAAACCTGAAGACCGTAATTGATATTATCCAGTCAAAAATGCTATAAGAAAAATCAAATCGTTCTTTTCTAAAATATATTTTTATATCCATTTATTTATTATTCAAATCGAAAAAATAATTATTAAAATTAACAGACAGATTTAATTTAATTGCGTTTCTGAGTAACATGATATAAGATAGAATCTTATAACATGTTAAATATGTCATGTCTTATAACATAAACTGCGAAATTAAATAACGATTTTGATTTCTCTATACTTCTCATTGTTCCGTAAAAGCTTGTTTTAAATAAACCATGAACCATGGAGATAGATTTCCCCTTTAAATCATGTTTCAAACAATTCATGTTTTCAGAAAGTGACTAATTAACGCAAAAAATCTCCCATCAAACTCAGAGATTAAATTGTAATTCACTTTCAAACGATTTTCAAGCTTTTCGTTTGGATAAACCACGGAGTTAGAGAGTAGAACTCCTAGGAAAAAGTTCCGTTTTTCATTAATATCTCGACAACCCCAGGTCTTAGAAACTCGAAACTTGGACAAAATTTATGGGGGGATATTTCAAGGCTATTCACCAAATTTCATTAAATTCGGTTCAGCCGTTTTTCCGTGATAATGAGACAAACGAAAATTTCGTTTTTTACTAATATCTCGAGAACCACTGCTCGTAGAAACTCAAAACAGGGATATAATTTTAAGTGGGGCTATTTCTGGGCTACCCACAAAATTTCATCAAATTCGGTTCAGCCGTTCTCCCGTGATGGTGTGACAAACAGACAGACAGACAGACAGACAGACAGACAGACAGACAGACAGACAGATTTTCATTTTTATTTATATAGATTTAGAATTAATATTTTTCAAAATATTTCTTAATATATATTGCTTTTTAATGTTCCTCAATCGAATTCTCAGTTGCATTCTTTGTGGCTTATTCTATGAACATGGTACGATCATCAAAATGGCGCGAATTGTATGGATTTTTATTGTTAAAAATTTGTTATTCAATATGTGAGATTTTTATGCATTCTTGGTCATAATATATGCGTTTATTTTATCCAAATTTCCTAGGACCTATTCAATTTGTTTCGTCAGTACTGATATCTTGATGATTTTCTATTATTACATAGCCGTTATATTCAAATTGGTTTACATTACGGCTAGTTTCTTGGAAATTTCAGTGCTTAGTTAAATGAAATGCATATATGTTAAGAAACAAAAATGTGTAAAATTAATAATTAAAAAAATGTAATTGTTTCCTCTTCCTATGTCCGAAATTTGTTTAACATCTTACTTATTAAAAAAAAAAAAAAAAAAAAAAAAAAAAAACCGGTGAAACTAAATTCTAATTAGATACAGCTTACAGAAACAAGCACAATAATACGCGAATATAATGACATAATAATTATCGATAACGTTCACAGATAGACCCAATAAAACCCATAAAATCAGCATAACGATTGGCTTGCCTTATGTTTGTGATTTATAATTTTCAGAAGCGTGGCCTTTTTTACTCAATGTAGGAGGTAATGCCTTGTGGGCCTAGGCCGTAATCACGAACTGTAAAAAGTCCGTTATAATTTTTACTTTCATAGTACTGTTAATCAGTTTTGTTGCAAGTATAGAATCAACTCAAAACGCATATTTCTTTTGTAGACTAAAATTTAAAAATGTTCTTCTTTTGGAAAAAAAAATCATCATTTGAAAATTGTTCTTTATTTGGTTCTTCATTTGGTTCTTTATTTGGTTCTTCATTTGCTTCTTTATTTGGTTCTTCATTTGGCTTCGATCTTGAGCTTGTTGTGGTTCTTAGCACTGACTCAAAAATGTTCATGTTTCAGAATATGTAACATGAAATGTCTCTATCTAGACACATATTTTATTTCTGGTTCTATTTGATAGTCCCTACCCTGTCTTGTCATTTTTCAAATCAACATCAGAATCATGTTTCTGGCGTAATGACACGACTAATGATTCACCGCCTCTGGGCACGGGTCCGCCATTTTCACATTAATGGAAGCAATCCGCTAAGTTCTTTTCTTCACATTCTTTTTTCCTTTTTAGATTCACCTCAGAGCCGCTACAAAAGAAAAACCTGATTCCCTTCTGGCTATGAGAATGCGAGGTATTCAATATAGAACAGAATGTAAATGACAAATCGATAAAAACTAAAAGCACATTATTCGATTCCCCTGCTTCAGATATATGGCAGTCATTTTAAGACACAGGACGATAAAGACGGTTGTTAAATTCAGAATCTGTGGAATTCCAATTATAACGCTTTGTAATTTGCGCCATTTTTTCATCCAGTTCTTAAGAAATATTTATTACCTTTTTATAGGTTTCAAATAATATCAGTTGTAGAAACACGAAGGTACTTAATTCGAAATTGAAGAAAGTCATAAGTTTATTAAATAGGAAAGGCGAGCTTTCGATTGCCGATGTCGGTATATAAAATCAGAGTCAAAAGGGAACGTACGCAAGTAAATGTGTGAAAAATCCGACGTGTCAAATTACGACTTGGGGGCGCGACAGCCCAGTGGTTAGCGCGCGGGAATTGTACTCGGACGACCGAGTTCGATTCCCGCCACTGCCAAAACTGCCGCCGTATTCACGCGAAGTACGATCACATTAAACATGTGGGTCCGTAAGTCCTTCCGAGAGGTTGGTGGTAGGTGAAGGAGGGTACGGTCCCTGTAGATGCCTTCCCCATTGGGTTCCGGTCTAAATTGGGTGGCACTTCCTGGCTGTCCAAACAGACACCTTATACCTTTCTGGTAGGTCGGACGGTCTGGGTCGAAGAAGAAGAAATTACTATTTGAAATTTTCATAATAAAATTGAAAAAAATAAATTTCCTTAAAGTACCCATCGCTAAAAATTACAAATTGTGATATGCAAATACTTTTTTTGCGCATTTGTGACGAAGAGCAGAAATCTTCCAGTAAAAAGTGACCATACCAATTACTATGCACACGAACTTGCTGATTTAGTATGAAAATTGCTCACGGAGCGATATTTTTTGTTGAAGACAGTGATAAAATACAATTTAACAGTTTATATAATGCTTTACTAATTATCATGATACGCGTCATAAAGAGACTTTAGAGGAAACACAAAAACTGCTTATACAGTTAAAAAATCTGTAGTGGACAACACATGACATTCTCTGCAGATTCAAATTCGTTTTCTCTTTATTTCTTTAACTATCCATTAAATTGAGTCTAATGACACAAAATAGCACGCATAATTATTTGAAATGTCACTGAATTTGTACTTTTAATTCAATTTTCGTCTTCATTGGGATTGGGTAACTGAACGCATTTTCAAAGGCGCAGTAGCAAAAATGCAAAAAACTATAATATTTGAGAACGGCTAGTCCTAGAATAAACGAGGATGTTCTTATTCTTTTCAGCGTTAAAAATTACGTATAAAACAAGCATGGAATTGATTTGAGTATACGTATTTTTTTATTGTGGATTTTAACGATTTTTGCGGATCATTATTCACACACACAAAAAAATCTGATGTGGGCAACACATGACTTTCCTTATATGATGTAATGAATTTACTACTTTTACAGTAAAAAAATAGGATTTTCTTATAGTAGATACTAATATTCTTTCCAAGATATTGAATTTTCGACAATTAGTCGTCATTTTCATTGATTTAGCATCATTTTTATCCATTTGGCGAGATTTTCATTAATTTGGCAACATTTCAAAAAAGTCGCCAAGTTGGCGACATTCAGCCAAATTCGTCGCCAAAATCTCGCCAAGCGTTATGCACTAAGAAAAAAGTTATTCTTACAACAGATAAATGACTATTGGCGTTCAAATACAAAAGTATTATTCAAAGTATATTTTTTCATGAATGGAACGAGCTAGATCCACGAGAATGATGTCACTCTATTTATCGCATGGTATTACATATGAAAAGTGAACATGTTTCTCAATAGGAATTTTTTTTTTTTATGCGACTTTTTCATAATTTTTTTGAAAAATGTACAATATCTCGAGAACGGTTCATATTATCGTTCTAAACTTTATGCCAATCGTTTTCTAATGAAAAATTACATAAGAAATGTCTATTTGCGTAACTTTATTAGCGGTTTTGATTTTTTGACGATTTTTTCAAAATTTCATTCGAAAATTTAGGGGGGTTCTGAACATTCGATTACGTATAAAAACAATAGGCTTCCAGTGTTTACGGATTGTGATTTTTGTACCAAATTTGGTTCGAATCGGTCCATTCGTTCGTCAGTTATCGTCTCCACAGACTCACTGACACACACACACACACACACACACACACACATACACACACACACACAGACATCACTTCAAAAATGTTTGATTCGTGATCAGGGATACTTGAAACGTGCTCTCCCGTCGAAAACTCGAATTCGAATTTTCGACCCCGTCACAATACTTTCCTTATACATTATGTATATAAGGAAAGTAAAAAGCAGTTTCTCTTTTTCAGAATCGCAGCAAAATATAATCAGTACCATGATAACTTACAAATCACTTATTTACCGAAGTTTTTGAAATTGGGTCCATAAGTTTTTTAGTTAGAATGAATACATACGATTTTTGCTGGCTATTTTGCAAAAAAAGGCAGGTTCTTTTATTCTAAATCGTACTCAAATCTAATCAGCACCAGGGTCACCCGCAAGTGACTCACGTATACAATTTTATGAAATTTGATTCATTAGTTTTTGAGTTAAATGGGGATAGATATATTGCACAGATAGGCACACACACACAGACGTCACGCTAAAAATAGTTTTTTCGTGTTCTAGAGGTTTCAAAACGTGTAGATCCTTCGAAAACAGCACAAATTGGGAAGTAATGGTCTTCTCTGCTCTAAAGAACACACGAAAAGAATTGCATTCAACACCACTGTACCACATTCGGCGAATTTAAATCGCATTGAGCATTTATATAGTATTGATAAAGGATAAATTGAGAACAAGACCAAAATCTCGCCTCAAAAAGTATTGAAAAAAGTGGGTGAAATTCCATTACGGTTACAGATACAAGACAGCTAATTCATTAAATACCAAGAAGACTAAAAGTGGTCATGAAAGCTAAAGGTGGATAAAAAAAAATATTAATTGTTTCAAGCAAAATTGCCCTTTTATGTATGTATCAAAGACTGATTCCTGATTTTTCCAAGTCAATAATGTATTTGTTTCCTTAAAGATTAATGTATTTGCGACCTGTAAATATATTTTCCGGCTGAAAAATATAATATATTTACTGCTCCCAAATTCTTATCAATTTTTCACTTTCTTATATAGTGCTGAACAGCACCTCAGCAATTTTATTTGGTGCATGGTGCCAAGTAAATTTGACTGCACCTCTTCTCCTACATGCCTACACGTTGTATCAATTGAGGTGTTGTCTCCATCTCACACTCAACTTCCGCACCATCAAATGCCATATCGATATAAAGGCGTTGTGGCTCTTTTTACTTTCCTTATATACATAATGTATAAGGAAAGTATTGTGACGGGGTCGAAAATTCGAATTCGAGTTTTCGACGGGAGAGCACGTTTCAAGCATCCCTGATCACGAATCAAGCATTTTTAAAGTGATGTCTGTATGTGTGTGTGTGTGTGTGTGTGTGTGTGTGTGTGTGTGTGTGTGTGTGTGTGTGTCAGTGAGTCTGTGGAGACGATAACTGACGAACGAATGGACCGATTCAAACCAAATTTGGTACAAAAATCACAATCCGCAAACACTGGAAGCCTATTGTTTTTATACGTAATCGAATGTTCAGAACCCCCCTTAATTTTCGAATGAAATTTTGAAAAAATCGTCAAAAAATCTAAACCACTAATAAAGTTACGCAAATAGACATTTCTTATGTAATTTTTCATTAGAAAACGATTGGCATAAATTTTAGAACGCTAACATGAACCGTTCTCGAGATATTGTACATTTTTCAAAAAAATTATGAAAAAATCACATAAAAAAAAAAAATTCCTATTGAGAAACATGTGCACTTTTCATATGTAAGACCATGCGATAAATTGAGTGACATCATTCTCGTGGATCTAGCTCGTTCCATTCATGAAAAAATATACTTTGAATAATACTTTTGTATTTGAACGCCAATAGTCATATATCTGCTGTAAGAATAACTTTTTTCTTAGTGTATAACGCTTGGCGAGATTTTGGCGGCGAATTTGGCGGAATGTCGCCAACTTGGCGACTTTTTTGAAATGTTGCCAAATTAATGAAAATCTCGCCAAATGGATAAAAATGATGCTAAATCAATGAAAATGACGACTAATTGCCGAAAATTCAATATCTTGAAAAGAATATTAGTATCTACTATAAGAAAATCTATTTTTTTACTGTAAAAGTAGTAAATTCATTACATTATATAAGGAAAGTCATGTGTTGCCCACATCAGATTTTTTATTGATATGGCGCCTGGTGCGGGGCATAACTTTGACTACCTTTCTGCTGCGCTGGTATTGAATAGAAAATGTTTTATTTTATCGAATTCAAGACTTACGAAAAAGCATGCTATGAGATCACCAGAAAATATTTCGTGTCAGTCGGTTTGCATATATCTGCGAGATGTGGATATGACTAGGAAAATGAGACAGTTTAGACCTCTATATTGATTAAAAATTCAATCAAACTGCTGCTAAAAGGAAATTGATAGTTAAAAATATGTGTTAAAATACTGCATTAAACAAAATTAGGATGACAACCGGTTTTAAAACCACTCCCTCTTTATGCCAGAAAGGCATAGCAACCACACAAACAGAAGGGACCAATTAAAAATACGAGTATGTTAACAGAAATGGGGGAAAACCATTTGTAGAGTCACTTCGACAATAAGAGTTTGCAATTCCGTTCCAGTAGCTCAATGGCTGACCAGTTCAAAATCCGTGGTTCGATTCCCGATTGGAGCAGCAAGGTTTTTACAATGGCGTCCGAACAAATCAACCCTGTAGGTTAAGGCAAAGATGTCGGAGGTCTGAAAGGACCCTAGTGCGACTAGCATGGATTCAGTGAACTTTGGAATATTGAGTGCCGATTTCAATTCGGGAGGAGAATGACTACGTAGGAAGATAACCTGGAGGATAAAAATAGCATCAAGAGGTTAATCTTAGGTAAAACAAATCTGATGTGGGCAACACATGACTTTCCTTATATAATGCAATGGATTTACTATTTTTACAATAAAAAAAATAGGTTTTTCTTACAGTAGCTATTTATATTCTTTCCAAGAAATTGAATTTTCGTCAATTAGTCGTCATTTTTACTGATTTAGTGTCATTTTTATCCATTTGGCGAGATTTCCGTTAATTTGGCAACATTTTAAAAAGTCGCCAAGTTGGCGACATTCCGCCAAATTCGACGCCAAAATCTCCGCAAGCGTTATGGACGGAGAAATAAGTTATTCTTATAGTAGATAAATAATTATTGACGTTCAAATATAAAAGTATTACTCAGAGTATCTTTTCTCATGAACGGAACGAGCTAGATCCACGAGAATGATGTCATCCTATTTATCGCATGATATTACATATGAAAAGTGAACATGTTTCTCAACAGTTAATATATTTTTTTTAATTTATGGAAATTTTTGATAAATTTATTTTAAAAATGTGCAATATCTCGAGAACGGTTCATGCTAGCGTTTTAAAGTTTATATCAATCGTTTTTTAAGGAAAACCTACATTAGAAATGTCTATTTGCGTAACTTTATTAAAGGTTTTGAGTTTTTGATGATTTTTTTCAAAATTTCACTCGACAATTTAGGAGATTCTGAACATTCGATTACGTTTAAAAACAATAGGCTTCCAGTATTCACGGATTGTGATTTTTGTACCAAATTTCGTTCGAATCGGTCCATTTGTTCGTCAGTTATCGTCTCCATAAACTCACTGACACACACACACACACACAGACATCACCTCAAAAATGTTTGATTCGTGATCAGAGATGCTTGAAACGTGCTCTCCCGTCAAAAACTCGAATTCGAATTCTCGACCCCGTCACAATACTTTCCTTATACATTATGTATATAAGGAAAGTAACAAAAGGAGGTGGTCAGTCAGATGTCAGTTGCATACCAATCTGACATTAGAAGGTGGAGAATACAGAGTCCACTTTGGCAATAAGAGCTTGCAATTCTGTCCCAGTAGCTCAACGATAGAGTGCCGGCTGGTCAGTACGAATACCCGTGGTTCGATTCCCGGTTGAGGCAGCAAGGTTCTTTACACAGTGTGAAGTATATCAACACCCGAATCAATTAAAGAGTTTGTTTTGAAATTTTTTATGGCGAAAACAATTTTGCCTAACGGTATCACAGACCCAATTTTACTCTCATAGTTAATTAGTTCAGTCAATTTATTCAGTTAAACATCTTTATTATATATTTCCCGTAAAAGAGTTAGCTGATCAGTCACGAACTGATATTCAATATTGATAACTTAAAATTAAAAAATCTGATATGGGCAACACATGACTTTCCTTATATAATGCAATGAATTTACTACTTTTACAATTTAAAAAAATGTTATTCTTATAGTAGATACTTATATTCTTTCCAAGATATTGAATTTTCGTCAATGAGTCGTTATTTTCATTGATTTAGCGTCACTTTAATCCATTTGGCGAGATTTTCATTAATTTAGCAACATTAAAAAAGTCGCCAAGTTGGCGACATTCCGCCAAATTCGGCGCCAAAATGTCGCGAAGCGTTATGGACGGAGAAATAAGTTATTCTTATAGCAGATAAATGACTATTGGCGTTCAAATACAAAATTATTACTCAAAGTATCTTTTCTCATGAATGGAACGAGGTAGATTCACGAGAATGATGTCACCAAATTTATTGCATGATACAGTGACCGCCGGTTATAAGATTCAGTGGTTATAAGAAACAGCCGTTTATAAGACTCAAAACGACAGAAACAAATACAAACTTCGTTTTAACATTAAAATTGTGTCGCTTATAAGAAACACGATTCCGCTTATAAGAAACAGATTTCTACAGAAAATTTGTTGATTTCCTTGCGACGCTGGTGTAAAAAAAAAAAAATCGATTTGTTTAAGGTTAACTAAAGGACGAGTTGTTATCTCTTGTCTCTGGGCGTACGGGGAGGGGGTGGGAGTTTGCTATGTAACAAAGGATGACAGAGGATTTCTCCGAAGAAAGGCTTGGGGGGAACAACCCCAAACCAGTAAGAAACGAGCTTTAATCTTTTGGCAGTTAAGGAAACGTACTGATAAGGAAAGGCATCTTTGCTTATGCACTCAAATAAGATTCGTACAGCTTTAGTTAGTCATTTTATGTTTTGCTAGTGAAGCATGTCGCAAACCCTTACTTTGCTTGAAAAACAAAGTTTACTTAAAAAGTATGATTCTCTACCTCCGTGTAGTCAATAAGCAAGAAAACAACCTTGCTTGATGCTATCCATATGATCGCAGGCGCATGGAAAAAAGTTTCTGACATATGCATTTTTAATTGCTTCCGTAAAGCAGGATTTTTGAAAAATAATGTTGCATACTAGCAGATGATGAAGAAGAATTAGAAGCACCTTTCGAAGAATGGATTCACATCGACGAAAATTTACAAACATCTGAAGAAAGCAATGATGATGACATAGTGCGGAAATTCAGAATGTTTGCAATGAAGAAGAAAATGAAGACGACGTTCCACAAGAAGAAAATTTTCCTACAGCCAAACAGTCGCGAGAAGCCCTAACTATAATTAGAAAAACTCTTGAACACAGAGGGGCATCAGAAAAAGTTTATGGACTACTTTATGATTTAGAAATGGATGTACGTAAACTAATCGCAGACTCGTTAGCACAAACAATACTGGATAAGTTTTTTGCTATTCTTCAGTAATAGATTACGGTATGTATGAAAATGTACTATGCTCTTATACATAAATGAACGACCTATGAGTTTTACTTTTTATTCTTATTTAACTGCATACTATATGCATATAGATAATAATTTAAGTTGTAAGGCTTAATTTGTAAAATAAGAAATATTTTTGAATGCAAAACTTAATTTACAAATGTATTATGTACGTACTAATATTTTACTTATATACATTTATCTTTTAAATTCTGTAAAACTGTGTTCAATAGTTAGTATTTACAATGGAAGAACGATATTTAAAAAATTTCCGGATTTAAGAAACAACTGCTTATAAGAAACAAAACGAGCGGAACGAACGTGTTTCTTATAAGCGGCGGTCACTGTATTACATATGAAAAGTGAACATGTTTCTCAACAGTTAATATATATATTTTTAATTTATGGTATTTTTTGATAAATGTATTTTAAAAATCTGCAATATCTCGAGAACGGTTCATGCTAGCGTTCTAAAGTTTATGACAATCGTTTTCTAAGGTAACATTACATAAGAAATGGCTATTTGCGTAACTTTATTAAAGGTTTTAAATTTTTGATGATTTTTTCAAAATTTCACTCGAAAATTTAGGGGGGGGGGGGTCTGAACATTCGATTACGTTTAAAAACAATAGACTTCCAGTATTCACGGATTGTGATTTTTGTACCAAATTTCATTCGAATCGCTCTATTTGTTCGTGAGATATCGTCTCCTCAGACTCACTGACACACACACACACACACAGACATCACCTCAAAAATGTTTGATTCGTGATCAGGGATGCTTGAAACGTGCTCCCCCGTCGAAAACTCAAATTCGAATTTTCGACCCCGCCACAATACTTTCCTTATACATTATGTATATAAGAAAAGTAATATGTATATAAGGAAAGTAATAATGTTTAACCAGATTTCTGAAGAAAATGGGTGTTAGTTTGTTTTCAGAATATGGGCATTAATTTTGATGCGAATAACCTCTATGGTTGGGGTATCACTGGTTGAAATCGGAGCGTTATGAAAAATGTAATTACTTTGGACATTTGTATCTAATAGGTCTTCGAACCTATTAGATAAAATGTACATTTTTTCTTATTTTATAGGAAATAGGGTTCTATTTTTGAATGTATAGAAATTATTTCAATATTTTAATATTTTAAACTTTAATTTTTGAGCTAAAATGTTTTTGTTCGAGCTGATTTTTGCTGTACTTTGATTGCCCTCACTTTTCTTCTAAACTATTGCAGATAGATATAAACAGTAATCGACAGAAATGTTCAGTAGGAAGTCCAATAGTTTAATATTTTTCTTTACAAAGCTATTATAGTATTCGAGGAATCGTCAAGTTATAGAAGATTGAGACATTTCCGATTTTTAAAGTTTGTATGCTTTATATCTCGAAAACTAAAAGTTCTATGTAACATAAACAGTCAATAATAATGTGTAACCCTTGAAAATTTCTACAAGGATGTATACTTGGATGCTGGATCAATTTCTTAGTTTTCAAACTGTATTGGTTATAATTTCGATATTTTAATATTTTGACCTTTGAAGTTTTCCAATGGGGGATGGGGTTGGGGGTTGGGGAAGCATTTAAAAGTCTGGAAAGTTGCAGCTCAATATGTTTCGTCCTTGGTAAAATATTGGTGCACAAGCATGATATATTTTGTTTCGTTTCAAAGAAATTAGGAAATGAAGTGAATTTAGGGATTTTAAATATTTCTAAGTATGTTTAATGGTTGATGAGATTGAAAAATAAAAATAGAAGTATAAAATTCTAGTTCACATTTATGGTTCGCCAGATAAGATTCACTCGAAGCTTAAAACTCTTCAAAGATATTCTATAAGTATAGTTTATATACCGCCAAGCAAGTTAGTAAAATAATTTGCTATTTTGATATGAAGTCTATGGTCGGGGTATTTGGGTGAAATCGGAGCGAAAACTAAAAACTATAAACATTTTGCGCATAATTTGTAACCCTTTGAAACCCCTACAAGGATCTATAATTAAATTTCGGGTCAGACTTTTAGTTTCATGAAATATAATGGTTATAATTTCGATATTTTATTGTTTTAAACTGTTTTGAAAATGTCTAAAGAAAACATATCACCCCCAAAGAAAGGTGTTATTCATGTAAAACCATTTCGGCTCCATCGGCTTAAAGCCACTGCTTATTATTATTTTTTTTTCGAGAAAAATACAGATAGCATTTGTTTTTAAAAATAATTTCTCAAAATTTCTTCTACTTAGCTTATTTTGCTGCTCGTGATTTTAACCGATAATTATATTTTTCGAGCATTGGATAAAATGTAAAAACTCCAATAATACAAATGAAGCAAAACTGCACATCTGTACCCCATCTGTTGTAAAATGTATATCTCTCACTCACTAAATATTTTACCATTTTATTACCACTTTATTATTTTGAAAAAAAAAAAAATCCCTCTCATTCTTTTACGAAACAACAAAACCACCTGTTTAGAACAAAAGTCCAAATTGTGAAAAAAAAAAAAAAAACCCCGCCAGTTCTTCTTTTACGGAACAACATAACCATAACCACCTGTTTTAGAATAAATGTCCAAAATGTAAAAAAAAAATATTTTAAATTTGCTGAATTCACCCTTTATAGAATAGTTGAAATAATATCCCTTTCCCAACTTGCCAAAATTTCAGATACCATTTCTTCTTTTCCGTGGCAACAAGTGTTCCATATACAATTAACATTTACCGGTGTTTGTTCCGGTGTAAAAAATCTGTTGTTGCGATTCAGTCGAACATAAATTGGCATCTGTGTTCTACTGTTAGACGGATTAGAGTTTTCGAGCCTCCCCTTCTATACGGTGGAGAGTGACACCTATTTCCTTTTTTATACATTTGGAACCCTGACTATGACAGATGTCCCATTATGATGTATGGATTGCAATGAATCAAACCGGACTCGCTGCAGATTTAGAATTCCATTCACTGAATTGAGAGTTGTAGTAAGTTGAATTCAATAAATCATAATATTTTAATGGCCATCTGTCAATATATTTTAAAACGACGCTTAACTTTATTATAATTAATATGTTTCGAGTGCGGAGTAGAACTTGTAACATGGCTGCCTGGGACCACTTATTAAGATAACCATAAATAAAGAATTTGTAATTTAGAACTATCTAACCAATTGCAGAAATAGAACCAAATTTGATATGAATGCAGTAAAGAATGATATTTTTTATTCAATTTTCACACCCTCATATACATTTCAGATCATTCCCTCTTGTGGTTTGCTGGGACGAATTTAAATATTTCGAGAATTTGGAAGTTGTAGAGGCCCCGGTGAGAAGTTCGTAAAGGGGGATGTGTAGGATCTACAATTTCCCTGTAGAGATTTCTCTTTGAGTTTATAGGCTTTGTTTTTCTTTATGATTATACATTTTGCTTCTAAAGGTCTAATTAATAAAACAAAGTCATTTAAACCATGGTACTCGCTTGTGTATTTAGCCAGCATTCTTTTCGGCAAACTGGTGGTTATAGCATAATAATAAAGAAGGGGACTAATAATCAGTAGTTGTTTTATTTATAAACCTGTAAACGCCTAATTGATTAAAAAAAAGTTATTTAAACAAACGTACTCGCGCGTGTATTTCACTATCATTTTTGCCAAATATGGAGGATATGACGCAACAATAGAGATAAAGAAGCAGATTTATAATAACCACGTTTTGTTTCTAAACCTCTAAAGGCCAAATTAATAAACCAAGTCATTCAAGCTATCGTATACTCGTGCGTGTATTCAGCCAGAATTTCTGCCAAACTGGAGAATATGCCATAACAATACAAATAAAGAAGCGGACTATTAATCAGTATGTAAAATCGCGTGTTTGTCACGTAAGATTTTCAATGGAACATTTTATCCCAATTTGTTTACATTGGTAGATGTTCAACAATGCGTCCGATAATCAACTACTTAAAACTATCGTTAGAACTACCTTCCGCCGTCGAATGAATGTGAAAGCTGCTGGTAATTCTTCTGAACCCAGGCAGTCACCGTCAACAACCGACCTACCGACCGACTGCGGGCTCTTAATTTGGATGCTCTATCTCTATCACTGCATTCATATGGGAGTTCGAGATACGAGGATTCCTATCTGAATCGGTATCTTTACGGTCTGCTGACAAAGGGTGACAATATTCTCATAGAGATTCTACGAGGGGAAAGTAAAGATGAGAGTGGGGATTTTTACTGTTAAAAGGGAATTTTTAAAATAGCTACTGAATCTGTGAATTAATTTGAAGCGATTTTTAATTTCTTTACATACATAGTTTAATGTATAGGGAATCGAAATTGGGTCACTGTGAAGGATCGAAAATTCGAATTCGAGTTTACGACGAAGGAATACGTTTTAAGTAACTGAACTCGAGTCGAATGTTTTCGAGGCGAAGTCTGTGTGTATGTATGTACATGTGTGTGTACGATATATCTGTTGAACGATTTCGTTTCGAAAATAATTTGGTACGATTAGCACAATCTGTGAATATTGGATTCCTATTGATTTTAGACACAATCGAATGTTTAGATAACCCTTTTTCAATTTTCGAATAAATTTTTGAATAAATAAATAAATAAAATAAATAAATAAATAAAATAAATAAATAACGAAGACCTTACCTTGTGATAAATAATAATTTCAGACGTATTTTTACTTTCCTTATATACATAATGTATAAGGAAAGTATTGTGACGGGGTCGAAAATTCGAATTCGAGTTTTCGACGGGAGAGCACGTTTCAAGCATCCCTGATCACGAATCAAACATTTTTGAAGTGATGTCTGTGTGTGTGTGTGTGTGTGTGTGTGTGTGAAAGTATGTGTGTATGTGAAAGTATGTGTGTATGTGTGTGTGTGTCAGTGAGTCTGTGGAGACGATAACTGACAAACGAATGGACCGATTCGAACCAAATTTGGTACAAAAATCACAATCCGTAAACACTGGAAGCCTATTGTTTTTATACGCAATCGAATGTCCAGAACCCCCCTAAATTTTCGAATGAAATTTTGAAAAAATCGTCAAAAAATTAAAACCACTAATAAAGTTACGCAAATAGACATTTCTTATGTAATTTTTCATTAGAAAACGATTGACATAAATTTTAGAACGCTAACGTGAACCGTTCTCGAGATATTGTACATTTTTTAAAAAAATTATCAAAAAGTCATATAAAATAAAAAGAAAAATATTTCCTATTGAGAAACATGTTTACTTTTCATATGTAATACCATGCGATAAATTGAGTGACATCCTTCTCGTGGATCTAGCTCGTTCCATTCTTGAAAAAAGATACTTTGAATAATACTTTTGTATTTGAACGCCAATAGTCATTTATCTGCTTTAAGAAAAACTTATTTCTTAGTGCATAACGCTTGGCGAGATTTTGGCGACGAATTTGGCGGAATGTCGCCAACTTGGCAACTTTTTTGAAATGTTGCCAAATTAACGAAAATCTCGCCAAATGGATAAAAATGACGCTAAATCAATGAAAATGACGACTAATTGTCGAAAATTCAATATCTTGGAAAGAATATTAGTATCTACTACAAGAAAATCCTATTTTTTTACTGTAAAAGTAGTAAATTCATTACATTATATAAGGAAAGTCATGTGTTGCCCACATCAGATTTTTTCATTAGTAAACGAAGGACACAGAGTTTAGTTCACTAGTACAAACTGTTCTAGAGATATCGTACATTTTTAAATAAATGTATGAAAAAATGATATAAAATTAAATAAGAAATATTAATCATGCATTAAGCATTGGTTGTGACACACTTTCCAAGTGAAATGCAATTTCATTTAAACATCTCTAAACTGCAATACATTCAGCCCTGATATTTTTAAATTATCATAGTACTGCAATAATTTATTAAACTTGGAAACTTAAAACTTCATCAAAAAGGCAATGCTATAAAATCGTCTGTTATTTTTATCTAAAATTAATGAATATTTCATTCACTTATAGTCCAGACTCCAGAGCTAAATAATTTTTGCATTAAAAATTCAGCAATTCCTATACAACTCATCTTACAATCACTTGATTTATTTACATTCTGCAGACGTTAAAGTTAGGCTTCGTTGTAGAAATAAATATTCAAAGTTTAGCGATCATTTAAAATAAAAAATATTGTAATTGCGTAGGTACAGAATTTAGATAGACAGATATTATGCAAAAATAAAGCGGTTTCAGGACAGACGCAACACTAAATATAAATATAAAGGTTTCTTAAAAATCAAGATTTTTACATAGCGAAAAAAAAAAAAAATGGATGCCATATTTTATTTTGCAATAAGTTATCTCTTCATATAATATGGCTATATTATTATTTCAATTTTTATTTAAAAACAATTAACATATTTTGATGAAATTTTTTTATACATTTTATGGGATAATTTGAATATTTCCTAAAATTTTCGAATTTGTAAATTTTAACTTCGCTTAAAAAATGTTTGAAAAATGAAGTCCCATAAGGTTCAATGTATTTCATTTTTTCAACCCGAGTTCAAAACTAATTGGGTGTTATTATTCTTTTACATTCCCATATGTCCCACAGCCCGTTTTCCTTTTGATAAAGTCATATTTACGGCAGTTATCGTGCGAACGGACAGACAGACAGACAGAATGAACAAAGTCATAAACACTTTACAACTATGTTGGAAAGTGTTAAAAAGCAGTTAGCATGCAATTAGTTCCAGTCAGTTAGTTCCAATATGTTCTATTTTCATATGCAATATTCTGCAACAAATATGTTAATATCCTTCTCGTGGATCTAGTTCGTTCTATTCACAAGAAGATACTTTTTGCAATAGTTTTTGTATTTTGATTCCCCAAAGTTCATTTATTTCACGGGATGTTAAATTAAATGCCAATTGCATTTTGATGCGGATTTTGCAACATGAATGTCAATCTGTTTGGACCTATAAGTTGTCAAAAGTTCCCATGTTTAATTTACATGGTGATAATTCAATACAAAAAATAGTGTTTTGCGAATCTTGTACACCAATATTTCGCTGTGACAGAAGTGAAATCATTGAATTATGCAGGGAAGGCTTTCATCAGATTTCTTTTATATGCGTACATATTGATAAGAAAAAATGAATCACAAAAATGAAAAAGTAAGTGAAATATCGAATGAAAAGCTTTTTATGTAAATGCGTAAAATTGTAATGCACAAATGTATTTTACTACTTTTGCAGTGTCTTCTTTGACAATAAGATTTTGCAATTTCGTCCCAGTAGCTCGACGGTAGAGAGTTGGCTGGCCAGTTCGAAAATTTCGATTCCCGTTGGGGCAGCAATGTTTTTTACACTTTTTGCAGTCTTAGTGCTGTTCAAATTATCATTATGGAAATCAGTAAGTACACTTTGTGCGAAGGATAAGTAGAAATTGAGCAACGTAAGCACGAATAACAACAATAATGCAACATATAGCTGTTTCGAGAATACGTTGGTTCCCCTTCATCAGTGCAAAAGAACCAACCATGTCTTGGGTATATAATCCCCCTTCGTATCTTCCTTTGCACCCATTCCTCTTTTGGAATTCGGGTTTATTGGTGCTCTTGCACTGATGAAGGGGATCCACCTTATCCTCGAAACAGCTGTATGCAGCATTATTGTTGTTATTTGTGATTATATACGTTACTCAAGTTCTCTTTATCATTATGGCCTTCTCTTCGCTCGTCCCTTTTCCATTCCTAAAGAAGCGAAATCAGCATTTGCCTGAATTTTGTGATCCCTTTTACTCGAAAACTGCAATAGGTAGGAAGATGACATGCTTCATACTTGAAAATGCACACAGATTTGCAGGATCACAATTTCAATTGTCAAAATGAACTGCAACAGGGCTAAGCGTCCATTTTTAACACTTTACAACAAAGTTGAAAACTGTTTATGACTTTGTTCATTCTGTCTGTCTGTCTGTCTGTCCGTTAGCGCGATAACTGCCGTAAAAATGACTTAATCAAAATGAAATTTTAGTATGTTGTTCAGACGGTCTGTAGGACCTATGGGAATATAAATGAATAATATCACCCAATTAGTTTTGGATTGAATCCGGGTTAAAAAATGAAATACATTGAGCCCTATGGGACCTAATTTTTCATTTTTTAAGCGGATTTAAAATTCACAAATTGCTTCGAAAATTTTAAGTAATATTCAAATTGTTCCATAAAATATATAAAAAAAAATTCAGTGAAATATATTCAGTAGTTTTTAAATAAAAATTAAAATAATAATAACACCTCTTATATGAAGCGATCACGTGACCATGATATGAAACGATCACGTGACCCACTTCAAAATGATATATGGCATCCATCTTGTCTCAAAATCGTGATTTTTAAAGTTCCTTTTAATTCATATTGAGTGTTGTATCCGTCCTAAAACCACTTTATTTTTGCTTAAATTCTGTGCATCTACATACTGAAACAACGCAATTACAATATATTTGAGTTTAAATGCTCATCCAAATTTGATTATTTCTACAACGAAGCCTATTTTTCACCTATGTAAAGTGTAAACAGCAAAATATGTAGAATGAGTTGTATTAGAATTGCTGTATTTCTTTAACACAAAATCATTTAGTTCATGGAGTCTGCGTAGCTGATATGAATGAAATATTCATTGATTTTACAAAGAGAAGGACGATTTTTTTCGATGAAGTTTAACGCATAGAGCTTAATTACGTGTAGCTCCATGGTCTAAATTTTTAAATAAAATAAATTATTATAGTATTGTGATGAATGATATGAATGGGAAATTATTTATGAATGAAATGCTGCTTTTATAGAGAGAGCCAGACGTGTTATTTTTTCCATGACGTCATTTGAATGAATTTCAGTTGTTTTCGATGAAATTTTCAAATATAATAAATTATTGTAGTATCATGATAATTCTAAAATTATCACCGAGGAAAGTATCACATTTTAGACATGTTTAAACCACGCAATTTATATTTCAATGCCGTCATTTGAATGAAGTTCATTTTTTTCGATGACGGTTTAAGTTTTCCAACATAATAAATTAATATAGTATTGTGATAAGTTTTAAAATATTACCGAGGAATGTATTGCATTTTAGACATGTTTAAATAAAATTGCATTGAAGTTGGAAAGTGTTTCATAATCAATGCTTTAAGCATGATTGATCTTTCTTGTTAAAACTGCGCATGTTCACTACACTTCCTACATGTAGCATGTAAAAGAAAAGAAAAAAAAACATTGTTGTACAAAAGTAAAAATGAGTCCAAAATTAAGCTTTATTACCATGGAGTTAGAAAAAAGGAGATGGAACGTTTGAAAATGCTATAATGATTTGAGAATTATATCTAGGTGTTGCTAGTGTTAGTAAAGTAGCTGTTATTTTTAGATGACGCAATAGAAAGGCACAGTATTTATATGTATTTTTGATTATTTTTAAATTAAAGGTTACCTTGTTATGAGTATAATTAACCAGTGTTTTTTCATAGTTGTAGGATAGAATACAAAATATACTGAGATAAAAATAAATTGAAAGCTAAAATAACTTTGAATACGTAGGAATATTCTTTATTGTTTCAGTTCAACTTTGCATTGCCCTAATAATTTATTTTTACAAACTTGGCAGTTTAAAAAATTATTTTAGGCCTTTCGCCATAGAAAAGCATACAAATGCAGGGCTACTTATCTTATCCCAGCGCCACCTGAATGATTGTCTCAAACGACGGTGTTTTCTTAATATAAAGTTTTAACTCCTTACTTTTACTTTCATGTTTACTACACAATTTTTTACACGGTTGTTAGAAGAAAGTGACAAAACAAATACATACCATGAAGTGAGTTACATTTTACTTCCACAATGAATACAATGATAACAATAAAGATCAATCATGCTTAAAGCATTGATTATGAAACACTTCCCAACTTCAATGCAATTTTATTTAAACATGTCTAAAATGCAATACATTCCTCGGTAATATTTTAAAACTTACCACAATACTACATTAATTTATTATATTTGAAAACTTAAACCTTCATAAAAAAAAATGAACTTCATTCAAATGACGGCATTGAAATATAAATTGCCTGGTTTAAACATCTCTAAAATGTGATACATTCCTCGGTAATAATTTTAGAATTATCATAATACTACGATAATTTAATATATTTGAAAACTTCATCGAAAACAACTGAAAGTCATTCAAATGACATCATAGAAAAAATAAAACGCCTGGCTCTCTCTATAAAAGCAGCATTTCATTCATAAATAATTTCCCATTCATGTCATTCATCACAATACTATAATAATTTATTTTATTTAAAAATTAAGACCATGGAGCTACAAGTAATTAAACTCTATGCGTAAAACTTCATCGAAAAAATCGTCCTTCTCTTTGTAAAATCAATAAATATTTCATTCATATCAGCTATGCAGACTCCATGAACTAAATGATTTTGTGTTAAAGAAATACAGCAATTCTAATACAACTCATTCTACATATTTTGCTGTTTACATTTTACATAGATGAAAAATAGGCTTCGTTGTAGAAATAATCAAATTTGGATGAGCATTTAAACTCAAATATATTGTAATTGCGTTGTTTCAGTATGTAGATGCACAGAATTTAAGCAGAAATAAAGTGGTTTTAGGACGGATACAACACTCAATATGTATTAAAAAGAACTTAAAAAATCACGATTTTGAGACAAGATGGGTGCCATATATCATTTTGAAGTGGGTCACGTGATCTTTTCATATCATGGTCACGTGATCGCTTCATGTAAGAGGTATTATTATTATTCTAATTTTTATTTAAAAAACTACCGAATATATTTCGCTGAATTTTTTTTTATATATTTTATGGAACAATTTGAATATTACCTAAAATTTTCGAAGCAATTTGTGAATTTTAAATCCGCTTAAAAAATGTTTGAAAAATTAGGTCCCATAGGGGTCAATGTAATTTCATTTTTTCAAACCGGGTTCAATCCAAGACTAATTGGGTGATATTATTCATTTATATTCCCATAGGTCCCACAGACCGTCTGAACAACATACTAAAATTTCATTTTGATTAAGTCATTATTACGGCAGTTATCGTGCTAACGGACAGACAGACAGACAGAATGAACAAAGTCATAAACACTTTTCAACTTTGCTGTAAAGTGTTAAAAAGCAAATCTATGGAAATACGCTCTAGTGATTCAAACGTGTTACTTTGATTCAGTTGTTTTCCCATATTTCAATTTGCTTAACTTACAATTCAAATTCTACAAACTTAAATGCTCTTTTGTATTAGGATTCTCAAATATTGAAATTATATTTTACACTTCTAATTTCATAATTTATTTGTCAAATTGAGTTTTAACTTGAAATCTTTTGCCGCTCGCATACTTTAAACTTGCGAGTCCATTTAAAGCCCGACTTTGGCTGACATAGACTATTATATCACTATTGTTCATACCATCATCAGAGGTATAAAGGGTATGATTATCAGAATATGATGTGTTTCTTTCTTTTTGGATGCTTATATTAGATTCCAGAAAATCGTACTAAAATTATTCTATTTTAGGATTACTCTCTGTTTACAGATAACGGCATCCATGGAATGGTCTCGAGCTAATAATGTTATCGCCAGTACGAAATAGCCGATATTTGCGATGGCAGTGCGAAAGCTTGCTATATGTATCGCAATTTAGCAAATCTGTATGGGAACTGACGAATGTTGCCGACTTCAAATTTCATGAAAATTGAGTTCAGGCTACATGAGACTGCAATGACCAAGTCCATTGTCGCAGAACCCACCAATAGGGGACGTTATTCAGTTTTGATTTTTTTTTTTTTTTTTTTTTAAGAAAATTATTATTTAAAATGTCGACTGAAAATTTTAAGTTATATGACAAATCCGTGTTTAACCTTTCTAAAAAAATTTGAGGAATTTAGAATAAACATAACATATTTGAGAATATTTTAGCGAAGTTTTTCATTTTTAAAGTATCACCTTTTAATTCCCTTACAATGCATTGGCATAATCGGAGGAGATAATGGGGATTGTAACCCACCATTGGTTCAGCATTTACATTTGTTCTCCATAGGGTCTATATTGGATTGGAAAATGAAAACCAGAACTTTATCCCCCCCCCCCCCCCTTCCCATTTGATCGTCGATCCTCCTTTTGATATCTTAGCTGCGCTTATGCATAGTACATGTAAAAGGAAAATATCGTCATGGGGGTAAAAAAATGTTGCAGCGCATGTAAATTTACGCGTTTTTTCAAAATGTATTAACATATTTTGGGTAACAATCCCTGATCAATAAGGTTCCAATATTCACCAATATTCACAGATTGTGATTGTGCTAAATTTTAGACTTGTTCACTTAGTTCTTGAGGTATTGTGTATAATGACTCACACATATGTATTGACACATACGCATATACATACATGCAAAAGTTGCTCTGGATTTTTATTACATTCGCCAAATAAAATTTTCTTTCGCCAAATAGAGTTTTTATTCGCCAAATTGTATTTGGACGTTCCATTTGAAAAATTTAATTAATTTATAAATTCTCAAATTCCAAAGATCGTTACTCTAGTACACATTACGATTACAATACCACGATTTTTGATTTTGACATTGAATTCATAATCGCCAAAATTTTCGCAAAATCATTTTTTCAATCGCTGAATTGAATTTTCTTATGCAAAATGCGATAATGGAGATCGACAGCGCGACCCCTGCATACATATATACAAACATGAACACACACAAACATCATCTTAAAAACATTCAGTTCGAGTTAAAAAAAAACGCAAAAAACATGTAAATACGTCGAAAATCTTAATTTGATTTAGCCCCCCCCCCCCTTTAAACATTGTACTATATGTGATAGAAAAGTACTATTCCGCTTCAGGTTCAGTTTAAGCTTACCAGAAAATCTGTGAAAAAATATGCTGAGAGAATTTTTCCGTAGAAAAAAAAATCCTTAACGGGACAAATCATTCGTGATAATTAAAAGCGACAGGCTGTGACTAAAAAGAGGGAAAAGGGATTTTTCCGAGTCCCTAACTGTCCATTTTCCCTCTTGGTTTGTAATTTGAGAAAATCGCTGTTGCTTTCGTTATAGACAGTGGCAGCGATCTTTGCTTTTTTCCCACAGAATGCCGTTCGCGGGATTTTTCTCAAACACTTAAGTCGTCGACGGGGTGCTGTTCGAATTCGAACGAAATGATGAGAACGTTTTTATGGAACACTAGATTCAAGTGGACTTAGTCTACAGCAATTTTAGTGTGGGTATGTGAAATTTCTCAAGTCAACCAATTTGTACGGTCGCGAAAGTGCTCTTGGCGGAGAAAATTATTTTGGAGTTTCTCATGGAAGAATAACTAAGGGTTATAAAAAATTGTGCTTCTTCGGATAATGCGATAAAATGATTAGAGGTGTGCGAATAGCACTTTTACTCGAATTCGAATGTAAACCAGATTTCGAATATTCTAATACCCCGAATAGTTGTTTCAAACTAATAATAAATTGTATTTGAATATATTAATTATTATTTATTAATTATTAAAATTAATAAAGTAAAATGAAAAAGTTAGAAGTGTAATAAAACTGCATTAATTTAATTATCGTAAATTAGTGTAAACGAAGTAAAACAGATGAAACTCAGCGAAAATCATGATAGAATGAAGTAAGCAACAAGACAATTAATTACAAGAGTCAAGTGTTGTGTATCTATATAAATAAATCGGCAGTGGCTCCAGTCCGATGGAGCCGAAATGGTTTTGCGTGAATAACATCTTTCCTTGTGAGTGTTTTGTTTTTTTTAGGCATTTTCAAAATAGTTCAAAATATTGAAATATCAAAATTATAGAATCGTTCTTGCGAAATAGCTCGAAATATGAAAATATAAAAATTATAAGCACTATATTTCGAAAATTGAGCTACCAATCCAAAATCTAATTACATATCTTTATAGAATTTTCAAAGGACTACAAATTACTTCTTATAATTCATAGCACTTCTAGTACTTTTAGTTTTCGAGATATAAGTGTTACAAACTTGAAAAACGGGAAAATTTCAATCTTCTTGAACTTGACAAGACGATTTTTCAAATATTGTAAGAGCAGTGTAAAATATATATATATATATATATATATATATATATATATATATATATATATATATATATATATATATATATATATATATATTATATATATTGATTGTGAAACGAAATTTTCTATCGAACATTTTTGTCGTTTACTGTTTGTATTTATCTTTTATAGTTTAGAATATATTTGGAGTGAAAATAAGTAAAGTGTGGCAAAAACACGCTCGGAAAAAAACTTTTTTGTTCTTCGAAAAAAAAAAAAAGGTTTAAAATATTCAAATTGTTTTTGTATATTCAGAAACTGATTTCCAACAAAACAAGTGAAATCCGTCTATATTTATATTTATTGGATTCAAAGTGTTCGTAATGCTCCGATTTCAACCAGAGATACCGTAACCATGGATGATATTTAAGTTAGGAAAAAATATCTCTCTGAAAGTTTTTGATGACATGTGGTCTGCCGTGAAAAGAGAGAACGGGGAAAGAATATTACTTTCCTTATATACATAATGTATAAGGAAAGTATTGTGACGGGGTCGAAAATTCGAATTCGAGTTTTCGACGGGAGAGCACGTTTCAAGTACCCCTGATCACGAATCAAATATTTTTGAAGTGATGTCTGTGTGTGTGTGTGTATGTGTATGTGTGTGTCAGTGAGTCTGTGGAGACGATAACTGACGAACGAATGAACCGATTCGAACCAAATTTGGTACAAAAATCACAATCCGTCAACACTGGAAGCCTATTGTTTTTGTACTCAATCGAATGTTCAACCCCCCCCCCCCCTAATTTTTCGAATGAAATTTTGAAAAAATCGTCAAGAAATCAAAACCACTAATAAAGTTACGCAAATAGACATTTCTTATGTAATTTTTCATTAGAAAACGATTGACATAAATTTTAGAACGCTAACATGCACCATTCTTGAGATATTGCATATTTTTGAAAAAAAAATATTAAAAAGTCATATAAAATTAAAAAAAATGTATTTCCTATTAAGAAACATGTTCACTTTTCATATGTAATACCATGTGATAAATTGGGTGACATCATTCTCGTGGATCTAGCTCGTTCCATTTATGAAGAAAGATACTTTGAGTAATACTTTTGTATTTGAACGCCAATAGTCATTTATTTGCTGTAAGAATAACTTATTTCTTAGTGCATAACGCTTGACGAGATTTCGGCGACGAATTTGGCGGAATGTCGCCAACTTGGCGACTTTTTGAAATGTTGCCAAATTAACGAAAATCTCGACAAATGGATAAAAATGACGCTAAATCAATGAAAATGTCGACTAATTGTCGAAAATTCAATATCTTGGAAAGAATATTAGTATCTACTATAAGAAAAACGCCTTGTTTTACTGTAAAAGTAGTAAATCCATTACATTATATAAGGGAAGTCATGTGTTGCTCACATCAGATTTCATTTTTATGTAAATAGTTTCAGAAGGACATTTTATGTAATTAAAATCTCGCTCTTTCAACTCTTTCTTAGTAGCAATTTCTTGGATTCAAGATAATATTTAAGAAAGTCGCAGAATTACGCTGATTATTAAAAGGTACATATATACTACACATTTTATACATTTTTTTTATAACGGTGTGAAAAACAATGCCCGTTATATAAAAGTAAAGAGTAAGTTACCAAAATTTTCTTTAAAAAGAAAATTTTCAAGTTAGTATTACTTTCCTTATATACATAATGTATAAGGAAAGCATTGTGACGGAGTCGAAAATTCGAATTCGAGTTTTCGACGGGAGAGCACGTTTCAAGCATCCCTGATCACGAATCAAACATTTTTGAAGTGATGTCTGTGTGTGTGTGTGTGTGTGTGTGTGAGAAAGTATGTGTATGTGTTTATGTGTGTGTGTGTGTGTCAGTGAGTCTGTGGAAACGATAACTGACGAACGAATGGACCGATCCGAACAACATTTGGTACAAAAATCACAATCCGTAAACACTGGAAGCCTATTGTTTTTATACGCAATCGAATGTTCAGAACCCCCCTAAATTTTCGAGTGAAATTTTGAAAAAATCGTCAAAAATTTAAAACCTTTAATAAAGTTACGCAAATAGCGATTTCTTATGTAATTTTTCCTTAGAAAACGATTGCGATAAACTTTAGAACGCTAGCACGAACCGTTCTCGATATATTGCACATTTTTAAAATAAATTTATCAAAAAATGACATAAATTAAAAAAATATATATTAACTGATGAGAAACATGTTCACTTTTCATATGTAATATCATGCAATAAATTTGGTGACATTATTCTCGTGAATCTACCTCGTTCCATTCATGTGAAAAGATACTTTGAGTAATAATTTTGTATTTGAACGCCAATAGTCATTTATCTGCTATAAGAATAACTTATTTCTCCGTCCATAACGCTTCGCGACATTTTGGCGTCGAATTTGGCGGAATGTCGCGAACTTGGCGACTTTTTTAATGTTGCTAAATTAACGAAAATCTTGCCAAATGGATTAAAGTGACGCTAAATCAATGAAAATAACGACTCATTGACGAAAATTCAATATCTTGGAAAGAATTTAAGTATCTACTATAAGAATAACATTTTTTTAACTGTAAAAGTAGTAAATTCATTGCATTATATAAGGAAAGTTATGTGTTGCCGACATCAGATTTTTTTAATTTTGCTTCTGGTGTGAAGATCACATAAACTCTTGTAAGTTCTATTAAATATCTTATGCTGTGGTGATTCGAGGTATGTGAATATCGTCTAGCTGCGTTATATTAGAGATCTTATTCGAATACTCTAGTATTCGATGTATTCCAGTACCAGACAGTATTTGTCCGACAGTATTTATCTTATTACACAGTATATCTTATTACTTATCCGATTTATTTTATTACTTATCCGACAGTATTTTTACTTTCCTTATATACATAATGTATAAGGAAAGTATTGTGACGGGGGTCGAAAATTCGAGTTTTCGACGGGAGAGCACGTTTCAAGCATCCTGATCACGAATCAAACATTTTTGAAGTGATGTCTGTGTGTGTGTGTGTGTCAGTGAGTCTGTGGAGACGACAACAGATGAACGAATGGACCGATTGGAATGAAATTTATTACAAAAATCACAATCCGTAAACACTGGAAACCTATTGTTTTTATACGCAATCGAATGTTCAGAACGCCCCCAAATTTTCGAGTGAAATTCAGAAAAAATCGCCAAAAAATCAAAACCGCTAATAAAGTTACGCAAATAGACATTTCTTATGTAATTTTTCATTAGAAAACGATTGACATAAATTTTAGAACGCTAACATGCACCATTCTCGAGATATTGCAAGTAGAAGAGAAAGGGGCGTTCACCAACAGAGGCGGAATAATGCGGAATGCGGAATCCAAGATGGCGGCCATTCCGCCTTCCGTAATCCTGGACGGGGGTGTAAAAGGGGGGGGGAAATGAAAAAAGGTGGGGGTAAAAATTTTGGATAAACTTTTTTTGGGTGGCAACGATGTCGTAGTCTTGTACGAGGGGTTGAGGGGGAAATAAATTTTTGGAATGGGATTTTTTCTAAGTATGGGAGAAACTTTTTTGGGGATGGCAACACCGACAGAGGCGGAATGAAGCCATCAGCGCCCCCTAGCGGCGAAAAGCGGAACTATCAGTGGTTAAACTTCAGATTATTTTTCTGTTTCGGTTGCCATAGCAACACCTGTGGGGGAGAAACTTTTTTTGGGGTGGCAACACCATCGGAGGCGGAATGAAACCATCAGCGCCCCCTAGCGGCGAAAAGGAGAATTAAAATTGGGATTTTTCTGATTGTTGAGAATTTTTTCTCTTTTTTTCTTTTTCTAAATGAATTAATTAAGTATGAAATATTTACTTTTCTTTCTTCTAAATGAATTAAAGGCGTTAATGAGGATAATTAAATAAAGTGATTAAGTAATGAATATCCGCATGCTAGGAGCGTGCCAATATCCCTCCGCCAAGGAGATGTTAAGGGTATACCAAGGGTGTACCAAAGGGATATGCTGAAGGCATGCCAAGGTCATATCAATACCCTTCCGCCTAAGAAAAGAGTGCTTGCCCTATATCGCGGTTACGAATACATAACTGTAAGAATTTTATATTTTACTAACAAAATTTCGTAAATGCAAGTTTTTTTCATATATTTTTTCGCAAATGTAAGTTTTTTACTTTTCAAAAACCACACTTGTGCCGTTTTCTCTATGGAAATTAACATAGGTTTTCGCACTTGTGCTATTTTTTAACGTTTTTTCACAAAAACATACTTTTTACTAACAAAATTTCGTAAATGCAAGTTTTTTTTTTATATTTTTTCGCAAATGTAAGTTTTTTACTTTTCAAAAACCGCACTTGTGCTGTTTTCTCTATGGGAATTAACATAGGTTTTCGCACTTGTGCTATTTTTTAACGTTTTTTCACAAAAACATACTTTTTACTAACAAAATTTCGTAAATGCAAGTTTTTTTTCTTATATTTTTTCGCAAATGTAAGTTTTTTACTTTTCAAAAACCACACTTGTGCCGTTTTCTCTATGGAAATTAACATAGGTTTTCACACTTGTGCTATTTTTTAACGTTTTTTCACAAAAACATACTTTTTACTTGTAAAAAACTAACAAAAACGCGTTTTTAAAGTAGCAGAATCGCGTGAATTGGTGTTTTAAAGTAGCAGAATCGCGTGAATTGGTGTTTTAAAGTAGCAGAATCGCGTGAATTGGTGTTTTAAAGTAGCAGAATCGCGTGAATTGGTGTTTTCAAAGTGGCAGAATCGCATGAATTGGGTGTATGAGAGGGGGTGTGTTTTCCCAACCAGTCTTGGGGTTTAAATTAATATGCATGTTATTTTATACATGCGTTATTTCTTTAAACCAGCATAGTTTAATACGTGTACCATTTTACAAGTGTACTACTACCATAGGCTACCATAGGGGTATCTTTTAATCTTAACATGTTTTAAAAACCGCATAGTGCATTAAATCATGATAACAGATCTACCCCTCCCCACCTCTCGTAAATGTGGATAGTTACATCGTATGGCCAGTGCGGGAAAGATGAGGATACTACTAACAGAGCGTGGTTCTGTACCTGGATATAACTTTAGGCTATATGTCGCATTGGGCTTGGGTTTGGCCGACTGTTCAGAACGGCCCTCGCCGCTATTGTTAACATCTGTGGTGGGGGGACAGTTTTTCCGGACTGATAGAATGCTTATGTTGTTAGATTAAAAAGACACTACTAAATATCATTGTATTCTCAGCTGGGAGAGTCTATTTTAAAGAAGTTCTTATTAAATTTTAACATGTTTTAAAAAGAATCTTTCATTCATTAGTGTTATGAATGAAAGGATGTTAATTAAATTACTTGATTAAGTATTAAATGCCTGTATACCAGGAGCATGTCAAAGACATGTCAAGGGGTATGTCAAAGCGTACCAAGGGTGTACCAAAGGAGTATGCTGAAAGCATACCAAGACCATCGTTCCTACACTATCCATCCCTCCGCTATATCGGGGTTACGAAGTGAACTGCGAGAATCTTGTAGGGTGGGATACTTGAAAATATCGTATGATGAGGGGTATGCCAAGAGGACCGAACATGAATTTTAAGAATGTGCCGCTTTTTGCGTTTTTTTCACAAAAAGTTTTCAAAACGTTAAAAAAACAACAAAAATGTGTGTTTTTTCAACAAGTTGAAGTTTTGGAGTTGTTGGATTTCTCTATGGGAATTAACATGGGTTTTCACACTTTTGCGAAATTTTTAGAAAAAAAATGTGGTTTTTTGCAAAAATGCGGCCAAAAATGTGTTTTTTGCAAAACGCGGAATCGGCCGATTTTTTTCAAACTGTCGGATTTCTCTATGGGAATTAACATAGGTTTTCACACTTTTGCAATTTTTTGAAAGAAAATGTGCGTTTTTGCAAAAATGCGGCCAAAGAAGCGTGTTTTTAGAGTAGCAGAATTTCGGGAATCTCGGGAATTTCGGGAATCTCGGGAATCTCGAGAATCTCGGGAATTGGGTGTATGGGAGGGGGTGTGTTTCCCCAACCATTACGGTCTTAGAGTTTAAAAATAAATATTCTCAATAATCGTGAAAGTGTGCTTATGCCCAAAATACTTGAGTGTTATGAATCTCACAAGTTAATGAAAGGATGATAATTAAATAAAGTCTTAGAGTTTAAATAATAGCAGATACCAATGGCTGTATGCATATGTTTTTACAAGTGTACTACTACTACCATAGGGGGTTTCTTTAAACCAACATGTTTTAATACGTGCGTTATTCTAAGAGGGAGAAACACCTAATATGGTGATACATATGACACACACGCTCAGCACAAATCGATGGAAATAAATGGTGAGATAGTTTTTAAAGACGAGACTTTTAAATTTTTTTCGATAAATAAGGTATTTGAGGTTATTTAACGTGTGAATGAACGATACATACCAATAAAATGAGGAACTAGGCTAAGTTTACAAGTATGGGACTTTAAAGTTTTGATGTTTTAGGGGTAGAACTTGAATTTATAATTAAACATGATTTATACTAACTACTGCAAAGGGAGAAATGCATAGCGAAAGGGTTATGTGTGTGTATATATATATATATATATATATATATATATATATATATATATATATAATACATATAACCAACACCCACCGGTGGAATGCAGATCTAAGATAGTATTTTTAGGAGAAGACATGAGATTCTTAAGAAAATGGAGTATTTAGAGGCATTTAAAGAGATATAAACATATGATAAGGTAACATCCATAATACACACAACTAATATAGGACAGCGAAAGGAAAAGTTTAGTATTGTTTAGAGACCGAACTTCAAATTTTTAAGTAAATGTAGGTGCTTGGAAAATTTTTAATGAACTATGTGCGATACACATGTCTCCGATCACAATGGTGGAAAAGTGATACCGGGGCAGTTTTCAAAGATGTGAGTTTAACTTTTTTTAATTAAGTGAAGAATCTACTAAATATTAGAGTGTGCTAGCGCTTACCGAGGGTTTTATGAATAATACACATAAGCAGCATATAACATTAGGAAGGGGATATTAGAAAAATTTTTAAAGATAGGACTTTAGATTTTGGAACTAAATGAGATATCAAGAAACATTTAAAGGGGATGAAAACATCTAATGAGGCGGAATGGGGGTGTACTTACCCAAGATACCCAGCACTGAAATTATTCACTAAGATAAATTTTTTTTTTTTTTAAAGTAAAGCCTTTAGAAATTTCACATAAAAGGCAATTTATACTAGTTTTTAAAGAAATGAAAACGCCTAGCGAGATGACTTAGAATGAATACAACGCCGATATATATAACAGTGAAAATAAAACTTAAATATTGTTTAAAGACTGCACTTCAAATTTCAAAGTAAATGTACATACCCAGAAACTTTTAATGGACTAGTATAATACACATACTCGATATAACAGTTAAATGACGAACTAAGAATAATTTATAAGTATGTAACTTTGAATTTTTTTAGTTAAATAGGGATTTCAGCTAATTTTTAGAGGGATAGAAAGGTATACTAAAGGGTGTACAACAAATTTTTAGAAGGGACTTAGGAAATTTGCTAGCTAAATAGGGATTTCCACTACTTTTTAAAGGGATATAAAGACATACTAAAGGGTATACAGCAAATTTTTAGAGGGGACTTTGAGAATTTTTTAGCTAAATAGGGATTTCTACTAACTTTTAAGGAATAGTAACACGTACTGAAGAGTATAGAGCGTAATCATTACTAACACCTAGTGCTAAAATGAGGAATTAGAGTAATATTTTGGGGATGGGACTTTAGATTTTTAAGTAAATGTTATGTTTAAAAACTTTTAAAGTAGCATAAATACCTACTAAGATGACATATGCGATACACATAGCCAATACATAGTTATTAAATAGGGAAAAGCTAAGATGGCTTTTTAGAATAACACCTAAAATTTTTTCTAACTAAGCGCAATATATCAACACTTAAAGCGGACGAATACGAAGATTCAGACGGCATGTGTGATACACATCGCGGGCACATAATAGTTAAATTTTAATTTAAGTAAGTTTTTAAGGATAGAACTATGAATTTTTTGGGTAAATGAGATGTTTAAGAACATTTAAAGAGTCAAAAACACCTAATAAGGTGGTATGAGATGATTTCATCATCATCAGATAACAGCGAAATGAGGATACTACAAAATATTTTAAAGGGGAATCCTTAAAATTTCTAAGTAAATAACCTTTAAAGGGGTGAAAAATATATAGTGAAGTTGTGTAGGTAATACAGATCATCGACATTCTAAAACAGACAAGACATGTCTATACAAGATAAAAAATGTTGTACGTTAATATAAACATACATTATTCTATGTAGCAATGTAATACATACACCAAGATTTATATAAAGTAATTGCGAATACATTATACCAATCCCATCAGAAATCAGCTAAAGTAATAAAATTACCAAGCTGAATAATATATCTAGGTACTAAAACCCCAACAAACTACATTAAATTGATAAAAATCTTAACTAAATAAAATAATGAAGCTGTAACATACTATAAAAATACTAAGTTTAATAAAATAATAGAATAAAATCATATTAAAGCAAGTACTTACATGTTCAATCCGGCTCAAAATGCTACATTAGGTGTAGGCCGATGAATAATGACAGATATATCATCTCCAGCTTTACCAACTTAAACCGACATATTCCCAGAGCAACTTGAAACGCGTCTTGACAGCACGAAATCCACAGCAGAAGTGATAAAATCCATACTTCAACGACACCCCCTACACGACAAGGTCACATCATGGTTACAGTTAAACCATGGTATAAAATATAATCACATGTTAAAAAATAATAGATTTTAGTAAAATAATTAAAGAAAATCCCTCTGTGATTATGAATAACCTGTCTATATTTACCGTGTGTGTGTGTGTGTGTGTGTACGTGTGTGTGTGTGTGTGTGTGTGTGTGTGTGTGTGGGTGTGTGCGTGTGCGTGTGTGTGTGTGTGTGTGTGTGTGGGTAATTATACCTTAAAAAGCTATATATCTGTAGTATCCCAACAGATACTAATATTTGTTTTTCAAACTTAGAAAAACTTTATTTCAGTTGCACTTATTTTAAGTGTAATTAAAAAAAAGTTTTAACTAAATGTGTAAGACAAATATTAGTATCCGTTGGGATACTACAGATATATAGCTTTTTAAGGTATAATTACCCACACACACACACACGCACACGCACACGCACACGCACACACACACACACACACACACACACACACACACGTACACACACACACACACACACACACGGTAAATATAGACAGGTTATTCATAATCACAGAGGGATTTTCTTTAATTATTTTACTAAAATCTATTATTTTTTAACATGTGATTATATTTTATACCATGGTTTAACTGTAACCATGATGTGACCTTGTCGTGTAGGGGGTGTCGTTGAAGTATGGATTTTATCACTTCTGCTGTGGATTTCGTGCTGTCAAGACGCGTTTCAAGTTGCTCTGGGAATATGTCGGTTTAAGTTGGTAAAGCTGGAGATGATATATCTGTCATTATTCATCGGCCTACACCTAATGTAGCATTTTGAGTCGGATTGAACATGTAAGTACTTGCTTTAATATGATTTTATTCTATTATTTTATTAAACTTAGTATTTTTATAGTATGTTACAGCTTCATTATTTTATTTAGTTAAGATTTTTATCAATTTAATGTAGTTTGTTGGGGTTTTAGTACCTAGATATATTATTCAGCTTGGTAATTTTATTACTTTAGCTGATTTCTGATGGGATTGGTATAATGTATTCGCAATTACTTTATATAAATCTTGGTGTATGTATTACATTGCTACATAGAATAATGTATGTTTATATTAACGTACAACATTTTTTATCTTGTATAGACATGTCTTGTCTGTTTTAGAATGTCGATGATCTGTATTATCTACACAACTTCACTATATATTTTTCACCCCTTTAAAGGTTATTTACTTAGAAATTTTAAGGATTCCCCTTTAAAATATTTTGTAGTATCCTCATTTCGCTGTTATCTGATGATGATGAAATCATCTCATACCACCTTATTAGGTGTTTTTGACTCTTTAAATGTTCTTAAACATCTCATTTACCCAAAAAATTCATAGTTCTATCCTTAAAAACTTACTTAAATTAAAATTTAACTATTATGTGCCCGCGATGTGTATCACACATGCCGTCTGAATCTTCGTATTCGTCCGCTTTAAGTGTTGATATATTGCGCTTAGTTAGAAAAAATTTTAGGTGTTATTCTAAAAAGCCATCTTAGCTTTTCCCTATTTAATAACTATGTATTGGCTATGTGTATCGCATATGTCATCTTAGTAGGTATTTATGCTACTTTAAAAGTTTTTAAACATAACATTTACTTAAAAATCTAAAGTCCCATCCCCAAAATATTACTCTAATTCCTCATTTTAGCACTAGGTGTTAGTAATGATTACGCTCTATACTCTTCAGTACGTGTTACTATTCCTTAAAAGTTAGTAGAAATCCCTATTTAGCTAAAAAATTCTCAAAGTCCCCTCTAAAAATTTGCTGTATACCCTTTAGTATGTCTTTATATCCCTTTAAAAAGTAGTGGAAATCCCTATTTAGCTAGCAAATTTCCTAAGTCCCTTCTAAAAATTTGTTGTACACCCTTTAGTATACCTTTCTATCCCTCTAAAAATTAGCTGAAATCCCTATTTAACTAAAAAAATTCAAAGTTACATACTTATAAATTATTCTTAGTTCGTCATTTAACTGTTATATCGAGTATGTGTATTATACTAGTCCATTAAAAGTTTCTGGGTATGTACATTTACTTTGAAATTTGAAGTGCAGTCTTTAAACAATATTTAAGTTTTATTTTCACTGTTATATATATCGGCGTTGTATTCATTCTAAGTCATCTCGCTAGGCGTTTTCATTTCTTTAAAAACTAGTATAAATTGCCTTTTATGTGAAATTTCTAAAGGCTTTACTTTAAAAAAAAAATTTATCTTAGTGAATAATTTCAGTGCTGGGTATCTTGGGTAAGTACACCCCCATTCCGCCTCATTAGATGTTTTCATCCCCTTTAAATGTTTCTTGATATCTCATTTAGTTCCAAAATCTAAAGTCCTATCTTTAAAAATTTTTCTAATATCCCCTTCCTAATGTTATATGCTGCTTATGTGTATTATTCATAAAACCCTCGGTAAGCGCTAGCACACTCTAATATTTAGTAGATTCTTCACTTAATTAAAAAAAGTTAAACTCACATCTTTGAAAACTGCCCCGGTATCACTTTTCCACCATTGTGATCGGAGACATGTGTATCGCACATAGTTCATTAAAAATTTTCCAAGCACCTACATTTACTTAAAAATTTGAAGTTCGGTCTCTAAACAATACTAAAGTTTTCCTTTCGCTGTCCTATATTAGTTGTGTGTATTATGGATGTTACCTTATCATATGTTTATATCTCTTTAAATGCCTCTAAATACTCCATTTTCTTAAGAATCTCATGTCTTCTCCTAAAAATACTATCTTAGATCTGCATTCCACCGGTGGGTGTTGGTTATATGTATTATATATATATATATATATATATATATATATATATATATATATATATATATATATATATATATATATATATATATATATACACACACATAACCCTTTCGCTATGCATTTCTCCCTTTGCAGTAGTTAGTATAAATCATGTTTAATTATAAATTCAAGTTCTACCCCTAAAACATCAAAACTTTAAAGTCCCATACTTGTAAACTTAGCCTAGTTCCTCATTTTATTGGTATGTATCGTTCATTCACACGTTAAATAACCTCAAATACCTTATTTATCGAAAAAAATTTAAAAGTCTCGTCTTTAAAAACTATCTCACCATTTATTTCCATCGATTTGTGCTGAGCGTGTGTGTCATATGTATCACCATATTAGGTGTTTCTCCCTCTTAGAATAACGCACGTATTAAAACATGTTGGTTTAAAGAAACCCCCTATGGTAGTAGTAGTACACTTGTAAAAACATATGCATACAGCCATTGGTATCTGCTATTATTTAAACTCTAAGACTTTATTTAATTATCATCCTTTCATTAACTTGTGAGATTCATAACACTCAAGTATTTTGGGCATAAGCACACTTTCACGATTATTGAGAATATTTATTTTTAAACTCTAAGACCGTAATGGTTGGGGAAACACACCCCCTCCCATACACCCAATTCCCGAGATTCTCGAGATTCCCGAGATTCCCGAGATTCCCGAAATTCTGCTACTCTAAAAACACGCTTCTTTGGCCGCATTTTTGCAAAAACGCACATTTTCTTTCAAAAAATTGCAAAAGTGTGAAAACCTATGTTAATTCCCATAGAGAAATCCGACAGTTTGAAAAAAATCGGCCGATTCCGCGTTTTGCAAAAAACACATTTTTGGCCGCATTTTTGCAAAAAACCACATTTTTTTTCTAAAAATTTCGCAAAAGTGTGAAAACCCATGTTAATTCCCATAGAGAAATCCAACAACTCCAAAACTTCAACTTGTTGAAAAAACACACATTTTTGTTGTTTTTTTAACGTTTTGAAAACTTTTTGTGAAAAAAACGCAAAAAGCGGCACATTCTTAAAATTCATGTTCGGTCCTCTTGGCATACCCCTCATCATACGATATTTTCAAGTATCCCACCCTACAAGATTCTCGCAGTTCACTTCGTAACCCCGATATAGCGGAGGGATGGATAGTGTAGGAACGATGGTCTTGGTATGCTTTCAGCATACTCCTTTGGTACACCCTTGGTACGCTTTGACATACCCCTTGACATGTCTTTGACATGCTCCTGGTATACAGGCATTTAATACTTAATCAAGTAATTTAATTAACATCCTTTCATTCATAACACTAATGAATGAAAGATTCTTTTTAAAACATGTTAAAATTTAATAAGAACTTCTTTAAAATAGACTCTCCCAGCTGAGAATACAATGATATTTAGTAGTGTCTTTTTAATCTAACAACATAAGCATTCTATCAGTCCGGAAAAACTGTCCCCCCACCACAGATGTTAACAATAGCGGCGAGGGCCGTTCTGAACAGTCGGCCAAACCCAAGCCCAATGCGACATATAGCCTAAAGTTATATCCAGGTACAGAACCACGCTCTGTTAGTAGTATCCTCATCTTTCCCGCACTGGCCATACGATGTAACTATCCACATTTACGAGAGGTGGGGAGGGGTAGATCTGTTATCATGATTTAATGCACTATGCGGTTTTTAAAACATGTTAAGATTAAAAGATACCCCTATGGTAGCCTATGGTAGTAGTACACTTGTAAAATGGTACACGTATTAAACTATGCTGGTTTAAAGAAATAACGCATGTATAAAATAACATGCATATTAATTTAAACCCCAAGACTGGTTGGGAAAACACACCCCCTCTCATACACCCAATTCATGCGATTCTGCCACTTTGAAAACACCAATTCACGCGATTCTGCTACTTTAAAACACCAATTCACGCGATTCTGCTACTTTAAAACACCAATTCACGCGATTCTGCTACTTTAAAACACCAATTCACGCGATTCTGCTACTTTAAAAACGCGTTTTTGTTAGTTTTTTACAAGTAAAAAGTATGTTTTTGTGAAAAAACGTTAAAAAATAGCACAAGTGTGAAAACCTATGTTAATTTCCATAGAGAAAACGGCACAAGTGTGGTTTTTGAAAAGTAAAAAACTTACATTTGCGAAAAAATATAAGAAAAAAAACTTGCATTTACGAAATTTTGTTAGTAAAAAGTATGTTTTTGTGAAAAAACGTTAAAAAATAGCACAAGTGCGAAAACCTATGTTAATTCCCATAGAGAAAACAGCACAAGTGCGGTTTTTGAAAAGTAAAAAACTTACATTTGCGAAAAAATATAAAAAAAAAACTTGCATTTACGAAATTTTGTTAGTAAAAAGTATGTTTTTGTGAAAAAACGTTAAAAAATAGCACAAGTGCGAAAACCTATGTTAATTTCCATAGAGAAAACGGCACAAGTGTGGTTTTTGAAAAGTAAAAAACTTACATTTGCGAAAAAATATATGAAAAAAACTTGCATTTACGAAATTTTGTTAGTAAAAAGTATGTTTTTGTGAAAAAACGTTAAAAAATAGCACAAGTGCGAAAACCTATGTTAATTTCCATAGAGAAAACGGCACAAGTGTGGTTTTTGAAAAGTAAAAAACTTACATTTGTGAAAAAATATAAGAAAAAAACTTGCATTTACGAAATTTTGTTAGTAAAAAGTATGTTTTTGTGAAAAAACGTTAAAAAATAGCACAAGTGTGAAAACCTATGTTAATTCCCATAGAGAAAACGGCACAAGTGTGGTTTTTGAAAAGTAAAAAACTTACATTTGCGAAAAAATATATGAAAAAAACTTGCATTTACGAAATTTTGTTAGTAAAATATAAAATTCTTACAGTTATGTATTCGTAACCGCGATATAGGGCAAGCACTCTTTTCTTAGGCGGAAGGGTATTGATATGACCTTGGCATGCCTTCAGCATATCCCTTTGGTACACCCTTGGTATACCCTTAACATCTCCTTGGCGGAGGGATATTGGCACGCTCCTAGCATGCGGATATTCATTACTTAATCACTTTATTTAATTATCCTCATTAACGCCTTTAATTCATTTAGAAGAAAGAAAAGTAAATATTTCATACTTAATTAATTCATTTAGAAAAAGAAAAAAAGAGAAAAAATTCTCAACAATCAGAAAAATCCCAATTTTAATTCTCCTTTTCGCCGCTAGGGGGCGCTGATGGTTTCATTCCGCCTCCGATGGTGTTGCCACCCCAAAAAAAGTTTCTCCCCCACAGGTGTTGCTATGGCAACCGAAACAGAAAAATAATCTGAAGTTTAACCACTGATAGTTCCGCTTTTCGCCGCTAGGGGGCGCTGATGGCTTCATTCCGCCTCTGTCGGTGTTGCCATCCCCAAAAAAGTTTCTCCCATACTTAGAAAAAATCCCATTCCAAAAATTTATTTCCCCCTCAACCCCTCGTACAAGACTACGACATCGTTGCCACCCAAAAAAAGTTTATCCAAAATTTTTACCCCCACCTTTTTTCATTTCCCCCCCCTTTTACACCCCCGTCCAGGATTACGGAAGGCGGAATGGCCGCCATCTTGGATTCCGCATTCCGCATTATTCCGCCTCTGTTGGTGAACGCCCCTTTCTCTTCTACTATTGCACATTTTTGAAAAAAATTATTAAAAAGTCATATAAAATTAAAATGTATTTCCTATTGAGAAACATGTTCACTTTTCATATGTAATACCATGCGATAAATTGGGTGACATCATTCTCGTGGATCTAGCTCGTTCCATTCATGAAACAAGATACTTTGAGTAATACCTTTGTATTTGATCGCCAATAGTCATTTATCTGTTGTAGGAATAACTTATTTCTTCGTCCATAACGCTTGGTGAGATTTTGGCAACGATTTTGGCGGAATATCGCCAACTTGGCGACTTTTTGATATGTTGCCAAATTAATGAAAATATCGCCAAATGGATAAAAATGACGATAAATCAATGAAAATGACGACTAATTGTCGAAAATTCAATATCTTGGAAAGGATATTAGTATCTACTAGAAGAAAAACCTATTTATTTTACTGTGAAAGTAGTAAATTCATTTCATTATATAAGGAAAGTCATGTGTTGCCCACATCAGATTTTTTTTTTTTATTATACCGACAGTATTTATCCATATCTTAAAATGGACGTTTTTATTAATGCCCTCGGTAAAATAATTTCACTGGGAGTTTTGCATAAGATAGGTTCGCACGGGGGCTTATAAAATTTTTGAAGCAGATTCCTGTGTTACACAGATTATGAAAAACTTGAACTACGTATAAAAGCACAAATCACACAATAAAGCAGTTTTATTGCTGGATGTAGTTATCTTGTTCTGTTGTGTTATTTGTGCTTTTATTCGTTGCTCAAGTTTTCTTATCCTTCTCACAAAGAGTATTGTAGTTATTGTTTACACAGATTATGGTAGAGAGCGCGGTAGCCCAGTGCTTAGCGCGCGGGAATTGCACTCGGTTGGCCCGGGTTCGATTCCCTCCGCTGCCAAAACTGCCACCGTGTTCACTCGAAGTACGATCACGTTAAACATGTGGGTCCGTAAGTCCTTCCGAGAGGTTGGTGGTAGGGCGAAGGAGGTACGGTCTCTGTCAAGGTATTTAGAAAGAAGGTAGGTCAAACAGCGCAGGAGAATACCATTGGTTCCCGCTCCGTGACGTCATATCGGGACTTAAGGGAATTTCTTCAATAGTTTCTATGCGTTTTTGAGCTCTAGTACGCTTTTCAAATGATTGCAAATTTCAATTATTATTGAAATTTAGAAAATGATTTTATATTATAACAGATTTATGATAATTTTAGCCTATGTTTTAATGAATTATCACAAACTTGTATGTCTAAGATGCAATAAACGCGATTTCTCTATATGAAAATGATAGAACAAAAATAATTAATTAATTAAAAAAAAACTTAAATATAAATTCTTTCTCCGTAATTGGAATTCATTGAACAATAATTGCAAAATAGAGCATAACGGTATTACCGTGTATTTCTTATTTTCAATGAAGTACAGGGTTTAATACTAAAATAATGTATTTAATATATAAATTTCTGCTGTCACTTTTTGAATTTACAGGGTTCACATCCTATTATAACATAATAATATCATCCCACTAGCTTAATGAAAAGCACTCTATACGGCTATCGACTCATTATAACTTTTGTTATAAGGCTAATTTTAACTCTTGTCTAATATTAATTTTGTAACAAATCTGTCATACGAATCACTGGTGAAGCTTGAGCATTTTCATAAATTACACCTTATTTGAGAACAAAATTTTCTGGCATTCGATTTAATAGCAAGAAAATTTGTGAATAATTAGTGAAATGAATCCCATCATATATTGCATTACAATAAAAGTTTTATTACTTTCCTTATATACATAGTATAATGTATAAGGAAAGTATTGTGATGGTGTCGAAAATTCGAATTCGAGTTTTCGACGGGAGAACACGTTTCAAGCATTCCTGATCACGAATCGAGCATTTTTGAGGTGATGTCTGTGCGTGTGTGTGTCAGTGAGTCTGTGGAGACGATATCTCACGAACAAATGAGGCTATTCGAATAAAATTTGGTATAAATTTGCAATCCATGAATACTGGAAGCATATTGTTTTTAAACACAATCGAATGTCCAGATCCTCCTAAATTTTCGAGTGATATTTTGAAAAAATCATCAAAAAATCGAAACATTAAATAAAGTTACGCAAATTGACATTTATTATGTGATTTTTCCTTAGAAAACGATTGACATAAACTTTAGAACGCTAGCATGAACCGCTCTCGAGATATTGCACATTTTTCAAATAAATTTATCACTCTCCCCCCCCCCCCAAAAAAAAAAAAAAATGTTAACTCTTGAGAAACATGTTCACTTTCCATATGTAATATCATGCTATAAATTGGGTGACATCATTCTCGTGGATCTAGATCGTTCCATTCCTGAGAAAAGATACTAATTGAGTAATACTTTTGTATTTGAACGTCAACAGTTATTTATCTGTTATAAGAATAACATATTTCTCCGTCCCTAACGCTTGGTGAGATTTTGGAGACAAATTTGGTGGAATGTCGCCAAATTGGCGACTTTTTTTAAATCTTGCCAAATTAACTAAAGTCTCGCCAAATGGATAAAAACGATGTTAAATCAATGAAAATGATGACCGATTGACGAAAATTCAATATCTTGGAAAGAATACAAGAATCTACTATAAGAATAACCTATTTTTTTACTGTAAAAGTAGTAAATTCATTGCATTATATAAGGAAAGTCATGTGCTGTCCACATCAGATTTTTTTTTGCATTTATGATTGGCTTTCTTTTTTAGGATGCTAGTTTTTAAAAGGTGACGTTACTACGTTTTTAACATGTATAATTTTAATTTATATCTGCAATTAATTCATTAGTCCTGTTTTGGTATTTATGTTTTGTTTTGTAAAATAAAATATATTCAACTATTATTACTGTAACTTTTAAAGACTTTTTAAAAGAGTTATGTGCTATACGAGCGTATACTGATATGAAAATTATTTCGTTGGGAAAAAATATTTAGATATTGCTACTGTTCATGTAGATTCTAAAGCGAACTGCAATAAATTTGTATCCGATAAATTTGTATTATTCCCGTATATCATTGATTTGTGGGCGCTTTAAAATTCTGCAGGACCAATAGTGGAATTCTTTGAGACTGAAGATCCCAGTAACTATTTAAATCAAAAAGTATGATGTGGCAGCACACAACTAGCCCTATATAATGAAATTAATTTAACTTTTTTACAGTGAAAAAATGATGTATAAAATCCACGGCACTGGTTTTTTAATATAGGATAGTACAGTTGACATTTTTCCGGATGACAGCTTTTTCGCAATACCCAATTCACTTACATTTCACACAACTCTAAATTGGCAATTATTAATATTGATGGCATCAGCAATAAGCAATGGACTTTATATATTTTAATATTTTAAGAATTAATCCATTAATTTGGCTTCATTTCTGCAATTTTTACGACAATGGTGATATTTCGCCAAATTGGGACCAAGTTCGCCAAAATTCTCACCAAGTGTCAAAAACACAGACGAAGTGAACAGCATTTCTTACATATAAATGACTGCTGTTGAATTGCTATACGTCAAAATGCAAAACTATTACTCAAAGTATTTTCTCTCGCGAATGGAACGAACTAGATTCCCGAGAATGATGTTAACAAATTTATCGCATATTATTACATATGTAAATTGAACAATTTCACAATAATTTATACTTTTTAATTTTATTGGATTTTTTTGATAAATTTATTTGAAACATGTGCGATATCTTGAGAACGACTCCTGCTAGAGTTTTAAAGTTTATGTCATTCGTTTTCTAATGAAAAATTACATAGGAAATGATCCTTTGTGTAAAATTATTAAATGTTCTAATTTTTAAATGATTCTTTCAAAATTTCATTCGAAAATTTGTGGGTGTTCTAAACATATAATTGCGTTTAAAATCAATAGGGTTCCAGTATACGCTAATTTTAATATTTGCACCAAATTTCGTTCGAAAGGCTCCGTTCGTTCGGGAGATATCGCACAGACTCACGGACCACGGACACACACATGCAAACATCACCTCAAAAACTTTCGATTCGAGTTCAATTCAGGAATAATTGAAACTTGCTTTTTCGTCGAAAATTCGAATTCGAATTTTCAACCCCGTCACAATATTTCCCAATGCATTGTACTATGTATATAGGGAAAGTGATGACTACTTCACCGTTTTTTTTCCTACCAGAATTTCATTTTTGAAAGCTGAATTAATCATGGAATGGAAAATGCCTTGAGCATATTGTAATACGTTTAAAAGTAATTTTTCCTTTCAACTTTTAATTAGCCATTCATTTTGTAACTTTGGAGCTTTAAAAACTTATTCAAGCTTACATCCACTACTTTGTTTTTCTTCGTATAGCTATAACAGTAGTACCGCATAATTCATCATTGCTCCATCGATATTATAACTATTGTAAAAACTAATTAATTACTTGAAAATAATTGCAGCTCAATTAATTTTTCAAATATAATAATATATATTATTGCTGTATATTCAATCAAAGCTCTTAGACTAAAGCAATACTAAAAAAGAACAGAATTATTTGACAAAATAAAGCCTACAATTTCCATAGAATCCTCATATCTTCCTCTCTGCTTGTCCCGTTGTGACGTCAAAAAAGTCAAGACTCCTCCCACCCCTAAAAGCGGCTTTCGGGCGTTTGATGTTTGACCACCCCTGGGTCTCTGTGGATGCCTCCCCCACTGGGTTCCGGTCTAAATTGGGGGGCTCTTCCCGGCCGTCCAAACAGTTACCTTACACCTTTCTGGTAGGTCGGACGGTCTAGGTCTCAGCAGTAACAGGTTATGGTAGAGAAAGAAAAGTTGTTTACCTTCAAATAGAGAATTTAAGAGAAAACTGTTCTGTTTCAATTATGAAAGACATGTTGTATGTGCTTAGTTATTTGAACATCTAGAATGGGTAATTGTGTGACACTTTTCTCATAAAATAATTTTTAATATTACTATTATTTTTCCCTACAGGCAATGCAATGAAATGTTTTATTAATTCCATTTAAAAAACGTTTTGTTGGGAAATCTGTTTAAGACAACCTTTTATTTCATGCACAAATCTTTACAGACCCTCCCGTTTTAATTTCTTTTAAGAGGCTAAAAAAATTTTTTTAACTTCATTGAATTTAATGAAAACTGTTTTATTTATGAAAGTCATGTTGTATATATTCTAATTATGTTTAAAATTGGACAATTCGTCTAATATTTGTACCTCTAAATTGGTTTATTACCATTACGTAAACATTTGTTTTCTGTATTTACAGTAAAATATTTGCCTTAAGACAGTTTTTAACATTACAAGAAATATGTAATATAAATAATTAAAAACACTATTGAATTATTTTAAACTTTTCTTTCATTTTGAATATTTTCGCACTATAAATATTATTAAAGTGAGAAAAAATATTTATTCTACAATCCAAGTTAAACTACAAAATATTTCAAATCTTTTAAAATATTTTTATTTAAAATGAAAATTACATACATTTTGTGCCATCATGCACAGAAAAAAAAATCTTAAATTTTCTTAATTAATTCTATTTATTTACAGACAACCGTTCTTGAGATATTTTAACTTATAGCAGGCGATTTTTTAATATATTTTAAAATTCAATGTTTTATACAGTTTTTTATTCTATTTGTAACAGCAGTAGTAAAGTGACGCCTCAAATATCGAAATCGCCTGCTGGCTGTTCTTCTAATCAAACTACTGAAAGATAATATAGTTTATTGATTTTTAGATTAAAATGTCTGAAAACATTGAAGATAAATTAGTCATAATCATATTTTATGATTTTTTTTTTTTACATTATTAAAAAGAAAATTGTCTAAAACTTAAGGACAATTTTTTTTTTTTTTGATCCAATCTTACAGAAAATCAACAGGTATCAGGGTTACCGATTGAAACAATCATGCCAAATGTCCTTTAAATCGCATATACATATATCATAATCATATGCATATATCATAAAAAACATGGTTCATTCGTATTCCAAGAACGCTTAAAGCATGTAAATCCATCAAAACAAAAAAGCCATATTTTTAACTCCACAACACTGTTCCTTAATATATGCTATGCATTGTAGAGTAAAGAAAAAAAAGCGACTTCTAAAAAGAATTCCAATAAAGTTCTGTAAAGTATAATTCTGGAGAGTTCCCGGTGCGCAGCAGTATAACTACCTGGACTCGTATTTCCTTCAACTGCAATTATCCCGAACCACCTGTTGAGAAATCAACTGCCAAAGAGACTGACAACTCAACTCATCAGCCTTCCATTTCTGGATTTATGACTCCCTAAAATTCCTTTAATAAGGTCGAACCCGTCGCCATTGGCTGCTGTTAATTCAATTAACTGGAGACTTGACTTCCTCCGAGTTTAGTGAAGCAGTCGGTCGGGGAAGTCGGAGAGAGGTTTCCTAAGGTCAGATTTCGACCCCTCGAACACTGTGAGAAAAAGCTAACCTCCTCCTCTTCCTAGAGAGAGAGAGAGAGAGAGAGAACCCCCTTCGTTATCCGCGTGATCCCCCTTGAAAGCAACTGGGATGTAAGAATGTCGAAAACGGAGAAATGTTTACGTGGATGGAATGAAAAGCGATAGAGAAAGTATTACGAGCGGAGAAATTATTTACTGAGATAGAGAGTAGAGATATCATCTATCTGGCAGTGGACTACCCAGAAATTTTTCACAGAGGAGGAGGATAAAATATTTTAATAGATATCGTTAATTGGTCATGGTGATTAAGAATTAATATTATAAAATATTTTATTAGATATCGTTAATTGGTCATGGTGATTAAGAATTAATATTATAAGATATTTTATTAGATATCGTTAATTGGTCATGGTGATTAAAAATTAATATTATTTATATAAAAAATTACGAAATAGATATACTAATATATATATTTTGGGGTAAAATCTTTTATTCATAACTCGCGACGAAAAGCAATATCACCTAAAAATAAATAACAATATATATATATATATATATATATATATATATATGTATATATATATATATATGTATATATATATATATATATGTATATATATATATGTATATATATATATATATATATATATATACATATATATATATATATATATATATATATATATATATAATATATATATATATATATATATATATATATATATATATATATATATATATATATATATAATATATATATATAATATATATATCTAATATATATATATATATATATATATATATATATATATATATATATATATATATATATATATATATATATATATCTATTCTTGGTTTCCAAACCTTTGATTTTAAAGACCTATTTAATAATATTGTCATTAAAGATTTACATAAAGTTATTATCTCTCTTTATCATGACTATATATCTTCCAATCATGTTGCTTTTAATGTCAAAAATTTTCCTATGCTCTTGCACTTTGTGTTATACAACAATTATATTATCCAAGGTGATAACATTTATTTTCAAACATCTGGTGTACCACAAGGTGGATGTAGTAGTAGTATACTAGCTAACTTATATCTTTATTATTATGAATGTCATTTTAACTCTAATTCATATATTATATATAGATATGTTGACGACTTAATTTGTATTATCATTGATGATTCCTATCCCATTAATATTGATTTTTACCCGTCTAACCTTGAATTAATTCCTAATGAGCCTTGCGTTAGTCAAACTGTTAATTTTTTAGACCTCAATTTAGATACCCTCAATAATCATGTAATCACCAATCTATATGATAAAAAAGATTCTTACAACTTCACTATCATAAAGCTGCTATCATATCATTCTTGTAATTCTATTCAATTGTTTAGAAACATCATTTTAAACCAGCTATTTCGAATACATCGACTTTCTGATCCTCAGTTTCACTTTCTCCACATCAATAAACTTAAACGTATTTGTCAAAATTACCAATACCCGGAAGTATTTGTAAATAATATTATTAATAATTTCAAATATACCACGTAATGGTTTTACACATGCATTATTTGTCTTTGACTGGTTTACTCATTTTTGAACATTCACCCATTCTTATCACCTCACTTTCCACTAGGCCTGAGTCTGATACTGTTTGCTATTTTCGAATGACTATTTTCCACTTGTCCTGAGTCCTATACTGTTTGCTATTTTTGAGGGTGTCCATGCATATTATGTGTCGTTCAAGTGTATTCATTCCGGTGCCCACTCGCATTGACGAAGTGAGGTGAAATGCTCAGTCACTAGTTTATCTTACACGTGGTGCTATGCTTTTGATTTCGTGTTTCATTTCGAGGAGGTATTGTTTTTCAGCTTTTGTATAATTCAATTGATTTATTTTTCTAATTCCACTAGCCAGTAGACAGTTCCAATGGTGTCTATAGTTAAATACTATCGCCATTGTCAGAAACTGGCTATTCTATCGGTTTTAATTCGAATTGTATGGCTGTCCTGATGAGAATGCAATTTCGAACTAACCGCCATTTTTTGTGGGGTTTCAATTGATTGTTATCTATTCTTAATCTCTTATCTTAAGCTGATTGTTATTGCCTATTCTCATTTTTGCTGAGTTTTATTTTTATTTATTTTTATATACTTTTAATTGTGATTTTTGAATCCTAATATTCTTCTCATCCCCCTTTCCATTGTAGTGATATGTTACCTTCTCTGTTTATCCTTAGTCTTGGCCTATAGTTACTCATTTGTAACAGATATGCTAGAGATGGTTTTTTTTTGTACATACAGTAGTTTATGCATTATTTTCGATTAAAATCCTTTAATTTTTATTTATATATATATATCTATATATATATATATATATATATATATATATATCCAATGGTGTCTATAGTTAAATACTATCGCCATTGTCAGAAACTGGCTATTCTATCGGTTTTAATTCGAATTGTATGGCTGTCCTGATGAGAATGCAATTTCGAACTAACCGCCTTTTTTTGTGTAGTTTCAATTGATTGTCTCTATGTCTTAATCCTTTATCTTGAACTATTATTATTGCCTTTTCTCATTTTTGCTGTGTTTTCTTTTTATTTATATTTATATTTATATACTTTTAATTGTGAATTTTGTATCCTAATATTCTTCTCATCGCCCTTTCCTTTGTAGTGATATGTTACCTTCTACCTTTATCCTTAGTCTTGGTCTATAGTTACTCATTTGTAACAGATATGCTAGAGATGGTTTTTTTTGTACATACAGTAGTTTATGCATAATTTTCGATTAAAATCTTTCAATTTATATATATATATATATATATATATATATATATATATATATATATATATATATATATATAATATATATATATATATATATATATATATATATATATATATATATATAATCACTTGAATATATATATATCATTTGAGTAAAGCTCATATTATTTGAATAAAGCACATATATATATATCATTTGAATAAAGCTCTTTTTTTCCATGAAGCTTTCAAGTGAAATAAATTATTGTAATTCTGTGATACTTAAAGAAATATCCCTGCTGAATGTATCACATTTTAGAGATGTTTAAATTATATTGCATTTCAGTTGGAAAGTGTTTCATAATCAATGCTTTATGCATGATTGATCTTTCTTGTTTCTATAGATATATGCGGATACAATCGATGAATTGTATTTCACTAAAACTTTTATAGGAGTTTATAAATAGATATGCTTAAAAATAAATTAACATTTTGTATCAAGTTTAATAAATAAATAAACGCATTATGCATTATATTAAAAACTGAAGGAGTTAATGTGAAGATTTATTAATATTTTTCATTCATTATAATAACAGTAATTAGAGTAGTTAATGTTTGCGAATTAATTAGTTATAAATATATAGTTGCTTTCACTACAAGTGAACCACATCAGGGAAGGGGATACAGGTGTACAAATGCACTCCCTTTCATATTACAAAACCACTATAAAGTATAAATGATTGTTATTATAGTGAAAGAAAATTTTATATAAAATCTTCATTGGGGATTTTAATTAAATTTAATATTCATTTGTTTACTAAAGTTTTAAAGCAGTAAAATATTACTTGTTCTGTCTATCCTCATTCAAAGACATCTTACGGTTCGGGGGAAATTTTTTTAAATCTTCCACGTCTATTATTTCTAAAACTAAGAAGACAAATTACAAAAAATTTTACAATGAAAGAAAAATTTCATATTAGTTCGACTTATTTTAAATTTAAAAAAATCTGATGTGGGCAGCACATGACTTTCCCTGCGGACTTAAATTCATATTTTCTTTATTTCTTTAATAATTCATTAGATTGAGTTTAATTGCACCAAATAACACTAAATTTGCATTTTTAATTCAATTTTTGTTTCTATTTGGTAATCGGACATTTTCCCGATAGCGGTGTAACAAAAATGCAAGAATTCTCAAATATCTTTAAAAGGGTTAGTCCTACAGTATAATGGAGTGTGTTATATTATTTTCTTCGTCAAAAATTGCGTATAAAACAAGTATTTAATTGATACATTTCAGCATACATAGTCTTTTTTTTTTTAATTAGATTTTGGCGATTTTTGCGGGCCATTTCGTAAAAAAGCAAGTTGTTCCTTTCCGAATCATACCAAAATCTAATCAGCACCAGAGTGTCTCACAAGTAACTTATTTACCAAATTTCGTGAAATTTGGCCAATTAGTATTTTAGCGAGAGTGGGTACATGACATTTTTATGGGCCATTTCGCAAAATAAGGCGAGTTCTGTTTTTACGAATCCTACCAAAAACTAATCAGCACGAGGGCCACACCCAAGTGACTTACATACCAAATTTTATGAAATTCGGTCCATTAGTTTTTTAGTTAGAGTGGATACATACACTGCAGAGACACACAGGTACACACACAGACGTCATGCTAAAAATGGTTTTTTCGTATTCTAAAGGTCTCAAAACTTTTAGATCCGTCGAAAACTCGAGTTGTGATTTTCGATATGATCCCAATACTTTCCCTATACATTACCATGTATTGCAGGGAAAGTAAAAATACGGATATTTCTAAAATAAATAGGACGAATATTTTTTTTTTATTATTCAAGGGAATTTTTAGCTCGCTGTCGTCTCATCGTCTGCTCTATACTGACCAGTAGCAATGACATCAAAACCATAGTCAGTTGACCCTGTCATTACTATTAAAAATTCAATCACTAATTAAAAATTCAATCACTAATTAAAAGTTACTAACAAAAAGTCAATTACTAATTAAAAGTCGTAATTGAAAGAACATTTATAATTTATATTAACAGTAACTAAGTAATTTAGTAATAAACATTTACTTATAATTGCAATTCAGTGCAATCACAATTACAAATGACTTTCATTGCCTTGCTGGCTACAGTTACAGTTTAATTTAATTGTTCTAACTAATTAATAAATCAATCAATTACATTTAGATTGAATTATGTACATCACTGGTTGTACTGTTTAACTGTACTGTTCAACCCCCCCCCCCTTTTTATAAGTGTTTATCTGACTTTTAAGTGTTTATCTGACATTTTTTTTCTCTTTTCTTGTGAGAGTAGAGAGAAATAAAACCCCTTTCCAAAGAATAGTTTGAAGGGCTAGCTGATTTCTAACTCCCGAAAGTATATTTATTTTAAAATTCAGAAATTGTTACATATATATAAAAAATGCAATTTCGAAGAGGTCAAAGATACAAAGAAATACACACAGAAAAAAAAATAAATAAATAAAATAAGGGGTGGGAAAAATGATAAAAGTACAAAAAGTACAAAATAAATATCTATTTTAAATATAAACATAATTTTAAATAAACATTTATTTTAAACATTAACATCCTCTTGCTGTGAGCGTTTTACTGATTGACCACTTGAAAAACCGCAGAAAAAAAAAAGCCGAGCTCGTTGGACTGCTTATTATTTAGTGCTTGGGGAATAACTTCGGTGAAAACTAACTCCGTGAAACATTTACCTGTTTCCCACAAAAAAAAAAAAAAAAAGAGAGAGAGAGAGAAGGAGAGGAGGAAACACCGCAAACGGATGAGGATCCCGATCTGCGGGGATCCCAGGGAAAAGATGGGGAGAGAGTGTCACTCAAAAGTGCAGTGAAAACAACCTGCCGGTAGCCAGTGGCCCACAGAGAAAACGCAATGACCCTCTGACAGGCGAGCTTTGTTCCCATCCCATTCGAAAAAGCCAAGTTGTTACATCTTATATAGTTGTTAACATCATCTTTGCAGGAAAATGGCGGTGTGTATTTTGCTTGGAGAAGGAAAGTCGTTGCTTTCTAACGGAGATATCTTTCTTTTAGGGAGGTGTAATAATAATCTTTTAGGGAGGGAGGGGAAGATTGTATATGCAGTGGCGTATTGATAAAATTTCTTGTAAAAAATGTAACTAATTATAAATATATGTTAGTAATACATGACTCTCCCTACAGACTCAAATTTGTAATTTTTCTTTGCTGTCTTTCTCGTATAGGGTTCGCAGGTAAATCCTTAAGCGCCCCAACAACTCCGAAATAAAAGATTCCTAAGTATACACAGCGCTAAGTTTATCTATAATAAAGTGACCGTGCCCGATCGAATAAATAAATGTTCAGCGATAACTCTTATAAAACTTAACCGATTTTTTACAATTTGGATACGTTGTGAAGTTATATGTTTCACAGGTCCAATATGTTGTTGAATGTGGATAGACAAAAATTGCGCGTGCTGTGCCTTATCTTCTTTTTCTGATATACAGGGTGTCTGTCCAGTGCTATCGGTGCCCAATGGCTATTTCCTCAACCGTTAGTCACAGAGATACATTTCCAATTGAAAAAATGTTTTAAATTTTAAAATCCATTATCTTGGAAACACTTTAAATCAATAAATGCATTTCTGAAAGAAATACGAAATATAAATTTTTATACGGTCTCCCGGTCCTACCAATTATATTTAGGAAAATCATCCTCATACAATTTCATGCAAAATAAAAAAAAAAATCTTCCTTTTACGACCACCGAGTTATGAAGCATTAAACTTTATGACTTAAGTCGCTTTTCCACGCATAAAAATGTCCCGTTTCAGGCAACCAACCAATCAGGGACCGCATTGACCATTTCTCAGCAAAAAAGGGGTTTAACTTTAAACAGCTATAAGTCGGTCAATTTTGGTCGTAAAAGGATGATTTTTTTTATTTTGCATAAAATTGTAGGAGGATGACTTTCCTAAATATAATTCGTTGGACCGGGGGACTGTATAAAAATTTATATTTCGTATTTCTTTCAGAAATGCATTTATTGATTTAAACTATTTCTAAGATAATAGATTTTAAAATTTAAAACATTTTTTCAATTGGAAGTGTATCTCTGTGACTAACGGTTGAGGAAATAGCCATTGGGCACCGATAGCACTGGACACCCTGTATATTGTTAAACGATAACTTCTCTTAAATTAAATTAATTTTTCTGCAATTTGGATATGTGATATATATTAATCTTTTACAGTCCGTGTTCGTTGATGAACGGGGTCGAACAGTTATTGCGTATGCTACCCCCCCCCCTCCCCTTTTGCTAATGTGTGCATTCTGCGACTATAACTTCTCTCTAAAACGCAACTATTTTTACTTTTCCTACCATACATGGTAATGCATAGGGAAAGTCGTGTGTTTGTCGGAAATCGCAACTCGAGTTTTCGACAGGTTTACACGTTTAGAGCACGTTAGAACCCGAAAAAACTATTTTTAGCTTAACGTCTATGTGTGTGTCTGTATGTATGTCAGTATAATGCATTTATCCACTCTAGCTGGAAAACTAATTGCTCACATTTTACAAAATTTGATAAATAAGTCACTTGTAGGTTTTCATGGTGATGATTAAATTTTGGCCCGATTCGTCGGAATAAAATAACCTGCCTTTTGGCCCGCAAAAATGTATGTATCCACTCTAGATGAAAAACGAATTGACCAAATTGCACAAAATTTTGTAGATATGTCACTTATAGGTTACCTTGATGCTGATTAAATTTTGGTGCGATTCGAAAAAAAAACCTGTCATTTCTGCAAAATGGTCCTCAAAATTCTTCAAACTCTAAAATAACTTCATAACTTTTAACACTAACCATTCTCGAGACGATTAAGTTTTTGCGCATTTTTTGCCACGCCGCTTTTGAAAATATGCCCAGTCGTCATAGGAAAACTACAATTTAATTAAAACTTCGAATTTAGAGTCATTTCAAATAATTATTCGTGTCATTTTGTGCAATTGAACTGAATTGCTGAAAATTTTAGAAATGAAGCTGGAATTTTCATGGACGCCTGTAATCGTGGCTTTTCTTATCAGTTTGCTGAAATTATCAACAAAGTAGCTGAAAAAAAAAATTGAGCAAAGGTTTCGGAATGTTTTGCAGTGTGCGTTTAATCGCATTTAAATTTTTATATTAATTTCCGTCAATTTTTGTAAATCAATTTCTTTTGTGTGTATGTGCGTGTGTGTGTGTGTGTGTGTGGGGGGGGGGGGGCTATTTCTATTTTCCCAAATCGTACCAACATCTAATTTCGTATTCTCTAATAGTACCAACAACATTCCATAAAATTTTGTCGAGTAGATACATGCATTGCACAAACGGATACTACGCACAAACAGACGCACGGACTGAAGTTATTTACGCTGAAAATCGTTTTATATTACTTTCCCTACAATACATGGTAATGTAAGGGAAAGTATTGGAATCATACCGAAAATCGCAACTCGAGTTTTCGACGGATCTACACGTTTCAAGACCCCTAGAATACGAAAAAACTATTTTTAACGTGACATTTGTGTGTGTGTTTGTGTGTGTGTGTCTATCTGTGCAATATGTGTATCCACTCTAACTAAAAAATTACTGGACCAAATTTCATAAAATTTGATAGGTAAGTTACTTGGGTGAGACCCTGGTGCTGATTCGTTTTTGGTAGGATTCGTAAAATCAGAACCCGTCTTTTTTTGCGGAATGGTCCACAAAAATTTGATGTATTCACCCTAGCTAAAATACTAATTAACCAAATTTGACAAAATTTGGTTGATAAGTTATGTGCCGATTATTATTTTTTGTTGATTAAAATTAATATTGTCAAAAATGCATTTTACATTAAATTAATTATTTATTAGTATATTAATTATACATGTAATCTGTTCTAAAACTTACTGCTGTGTACATTGCGTTGGTGGCCGCAAAACCCACCTATTTCTGTGCTTAACGGGATACTAAGTTAACAAACTAAAAATTAAGGTTAATAGTAAAGGAACAAACATTTATTTATCACATACTCAATTTACACTCTTTAGTTTTACAAATTAAATAAATATCACAATAGTGGAATACATCTCAATGGTAGTTCGGGGGGTGTAATGCCAGATGAATTGATATTTGGTTGGAGCACGTGGTGGGATGCATTAATTAGCTTTTCCTTAAAAACACAAATTTAGACAAAGAGGTTATCCTCATATAGTTTAATTGTACGGTACCTGATCTTCGTTCATATAACTTGGGTAACACCGATGCTTTGTCACACTTTACACTTGCAATACCAGATGAACATGAGCTCTCCTTCGAATTCCTATATCAGAGACGCACACACAACTCTTAACTCTGCTACCGCCGCTTCTTCTTGACTAGTCTAACTCCAACAGCCTGCCTTGACCAATTCTGACTCCCACTTCGAGCAACTCTCACTTATATCCCTTTTTCGGTCCGCGGTCCACGTGCTGAAATGCAGAGCTGAGGGCTAATCCGTAGACATGGCGTCGCCGTCTCGGTTGCCGCCAAACGGCTTAGCGTGGTATGTAAACATTGGCGTGGTATGTGAGATATGGGGCCACCTGTATATTATCGCCCATCTGCTTAGCGTGGGGATAATCCGCACGCATTCCTGGTTCCATTATTTTCTAATCCTTCCAAATATTTATTACTTTACATTTCTGGCATTACATTCTCACCCCCCCCGCGAAAAAAAAGTCTAAAAGTTACTCTCCCACAGTTTCACCCCAGTGGTAAGAAATTAAGTTCACAATGGTTCCTCGCAAACACATATGTTCATCCATCGTGAGAAAGGCTGAGTTCCACTTTTTAGCCTCGTACAACTCATAGCTTTGATAGTTCTTTGTAGTTTCTTGATAGTTCCCTGTCAAGTTAGTCCATTATTCATAATTGACATAATGTACCATAAATTACATGAGGATTACCAACATTCACATTATTATTAAATTGTAAATTTTGATATATATTATTTGCAATGCATAATTTTCATTTCTCCTTTTACATAATTATTTACATACGACATATCATTACATAACAGCATTCATTACTTTATTATTATTATACATTTTCTTGTTATCATTTCATTTTGTAACATATTGTAGTAGTGCAACTATCAACTTCCGATTCTTGGTTATGGTTGAATTCCATACCACCATATTATTTATAAATTACTTTGTTATTTCACTTTTTTTTTTTTTTTTTTTTTTTTTTTTTTTTTTTTTTTTTTTTTTTTGAACTTGCCATATATGTAATGTCAGAAATACATAACATACTTTTTGAAATATACTTATATCCACAATTTAAAACATAAAAACATATACATATACACTCAATTATCACTTTCTATTTATGACATTAATTACAAACTTTTTACATATTTTTCATATTCTTTGTTTTATGAAATTACTATTTACAACAATTCGAGGGCGAAAATTATACCCTCTGGCATTATAACAAACCTCATCATCATTTCTATTATTTTCACAGTTTAATTGCTTTTCTTTAGTAACCTTCCCTTCCTTAATTTGACTTTGATCATTATTTCTAATCACTTTCTCATTTTGATTTTTTTCTTTGTCCTGTGTGTGTGTGTGGTTTGATTCGCTTTCGTCACTATCTTTCAAATATTGTTTTCGCTCCGCTGCCATGTATAGTTTATTTATGTGCACTTTATAAGTTTTATTTTCATCACTTTTAAGACATATTATAACATTATTATTTCGGACTAATTTCGTAATTCTAAATGGTCCATCATATCGATCCTCTAATACCCTTGGTTTTAGGAACTTTTTTAGGTACACTGTCGCTCCTATAAATATATCGTTTTTTCTCACTATTTTATATTTCTTTATTTGTTTGTCATTTACCAGCTTTTGTTGTTCCGATGCGTCTTTCACTACTTTATCTATATTTTTTAAATGCTGTGCCACATAATTTTTATAATTATTTACATCACTATACATTATATCTATTTCTTCCTTACTTGGTATGTTTGTTTGTTTAATATTTTCAAATGGCAATGATAAATCTCTAAGATAGAACAGGAATGAAGGCTCAAATCCTGTATTACTGTTAATAGTGTTATTCACATAAAACTTAAACCATTTTAAAGATTCATCCCATTCAAACGTAGTCTTTGACAAACACATTATACATTGTTTCATGTCTCTGTGTATTCTTTCACAACGACCTAAAGAACTTGGGAAATAAACCGAACTGTATCGCCTTTCAATATTTAATGCATTTGTAAAATCTATGTATTCTTTACTTTTAAAAATTTGAGCATTATCGCTTTGAATAATAATTGGAACTCCATAAGTTGTCACGAAGTTTGTTAGCTTATTCACTATTGTTTTAGCAGTAATGTCTCTGACTGCATAGGCCTCAAAGTATCGTGAAAACATGTCTACAATTGTAATTACAAAATTATTTCCTCCATTACTGCGCGGTAGTTTTCCTACGCAATCCAGTTGTAAATATATTCCTGGTTTTAATATTTCTGGCATAGCCTGAAGTCTGGCTGGTGGTATATTTTTGTGTTTTACTAATAAGCATTGATTACAAGACTTACAAAAATTTTCCACGTCTTGGAAAGCCCCTATCCAAAAATATTTTCTTGAAAGTAATTGGTATGTCTTTTTTACTCCGAAATGAGGGAAATGTGCTATCTCTATTATCTTTCCCTTTAGCGAGTGCGGTATTACAATCTTATTCTCATTTATTTTCCTATACGTTTGTCTTTTATTTTCCTTCTTTACCATTAACAGTTTATTTTGGCTATCAATATAGTATACCTTGTTATTGTGATATCGGTTTCTTCCTTTTTGTAATTCCTCTCTAATTTTACTTAATTTTTCATCTACCATTTGTTGCTCTAATATTTTCTCCACATTTATCTCATCATTTTTAATTAAAGTATTTACATATTTGATTTGGTTATCATTGTCAAATACATATCTCGAGCAATAATCACTTGCGTTATTTTCACCTTTTTGATATTTGAATTTAAAATCATACTGACTTATGTCAATTAGCCACCTCGATATGATATTTGGCATTTTATCTAATTTTATGTGGTACATAAGGGATTTTGCGTCACTCAGCAAGGTGAAACTCCTTCCGAACAGATATTCTCTGAAGTGTTGTAAGGATGCGTGTATAGCTAGCAATTCTAGCTTTATTGCAGGATAACGCTTCTCTGCCGGGTTCACAGGTCTTGAATAAAATTCGATAACATGATCGACTCCATTTACCCTTTGCATCAAAATACTACTAATTCCCTTACCTGAGCCATCCGTAGTTAAGACAAACGGGTTTACTTCATCAGGCTGTCTTACAACTGGTTCTTTAAAAATTGCATTTTTTAATTTTTCAAAAGCTTTTCTACATTCATTATTCCACTCGAACCTAACATTCTTTTTTGTCAAATTTACCAACGGTTCTGCAATTTGTGCATAATTTTTTATCAGACCTCTAAAATAGTTTGTTGTCCCAAGAAAGCTTTTTACTTGTTTAACCGTTTGGGGTTGTTTGAAATTTTGCACTTTTGCACAGTTTTTTATTGATGGGCTTATACCATTCGCATTTACTTTATATCCTAAAAATTCAATTTGCGATTTGCATATCTGTAACTTCGCCGGGTCGAGTGTTAAATTATTTTCTTTCAATCTTTGGAAAACAATTTTGATTTTCTCTAACATTTCGTCGTTATTTTGTGCGCATATGACTAAGTCATCTAAGTAAAAGTATATTTTTAACTCTGATAGATCTCCTAACACTTTGTTCATTAAAAGTTGAAAATATGCTCCTGAGTTTTTAAGACCAAACGGAATTCTTTTAGGATTAAAATTTCCCATAAAAGTTGTGAACGTTAAGGCCTTTCTATCTTGTTTTCTTAGTTCGATCTGAAAAAACGCCGCCTTCAAATCCATAACTGTATAAATTTTACTACCAGCGATATTTTGTAATATATCCTTCACCTTTGGTAAGTTTATTGGCAAAAGTGGTAAATACGCGTTTATGGCCCTATAATCAATAGCAAGTCTATATTTAGGTTCTTCATTTGGTTTACTTGGTTTCTTTACAAGAATTATGGGACTAGCGTACGTGCTTTGTGAACTTTCAATAATGTCATTTTCCAATAATTCCCTAATTTCTTTTTGCGCAATTTCTCGTACTGCTCTCGGAATTGGGTATGGTCGACTCTGAATAGGATAATTGTGCATGAGTTCGATTTTCGGTACTATTGCTGATGTTTTACCTAGGGTAGCATATGACTTTGAAAAAACCTCTGTATTGGTCATCATTAATGCAATAACTTTATTTCTATCTTCCTTATTTAAGTGCTGTACTTGAAAATCGTCTGGAGATATTTCTTTCTTTCTTAATTCCCGAATTTGTTGATAATCTGTTTTATTTAAATTTTGAATATTAATTTCCAACGTGGGTTTACTGCTTTTATTTTTTGTATCAACAATTTCGATTTGTTCTGTTATTATACCCACATTCATATTTTTATTAAGTGTAATTTGGCAATTTTTTTCATTGTATAACAACATTCTAATCTTATTTTTATTTTCTATACTTTGGATCGCTTCATCCGTGATTAATGTTCTTGCCATTTTTATTGGAGAAAATAAAACATCCTGTCCCTCATTTAATTCCTGTGACAAAATCAATTGGACTATTTCTGACTCCCCTGGCTTTAATGTTATTTTTCTTTTCAATTTTGCGAAAATCTGCTTTTCCTCTTTCTTTTTAACATTCTTATTCTTATTACTTTCATTAGAACTTGGTAACCATTTTCCATCATTTACATTATCGCGAGTGCTACAATTTTGCATATTAGAGTCTTTTCTATCGTTATCGCTTTCATTATCCTCGCTTATTCTACCTTCATTCTCATTATTGAATTCATTACAACAATTATTTATTTCCTCATATTCGTCGTCATCATTATCATCGCTTATTCTATCTTCATTCTCATTATTGGATTCATTATAACAACTATTTATTTCCTCATATTCGTCGTCATCAGTATTATAATTTTCATAATTACTATTATATCTATTTTCATCGCGAATTCCCTGGCTTTGTGGTTTTTGTTTTGAATTCTGTATTGGGTTTGTATTTTCACTTTTATACAATTTAATCGCAGTATTCCCAAATTGTACTTCGTTATCTTTTGTATTTAAAATTGCTTTATGTGAGGATAAAAAGTCGTAGCCTAAAAGCATTTTATATTGCCCCTGAAAGTTCTGTTTTGTCACGAAAAAATAATTTTTGCATGCCTTTTCCCCAATTCTAAATGAAAATTGAATGCAATTTAAAAATTCTATATTTTCTTTAGTAAACGTCTGAAGTATTACTCTTCTGGTTATGTATTTTATTTTTACATTTCTATTCTGTTTTAGTTTTTGAAATGTTTCCAAATCTATAATACTAACTTGAGCCCCACTATCAATTACACTTATTATTTTTATTCCTTTGCAATCTATTTCTACCATCGGTAATTGTGGGCTAGATACGTTTTCACATTCGCTTGAAAGGATACTTTTGGTATCATATTTTGCTTTATCATTATTTTCATAATATTGTCCTCTCTTCAAATTTGTATAGTTTTGCCAGTCATCTCCATTTTTGTTATTTCTATATGTTTGTGAACCGAATTTATTTATTTCTCTGGAATTTGTACGATTCGTTCCTTGGTCCCAAATTCCAGCTCTTAGTTTAAATTACTATTATTATTGTTTCTCTCATATGTGTTTGATCTTATATTTCTTCCGTTGCGCCCCCTAAAATTTCCTCTTATACTTTGCCTCTCTCTATTTTCTACGTTGGTTTCTAATTGATCGCAATAATTTCTTTGATCATTATTATTTCCTTGATATTCCCTATTATTTCTATCATATCCTCCTCGTTCAAAATTTCTGAGATTTTCGTTTCTGTTTCCTCTGATATAATTTGTTTGCTCCAACCCATATTGCTGATACTTCCTTCGTTTGGGATTCCTTGCAAATGCAGTATTACACTCATTGTACCAGCAATCTGAGAAATAATGTCCATTTTTTCCGCACCCTATGCAAAAAACAGCCCGTTCCATGGATTGATTTGGTATATTTTGCAATTTTAATTTATTAATTTCTAAAGTCAAATCTTGAACCTGTGTTGTAAGTAACATTTCTTTCAGTTCGTTATGTGATTCTTCTGGAGTCCTATCATTAAGGATTATTTCAAACAGTTCGGCATCTTTTATGGCATCTTCAAACCGCTGCGGATCTTTTTTCTTCACTTCAATTGCCAAATCAGGGCGTAATGCGCTAATGAATTTTCCCAACATTATTTTATTGGTTATTTTCTCTACCTCTCCATCTGTTGTATCCTTAAGGTTCAAAAATTTACGCGCTGCGTTTTTTATTTTTAGCACAAGCTCGTCCACTGACATATCAGGCGTTTGTTTTATTTTATTGAAAGCGTCCTGTTCTTGCGTTATCGTTATTCTGTTTGAAAATTTATTTATTAGTAATATTTTTATTTTATCAAACTCCTTTTCGTTTTGTAATTCAGGGTTTTGAATTAAAAACTGCATAGCCTTATCTTTTAATCTGGTTTTAATGATAGCCACTTTATGCTCTTCCTTCCAACTTGCTAACTCCGCTAATTCATCAAACTGTTTTATAAAGAAATTTATATCTTCCTCCTTACTCCCACAAAATAATGGCAGGATCTGCATTACTGGAATATCCATATTTTTATTATTTCTATCCAATTTAGTATAATTTTTATTTGATATTTTTGAATCTTCTTTCAAACTTGAACTCCTTGTTATAATTGAACTTTTCACCACTTTTTTAACTGGTCCCATTCCTATATCCCATTTTTCTAATTATACCTTCGATCTCATTTAGAAGAACCATTTTTTCCATTTCATTGATAAAACTTTACATAATCATACATATAACATAAGGAGAAATGAGAATTGTGCACAATATTTTCACAATCATCTATGTCGCCACCAGTTGTCCAACCTTATCAATATTTATTTTTTATTATTATTATTCCTTTTATTTTTATTAATTTCATAAATCCTTATTTTATTCCCGTTACTGCTAAAGTCACGAGCACCAAATGTGCCGATTATTATTTTTTGTTGATTAAAATTAATATTGTCAAAAATGCATTTTACATTAAATTAATTATTTATTAGTATATTAATTATACATGTAATCTGTTCTAAAACTTACTGCTGTGTACATTGCGTTGGTGGCCGCAAAACCCACCTATTTCTGTGCTTAACGGGATACTAAGTTAACAAACTAAAAATTAAGGTTAATAGTAAAGGAACAAACATTTATTTATCACATACTCAATTTACACTCTTTAGTTTTACAAATTAAATAAATATCACAATAGTGGAATACATCTCAATGGTAGTTCGGGGGGTGTAATGCCAGATGAATTGATATTTGGTTGGAGCACGTGGTGGGATGCATTAATTAGCTTTTCCTTAAAAACACAAATTTAGACAAAGAGGTTATCCTCATATAGTTTAATTGTACGGTACCTGATCTTCGTTCATATAACTTGGGTAACACCGATGCTTTGTCACACTTTACACTTGCAATACCAGATGAACATGAGCTCTCCTTCGAATTCCTATATCAGAGACGCACACACAACTCTTAACTCTGCTACCGCCGCTTCTTCTTGACTAGTCTAACTCCAACAGCCTGCCTTGACCAATTCTGACTCCCACTTCGAGCAACTCTCACTTATATCCCTTTTTCGGTCCGCGGTCCACGTGCTGAAATGCAGAGCTGAGGGCTAATCCGTAGACATGGCGTCGCCGTCTCGGTTGCCGCCAAACGGCTTAGCGTGGTATGTAAACATGGGCGTGGTATGTGAGATATGGGGCCACCTGTATATTATCGCCCATCTGCTTAGCGTGGGGATAATCCGCACGCATTCCTGGTTCCATTATTTTCTAATCCTTCCAAATATTTATTACTTTACATTTCTGGCATTACAAGTTACTTGTGGGATATTCTAGTGTTGATTAGATTTTGGTACGATTCGAAAAAGAAGAACCCGCCTTCTTTTACGAAATGGCCCACAAAAATTTCACGTATCCACCCTAGCTAAAATACTAATTGACCAAATTTCACAAAATTTGGTAGATAAGTTACTTGTGATATACTATGGTGCTGATTAGATTTTGGTACAATTCGGAAAAGAACAACCTGCCTTTTTTTACGAAATGGCCCGCAAAAATCGCCAAAATCTAAAAAATAAAATAAAAAAGACTACGTATGCGGAAATGTTTCAATTAAATTCTTGTTTCATACGCAATTTTTGACGAGGAAAAGAATATAACACACTCCATTACAGTTAGGCCCGGGTTCGATTCCAGCCACTGCCAAAACTGCCGCCGTGTTCATGCGGAGTACGATCACGTTAAACATGTGGGTCCGAAAGTCCTTCCGAGAGGTTGGTGGTAGGGGAAGGAGGGTACGGTCCCTGTGGATGCCTCCCCCACTGGGTTCCGGTCTAAATTGGGTGGCACTTCCCGACCGTCTAAACAGTTACCTTACACCTTTCTGGTAGGTCGGACGGTCTGGGTTTCAACAACAACACTCCATTACAGTCTAGGACTAACCGTTCTCAAGATATTTGAGATTTCTTGCATTTTTGTTACGGCGCTATTGAAAAAATATCCAATTACCAAATAAAAACAAAAATTGAATTAAAAATGCAAATTTAGTGTTATTTGGTGCAATTAAACTCAATCTAACGAATTATTAAAGAAATAAAAAAAATATTAATTTGAGTCTGCAGGGAAAGTCATGTGCTGCCCACATCATATTTTTTCGTACTCTGAAGTGACCAAAACGTGTAACTTTGTTAAAAACTCTGATTCCAATTTTCGACTCTATAACGTTGAGAATTCATTATTCAAGGGCGCCTAAATACTATATAGGAGTATATAGGAGCCGTAACTCAAGCCATTAGCTCCAGTTCTTGGATGAAACTAATGGACGAGAAACGGAAGGACGCTCATGTGCGCGTATTCCAAACTGATATCGGATCATTGAATATTGCAAATAAACTGTAAATAGTAATTGTTAGTGTAATGTAGAATAAAATAATTAGAAAGTGATCCTTGTCTGACTGATTGATTACTTTGCTTATGTTCCTCAATACAAAATAACTTTCGTTAAGAATCGGGAATCATTATTAAGAATTTTCCATGACTATTCCAATAATTTTTCTATGCAGGGTATTTCAGAAAACTAATCAGAGCTATAATATTTTAACCGTCAGTGCTAGACACATACTTCTCGCTAGAAAATTGTTTTGAATCATAAGAAAAATTATATTAAAACCTTTTCAAAACTGTGTGATGTAGTAGCATAAAAATATACAGAAAATAGTTTTTTATGTAGCCGCCCCTTAGCGCAGAAAGTTCGACTAAATTGTATAAAATCTGGACTCCATTAAAAAAAATGGCGATTCTGAGTAAAAACAAACAACTTAGAATCTGTAAATAGTTATAGATGCCAAACTAATTAAAAAATATACAGAAATGTCATAAAAATATACAGAAAATAACTTTTTATACAGTCGCGTCTTAGCTTAGAAAGTTCGACTAAATTGTATAAAATTTGGACTCCATTAAAATAAAATGGTGATTCTGAGTAAAAAGAAGCTCGTGGTGATATTCAAGGGATAAATTTTTGGGGACCATTGAAGAATGATTTACAAAAAAAAAAAAAAAAAAAAAAGGAATAGAGTACACTAAAACTTTGTTTTGTGGAAGATTCCTAAATTCTTTAGAATATTGCTTGGTATATAGAACATTGTTATTGGGTAAGTCAGGAATTTCATTTTATTTTCCAAGCTTTTAATTATATATATATATATATATATATAGATGCCAAACTAACTCATTATTACATAAAGCTTTATAAAGATAAATTTCGAGTCACTAGACATTTTGTCCTAAAAGGGCCGTATAGTATTTTTGCGCAGATACCTCCTCCAGCTTTGAAAATATTTTATACAAATTAATTTTTCTTTCGATTCAAAGCAATTTCCCAATTGAAGTATGTATCTGACACTAACGGTTCAAAATTTATGAGCCAGATCAGTTTTTTTTTAAACGCCCTGTATTAATTACCATGTATTTTTGTAGGAGAACCATAAATTGATTTTCTGAATATTTAAGAGATATTTATGCTCTTTTAACTTAATATAAAGATATGGGATTTTTAAGTATGTTGCGAAAGTTATGGCCCACATCAGAATTTTTTTTTCTCTACTTAGATTGACTGCATCTGACAGAGAGGGTATTTATTTCTCAGAGGGGGTTGAGGGGTAAAAAGCCAAGGGAATGTCATACTCCTAGCCTTGGGAGAAATGGGGCAGCCTGGGAGCCAGTCGGCCTGAAAGTGACCTCGGCCTCGCTTCTCGGCTACCGTGGGAGCAGAAATTTCCACACCTCTGTAATTGAGAGAAATAATCTCTAACTGCACAACAAGTCATTTAGAAGTCAATTATTCGGGATTGCCACAGAAGAAAAGCCCAAACATTTTTATAATATCATTTTTGGATGAATTTGTAACTTCGAAAGGGCTATTGTTGAGGTTGCGTTGTCGATCTGATTTGATTTTTTGCAATTTTCGATAAAAAAGAATGTTCAGCGATAATCATTTCAATTAATGCTTATATCAAAAATTGTAAATTTTGATTGTTTAAATAATGAAAGTTTGAATCCCTCATGTTCTGACATTTTGTGGTCTATCTAAATGACAGTGTCAGGTGATTCTAGTAGGTGCTTAACCAATGATCATCCAGGATGATCAACCAACTGATCAATCAACTGACCATCCACACCCGTGCCCGTGCGGACTATAGTCTCGCGGTCATGTATGTTCTAAAAAATTTTAAACTCTCTGTTTTAAGAAGTTTTATGTTCACTAATTATTTCATCGCCTCCATTATTCTAACGAGTGTCAATAACGTCAAAACTATAATCCGCGAATGATTATGGAAGATTAGTTGAGTGCTTATTTGCTATTTTAATTTTAGTAATTATGGAGCGTAGCACGTCCGGCCACAATCCAAGATTCCCGGGCTCGACCCTCCTCTCTGGCTGAGTGCTTTTTCGACTAAAATTACGTCAAATACCCTCCTTTCCATACAGTACATTGCATTTTCTTTCCAAATTATTTTTTTGTATCCTTTGTGCACCATACGTTTTGGGAAAATGATCAAATTAAAAAAAAGAAAGTGAAGAATGTTAGGGCTCCAAAAACGTCCATACGCAGCTTAATTTCACTTGTGCATGGGTTGACAACTATTCAATATACAATGCTCATCATTGCTAATTAATGATAATTTAGAGGATTCGAATTTTGAGGAACGTCATTGATTATCCCTGTGTTGCAAGTCGTTGGATTTAGAGGTACTAGTTCGACGGCTGCTGGTTCGAGCCTAGCCAAGACGACTGTTCGTGTTTTGAATAATTTCCTCTTGATATTTTTATTTAATTATTAGTATTTAGTTCATCAGGTAAAAAAATAAATATTCTGATTGTATTAGATACTACAGATAATTCTACAATTGCAAGTTTTGCTATCCTCCGCGCTACTGGCAGTATTACGAGCTGGCAGACATCAATAGAAACAACACGTATTTTTGCCATTTTGCTCAAGGCATTGCAGGTTTGATTCCTACTTATACTTGTATATGGATGTTTTCGAACACTTCTTCAACTGTTTTTCCTGCCATCCTCATACGTCGTAGGTGGCCACATAGAAAATCATCCGCAGTAGCAAATGGATAACAGGTGGGTCTGAAAAAAAGAAAAAAACTACTTTTGGACGTTGAAAATATTCGAAAGTTTCCGGCTCGGAAGATCAGTGGAATGTAAAACTGCACCCTTAGGGGTCTACCAGTGAAGGAAAAAAATGTAAAAAAGGACCCGACAGCTGCTGTTTCTGATCTACTTCCAAGAGCCCAACCCCGATAAACGTCACACCCACCTGTTTTGTTGGGCAGTCCTCTCGCTCTTGGTATTCCCTTCTCCGCGTGAAGGATTAGTTTAAATAACGAAACTTGAGACGCGTCTCTGGCTTTTGCGCCGATTGAAAAAAAAAGTCGCGAAGAGTGCTCCTCGTAAAACAAAATTTCATTCGCATCCTTTTTTTTTTTTTCATAATTCTTGGAAGATTTTGGTAGATTCGGATACTTATGTCACAGGTTTTTAAATAGTTGGAATTCAGAGCAGTCAAGAGAAGATGATAAAGAAGATGAAATGTGGATACAGTTGATGGAATATTATTAAGCGCAATGTTCCACTTGTTATAACAGCATTGCGAAATATCAGACTATTCTTTTCCTCTAAAAACAAATTTCTCCAAAATTGGTAAGATGGTAAAATCACGAAATCAGTTAAAGGGGGGAAGGGCAAGTCCTTTTCCACATATTTGGGTCCCCAAACTACCTAGAGGGATTCAATATACTCTATTCTGAAGATGGAATATATATATTCCATTTTCTTAGCGTGCTATAGGGCAGAATAGATGTCAATATAATACTATCGTAAGTGTAAAGTCGCTTGATTCATGGTGTGAGGTACTTGTTTAAAACTCCCAAGAATTATTATGCAACAACTAGCAGATGTACTCGACGTTGTTCGTGATTTAAAATATGTGCAAATTACAAAATATTATTTTTCAAAAAATTCTATTAAAATATTTAATTTGATTCAATTAATATTTAAATTAAGTTAAATATTTAATTTAACTAAATATTTAATTTAATTAATAGAAGTATAAAAATCTATGCTTTCGCTTTACAGAATTATCTTCACTAGCAGATTTTGAAGTTTGTTCGACATGTACGTCAAAATGAAGAGATGATTTTTATCCTGTTTCATCAATCAGTTAAATATGCAGAAAATGTATGAATTTAAAAAATATTTGCCAAAATAAAATATATGACTTAAGAAATCGAAATTATCTATAATTTCAGTAATTTTATATCCTAAGGCCGTAACTAATCCAATCCAATCGAAAATACCATACAGTTTTTTAACACTTTACAACAAAGTTGAATAATGAATAATATCACACAATTAGTTTTGGATTGAACCCGGGTTGAAAAAATGGAATACATTGAGCCCTATGGGACCTAATTTTTCAAGCATTTTTCAAGCGGATTTAAAATTCACAAATTGCTTCGAAAATTTTAGGCAATATTCAAATTGTTCCATAAAATATATAAAAAAAAATTCAGCGAAATATATTCAGAAGTTTTTTAAATAAAAATTAAAATAATAATAACACCTCTTATATGAAGCGATCATGTGTCCATGATATGAAACGATCACATGACCCACTTCAAAATGATATATGGCATCCATCTTGTGTCAAAATCGTGATTTTTAAAGTTCTTTTTAATTCATATTGAGTGTTGTATCCGTCTTAAAACTACTTTATTTTTGCCTAAATTCTGTGCATCTACATACTAAAACAACGCAATGACAATATATTTCAGTTTAAATGCTCATCCAAATATGATTATTTCTACTATTAAGCCTATTTTTCACCTATGTAAAATGTAAACAGCAAAATATATAGAATGAGTTGTATTAGAATCGCTGTAATTCTTTAACACAAAATAATTTAGTCCATGGAGTCTGCTTAGCTAATATGAATGAAATATTCATTGATTTTAGAAAGAGAAGGACGATATTTTTCGCTGAAGTTTTACGCATAGAGATTACTTACTTGTAGCTCAATGGTCTTAATTTTTAAATAAAATAAATTATTATAGTATTGTGATGAATGACATGAATGGGGGAATTATTTATGAATGAAATGTTGCTTTTATAGAAAGAGCCAGGCGTGTTATTTTTTTATGACGTCATTTGAATGAATTTCAATTGTTTTCGATGAAGTTTTCAAATATAATAAATTATCGTAGTATTATGATAATTCTAAAATTATTACCGAGGAATGTATCACATTTTAGAGATATTTAAACCAGGCAATTTATACTTTAATGCCGTCATTTGAATGAAGTTAATTTTTTTCGATGAAGGTTTAAGGTTTCAAATATAATAAATTAATGTAATATTGTGATAAGTTTTAAAATATTATCGAGGACTGTATTGAATTTTAGACATGTTTAAATGAAATTGCATTGAAGTTGGAAAGTGTTTCATAATCAATGCTTTAAGCATGATTGATCTTTCTTGTTATAAAATTCGTTTTTCTATCAATTACTTTTATTTAAATCGTATAGATTATATAGAAATCGTCTGCCGTATAAACATATTTGATTTAATTCCCTTTCTAAGCAACATGGTATCATTTTCTTCAAATAAAGTCTCGGAAAATAATAGCTTGCATAATGCTGTTTCTATGGAAGGTTTAATTTTGCGTGTTTTTTTAATATCTCGACAAACTTTAGTCCGAGAAACTCGAAACATAGACGGGATTACTTACAGTGAAGTATTTTAATTTTTAAAGCGCTGAAATTATAGAGTTTATATATAAAAGTATTAAAGTGTTTTATATTTGAATTCAATTGAAAATAATTTAAACATTATAAATGCAAAAAAGAAAAGTTCTTTTCGTAATACATTAATATTTAAATGCGACAATTTGAATGAAAATGTTTAAAATTTCTAAATGTAAAAATCAATTTTGAATTTAAATGTTTAAATATAACATTTTTTAAATGAAAATGTAATCCTTTAATTTGAATAAAAATATTTTAAATTTCTAAATGTGAAGAGCAATTTTGAATTTAAGTGTTTAAGTGTAATGAATTATTTAGAGTGCTTGAAGAGCTATAAAGACACAATAAGTGTTAAAATGTATAAATTTAATTTGTATTTTAATGTTTAAATCCCTAAATATTTTTTGAAATATTTCAAATTTTAAAATGTTTCAAAATTATTTAAGAATTGAATAATTTTTTCGATTTACTCAAAATAATGGTTAATCTTAAGGGTTAATCTGAATGCAAATAAAAAAATCTTGAAACTTCGGCGATTTAATTTAAAGCAATATACTGAATTCAAATATAGAAATATTTTTGAACTGTTTTTAAATTTTTGTTTTATTCATATTCATAATGAAGCGCCCAGAATATTCATATTCATCTGAGTTAAGCTGGATGCAAACAAAACATCTGGAAATTTTATTGTTTTGTTTTATATTTTAACAAAACAGAATTCACTGAATTCAAGTATAGAAATAATTTTTAAGTGTTTTCGATATTCATTTTTTGAATATCAACCATGAAACATTCCAAATAAAAGAAATTCTACAAAAAGAAAAAGGAAAGAAATATTTAATGTTTAAATATTTGATTCTAGTTAAATATCAATTTAAAATGAATAAATGTACATAAAATATTACATAAAAATTAAAACTTTGCAGTAAATAATTTTCAAATTTAAGTGTTTAAATATTATAATGCGCTCAAACTGCTTGTAGAACTAAAATAAAACTTGTAATAAATATAAAACTAAAATAAAACATGTAATAAATATTTTGAAATTTAAATGTTTTATTATTTAAATTTAGTTTAAATTACTAAATTATCTTCTACGCGAACAAAAATATTTTTGAAAGAAATATTTCAAATTATTTTTACAGTGCAGTAACCAGTATTGAAAAACCGGTGTGGCTCCTATTCGCATTCATCAGTTCTAAATTGGCTCTTAAAGTTTCAAAATATAGCAAATTTTTCTTCTGCCGCTTCAGTTTATTACTATTTAGTGCTGATGAGTGCACACAAGTGCTGAAACCGATCCATGGATGTTGAATGGATTGAGAGCTTGATTTTGTAATTTGGAGTACCTAAAAATATGTACCTAATTAAAATCTGTATGATTTAATCTACATAAGACGGAAACATTGTTTAAATTTAAATGCCCCCAGATTTATAGATTTATTAAAAAAATTAAAGCTCATTTATAAGTTTAAGTGATTTCATGTTTTCTGTAAGTCAAAATTATTTAAACACAAGCAAGCGCACAAAAATATTTAAATTCAAATATTTAAATACTTTTACTTTTTTTTTGAAATATTTAAAAAATTTGAAAACTAATAAACAAACTTAAGAATTTAAGGGCTAATATATTTGAATGTTTTGCATTGTTTAAAATTTTTGAAAATAAATTATATCTTTAATTAAAAATAAATATATAAGTATTTCACATATTTTTTTATTTAAGAAATTTTAAATTCATAAAATGTTTAAAAAAATAAATACATTAACTTAAATGCGTAGTTAAGATGATTTCAAATTTTAAATTTAAATAAAATATTTTCCATTTTCGTTAAATATTTAAAATATGAATAATTGTGTTATACATTTTACTGTTTAAATAACTAAAATTAATTAAATATAATTAAATTTGAAATTCAAACGAAATTATTTTTTATTTACATAATTTAATATTCAAGTCAGTTAAAAGAAGTTCACATTTCTAAATTGATACCTTCTTATGTTCAATTTTGTTTTAAGTTTAAATATTAATTAAAATATTTAATACTAAATCTTTTAATTTGTTTGAAATATTAAAAAAAAAAAAATACAAGGAAAGCATTTTTGATTATTCAGCAATTTAATATTTTTGAAGTAATAACATTTAAAAAAAATCTGATGTGGGCAGCACATGACTTTCCCTATATACTGCAATGAATTTACTACATTTACAGTAAAAAAATAGATTATTTTTATAGTTGTTATTTATATTCTTTCCAAGATATTGAATTTTCGTCAATGAGTCGTCATTTTCCATGTCGTCATCATCAATGGGTCATCATTGATTTAGCGTCATTTTTATCCATTTGGCGAGTTTTTCGTTAATTTAGCAACATTTAATAAAGTCACCAAGTTGGCGACATTCCACCAAATTTGTCGCCAAAATTTCGCCAAGCGTTATGGACGAAGAAATAAGTTATTCTTACAGCAGATAAATGACTATTGCAGTTCAAATACAAAAGTATTACTCAAAGTATATTTTTCATGAATGGAACGAGCTAGACCCACGAGAATGATGTCACCAAATTTATCGCATGGTATTACATATGAAAAGTGAACATGTTTCTCAGTTGGAAATACTTTTTTTTTATTTTATATGACTTTCTGATAATTTTTTTGAAAAATGTGCATTATTTCGAGAACAGTTTATGTTAGCGTTCTAAAATTTATGTCAATCGTTTTCTAATAAAAAATTACATAAGAAATGTCTATTTGCGTAACTTTATTAGCGGTTTTGATTTTTGACGATGATTTTTTCAAAAGTTCACTCGAAAATTTAGCGGAGTTCCGAACATTCGATTGCGTATAAAAACAATAGGCTTCCAGTGTTTACGGTTTGTAATTTTTGTACCAAATTTCGTTCGAATCGGTCCATTCTTTCGTCAGTTATTGTCTCCACAGACTCACTGACACACGCACACACACACACACACGTACTTTCACACACACACACACACACACACACACACACATACACACGTACTTTCACACACACACGCACACACACACACACACATGTACTTTCACACACACACACACACACAGACATCACTTCAAAAATGTTTGATTCGTGATCAGGGATGCTTGAAACGTGCTCTCCCGTCGAAAACTCGAATTCGAATTTTCGACCCCGTCACAATACTTTTCTTATGCATTATGCATATAAGGAAAGTATTAATAAATACAAAAGAGATATATTTTTTAATTTGAAAGTTTAAATATTCAATTTGCTCAAAATATTTGAAAAAAAAAAACTTGCATGTCTACAAAATGTATATACGTTTGTATACAGGCAAATATGTATATAAAAGCTTTTCTAAATGTAAATAATGAAATATTTCTTTCTTTTAATTCGAAGTATTTAAAAATTCTATATGTAGATAAACTATTTTTAAGTTGAAATGTTTGAATATAAATGACAATTTAATGAAATTTTATATTTTTAGGACATTTGAAACATGCTAATTGCAAACAAACATAATTTTTACTTTTATGCATTCACAGCGTCATCATTTAACTCTTGATTCGCGGATAAATGCATTTTTAAGAATGAGTTCGAAGTTTTCGATAACTTAGCTTCATTTAAAGAAGCAAGCAGCATGAAATGAGAAAAATCCCGAGAAACTTAAACAGCGAAACTAAATCCAGAGAAACTTAAACAGCGAAACTAAATTCAGAGAAACTTAAACAGCGAAACTAAATCCAAAGGAACTTAAACAGCGAAACTAAATCCAGAGAAACTTAAACAGCGAAACTAAATCTAGAGAAACTTCAGTTTTGACAAAATTATGGAATTCCGGATTTTCCTCTCGAACTTTCAAAAATTTTCTTCAAGATTCAGCTCCCGGACTTGCCGTAATGATGATTGATGACTGTAGATGTTACTTTCTAGATAGGAGAATTCTGAAAAAGGGAAAGAGTTACGAGGTAAATTTGTAAAATAGTTTGTTCAAATTGCTGTAAAAGCATAGACGTAGCCAGGATCTCTGAAAGAGGGGTGGAGAAGTAATTGATTTATTTTTTCAATGTGGTGTCTATAGAGAACTAGTGTAATTTCCCCCCACAATATGGGTGTTATGGGTCCCCCTAGCAATTTCTATCTCTCACTTACCTATATCTAAATAACTGCAAAAAAAGTTCTACATTAGTAAAACAGCAGAAATAGTATTAATTTATATATATATATATATATATATATATATATATATATATATATATATATATATATATATATATATATATATATATAAATATATATATATATATATATATATATATATATATATATATATACATATATATATATATATATATATATATATATATATATATATATATATATATATATATATATATATATATATATAAACTCGAATAATTAAAAAGAAAATGTGCTTTTTTGAGGTCACAGGGGATAAACAGTGAGAGGGGTAAAAACAGTATGTTTTAGTGCATCTCAGTTGTTGAAAAAATAATGATTAAATACAGAATTGAAAAAAATTGTCTTATATGCGTGATCTGAACCCAAACACAGGAAATATAACGCTATACAAGTTGATTAGGAAAGAGGAGGAGGGGTATTGAAACTAGAGGTATGCCAATTAAAATATAATAAAAAATGTTGAAGCACGGTGTAAAAAAAAAATCAAGTTGTAAAGGAAAATACTAATTTTTTTTATTTTTGCAGTCTCTGGAAAGAACGATGTTAAAATAATATTATTTATATAAAAAGTAATTACATAAAAATCTGAAAAAATTATACCTTGATAATTTAAGTACAGAAAAAAAGGAAGCACCGGTGCTCCAGTTCGACTAGAAAAATAAAGTGAGAGGTTATAAAATGTAAAAGGGTGCTAAAATTTAATGAAAACTATAAAAATATTCTAGTTGAACATCAAAATATCGGGCACATCTAGACGAAAACCAAAATACCGAATTTTTCCTTTTTATAGTCACAGAAGGGAGGAAAGTTGAAAAAAAATTTTTATTCTTAGTTTTGGAGAAACACACAATAATTGGTAATAAACACACAAACAAAAACTGAAAAAATGTTGGAATTATTTTTTCCCAATCCAAGAACAAAAGAATGCAGATGTTTCATATTGATTAGGAAAATAGGGGGAAATAGGCCTTATAAAATTTGGGAGAGGGCTGCGAAAAATGAAATTGAAACTGCGAAACTGTGAAACTGCAAAAATATTCGAGTGGGATATGAAAAAATCAGGTACATTAAGGCTAAGATAAAATATTAACATTTTAATTTTTGAAGTCAGTGAGGGCGGTGGGTGGTTATAAAAGACCCCCCCCCTTTTTTTTTTATAAAAAAATGAACAAAAGGATTAGAAACTTTTTTCGAAGGCATATATATCATCTCAACCCTACTTTGGGAAAATAGCATGGACTCCAGGCTGATTAGTAGACGAGGGCATAGGAAATTTTGTGCAGGGTGTGCGTATGTGTGAAAATAAAAATAAACAAAAGCTATAACAATATTCGAGATTAGAGTGCGGTATAAAAAATAAGGTGCATTAAGTCTTTAAGAAAAGTAACAAATTTTTGATATTTGCAGCCATTGGAGGAAAGTTAAAAAAAAATTAAATTTTCTTTTAACTTCCAAATTTTCATTTTCTTTGGCTTGCTCTTAAAAAAAGTAATGAACGTAAGAAGTCTAAAAAAATATTCATCCGTACATCATTTCAACCCTCATGCAGGAATAATAACATGGACGCTTCAAGGAAAGGGTGAGTTTATAAGATGTGAGGGAAGTGAAAAAAAAAAGGTTTTCAAGCCAACCCTTAATGAACGAATCCACATGCTTACTTCTCAAGTTATTTCCTTTCCGGATGATGTTTGCCAATTTAGTTTCCGGTTGTTTCTATTGTTTGAAACCTTTCCGAAAGTTTTTCATTTCCGAAAGATGTCAGCTCATTTAGTTTTAAGAAACCTGTTATTTCCTTTATATGTAAACTGCTTTAATATTACAACCATTTATTAACACTTTACAACATAGTTGAAAAGTGGCCATGACATTGTTCATTCTGTCTGCCTGTTCGTTCGCACGATAACTGCCGTAAAAACGAACTTTATTGAAATAAAATTTTAGTATGTTGTTGAGACGGTCAGTGGGATATATGGGAATGTAAATGAATAATATCATCCAATTAGTTTTGGATTGAACTCGGGTTGAAAAAATAAAATGCACTGAACTCTATGGGACCTAATTTTTCACACATTTCTTAAGCGAATTAAAAATTCACAAATTGTTTCGAAAATGTTAGGAAATATTCAAATTATCCCATAAATTATATAAAAAAAAATTTCAGAAAAATAATCGGTATTTTTTTAAAATAAAGATGAAAATTATAATTGCACCCATATTATATGAAGAGATCACGTGACCCACCTCGAAATAAAATATGGCATCTGTCTTGTGGAAAGCCCAGGCCGCCCGACTCACCCGAGGGCATGAGCAGCAAAGTGAGCGGCCGGGAGGGCATCCATCTTGTGTCAATTTCGTGATATTTAAAGTTCTTTTTAATTTATATTTAGTGTTACATCCGTTCTAAAACCACTTTATTTTTTTTCTGTGCATTTATATACTACGCTAAAAAAATTACAATATTTTTGAGTTTAATTGATTATCAAACGTTGATTATTTCTGCAACGAAGCCTAATTTTAACGTATGGAGAATGTAGAAACATCAAGCTGTAAGATGAGTTGTATAAGAATTGCTGAATTTCTTTAACGCAAAATTATTTAGCTCTGGAGTCTGAAATATAGCTGATATGAATGAAACATTCATTGATTTTACATAGAAAAGCAGCCAGGCGATTCTATAGTATTGCCTTTCTCGATGAAGATTTAATCACGGAGTTAGAAAGTATTTTTACCTCCATGGTTTTAAGTTTTTAAGTAAAATAAATTATTGTAGTATTGTGATAGTTTTAAAAATATTGCCTCTGAATGAAAGAAATGGAAAAAGTTTATGAGTGAAATATTAACTGCTTTCATATAAACAGCCAGGAGATTTATATTTCGATGACGTTATTTGAATAAATTTCATTTGTTTTCGATGAAGTTTTCAAATATAATAAATTATTGTAGTATTGTGATAATTTGAAAAATATCATTGCTGAATGTATCGCAGTTTATAGATGTTTCAATAAAATTGCATTGCAGTTGGAAAGTGTTTCAAAATCAATGCTTTATGTATGATTGATCTTTCTTGTTTAACTTGATCTGGTGTTTGGTTGTCAGTATGATTCAAATCTTTGAGGCTCTGTCTAATCAGGTTCAATTCATCACAGTAACATGAAATTTGGCATATCATTTTGTCATGTGTGACACATTTTATTATTATCATTTTCTTTTAAACGAGTCCGCAACAGAAATGTACTCATATTTTGGGAATAATTCGAGAAAATCTAAATTTGGACTTAGACTAGTATGTTGTTGTCTTTGGTGATATATTTCAGATGTTAAACTTTATAGGGATAGCCCGTCTTAGATCCGCTATAGGAATGTACTTGTTTTTTGAGAATAACTCGAAAACAAAAAGTTCAAATTTTGTATGCCGTTGTTTCTGTGGTACATTTTAAATTCTTTAAATTTTGAACCTTATCGGGCTAGCACGTCTTGGGTTCGCCATAGAAATGTACTCGTTTTGGGGAATAATTTGAGAACCAAAGCAACTATAAAGTACAAATTTGGTATATCGTTGTTTTCCATACATTTAAGTTACATGCATTTTAATAAATACATTTTTCATAGATTTAAGTTACATAAAAATAAGAAAAGGGATACTTTAAAGAGCAGTTTTTTGTTTTTACTTATTTTTTCTTTCCATTTGCAGTAAGCAATTTAGTTTCCGAAACATTTATTTTTGTAAGACTGTTTTGTAATCTTACATATTTAGTTAGCATTTTTAAAGTGGTTTCAGCGTTTTTTTTTATGCTTTTCGTTTAATTAGAATTTCAATTTAATTTTTATTGCTTTCGAAATGATAACACCTTTCTTTATATTATGAATCACGTAAGTATTATTCTATTGAAAGACATTTTCCTGCTTTTACTTTATCAACTGCTTCTGAAACGGGTTGTTACTTATATGTTTTGTATTATTTTCTTAACGAAATTATTAATAACTAGCCGCCTTCGGCGACCAGCCTGTTTGCTACCCTTGAAAATTCTGACCGTGGCCAACTCACTGGCTCAACCTACCAGAAAGGCGTAAGGTAACTATTTGGACGGCCAGGGAGTGCCACCCAATTTAGACCAGAACTCAGTGGGGGAGGCATCCACAAGGACCGTACCCTCCTTCCCCTACCACCAACTTCTCGGAAGAACTTACGGACCTACATGTTTAACGTGATCGTACTCCGCGTGAACACGGCGGCAGCTTTGGCAGTGACGGGAATCGAACCCGGGCCTACCGAGTGCAATTCCCGCGCGCTAACTTCCCACGCGCTAATTTAAATTTTATAATGATCATAAAAAATTAAATTTTAATTTGACCATACGCTAAGCTCTTAATTCCATCATTTAAAATATAACGTAATATCATTTAAAATATCCTCATTCCATCGTTCCATTATTTAAAATATCCATAAAATTAAAATCATTTAAAATATCCATAAATTAAAATATCCATTTAAAATGACCATTTGCTAAGCTCTTAATTCCATCATTTAAAATATCACGTAATTTCCTATCCCATCTCCATGGAAACACGTGACGTCCCCGGCGGGAGAGAAATCGGAACTTCCCGAAGAATTATCCGAGAAATTTAAAATCATTACTTTTTTAAAATTCCGTTCCTGCGGCCATTTTTAATTATTTCTTGACCAGATTGGGCTTGTAAGAAAGCCTGATGCTTAAGCTTTCTAAAAATGTAAATTATTAGTCAAAAATCTCGCTACTTTTTCGGATGCGAGGATTTAAAAACGAAAGTTCGTTTTTTTTTTAGCCGAAAGTGACTTTTGTTTTAAAATCTTTAAAAAATATTAGAATTTGTTCCTGAGACTTGAAATTGATATATTTTTACTTGCAATTGTCTGCTCTTTCCAGTCGTGTGATTTGTTTTTTTCTACGACGTCTGGATGGTGGAGAAAAAAGGGCAAAAAGAGAAAGAAACGGTCGAAATCGCATTAAAAAAAAAAAAATAAATAAATTTTTTTTTTTAAAAATCGGTTTTGACGTATCGCCTTCCCCCCCCCCCCCGGGTCTCCGATTGCCAAATTTCGTAGCTCTCCGACGCGCGGTCGCTGAACCTATAGTGTATAAGACACACACACACACACACACACAGACATTGCCTTTTTTTTAATTATATAGACTATGCGACCCCCGTAAAGTATAACTACTATTGACCTCCTAGCAAAATATTCTTCTTCTACGAGCAGTGAAACAAAGTATATTTCGAATCACAAATATTAACTAATAGCCCTCCCCCCCACCCACCAAAAAAAAAAAGGTTGATTAAAAAAAATAATAATAATAAATTTAGTTTTAAAGATATAGCTAACTTGGTAACGTCTTCCAAAAGGCTCCAACTAGGCGATATTGCCCCAATTTCATCACAAGGGTGACATCGAGATAGAGACATAATGACTTTTCTCAGGTATGTATAGAATATATTTAAATTACATATTAAAATTATTTATATAAATTTAAATGTATAATTATTTTTGTTTAGATATTTTTTTTTAATTTTTAGATTTGAATAAAGCATATTTACATTATATTTTTATTTGCTTCAATATTTTAAAACTCGAAACATAAATATAAACATTTCACATATGTTTAAATATTTAAACTTGATTAAAAATATTTAGAAAATTCTAACATAAAAACAAAACTATTTATGAATTTAAATGTTCAAAACTTCAATTAATTAAAGTAAAAAAATAATTAAAATTTCTAAATTAAAATAATTTCTTTTTCAAGTTTAATGTTTCATATTAAAATTTAGATAAATATTTAAACAATTTCTAATTAAAAATAAAATGAGTGCCTGTTGCCACACGTAGCGTTATAAATATAACTTCTTAGGACGATATAAGGAAAAGAGTTATGAATGAAAGAGTTTAACAATCATACAGTTGTATTTTAGCAAATTTAACATGTCAGTGTTTTAAATATGTAACAAGAAAGATCAATCATGCTTAAAGCATTGATTATGAAACACTTTCCAAGTTCAATGCAATTTTATTTAAACATGTCTAAAATGCAATACATTCCTGGGTAATATTTTAAAACTTATCACAATACTACATTAATTTATTATATTTGAAACCTTAAACCTTCATCGACAAAAATTAACTTCATTCAAATGACGGCATTAAAGTATAAATTGCCTGGTTTAAACATCTCTAAAATGTTATACATTCCTCGGTAATAATTTTAGAATTATCATAATACTACGATAATTTATTATATTAGAAAACTTCATCGAAAACAACTGAAATCCATTCAAATGACGTCATAAAAAAATAACACGCCTGGCTCTCTCTATAAAAGCAACATTTCATTCATAAATAATTCCCCCATTCATGTCATTCATCACAATACTATAATAATTTATTTTATTTAAAAATTAAGACCATTGAGCTGCAAGTAAATAAACTCTATGCGTAAAACTTCATCGAAAAATATCGTCCTTCTCTTTCTAAAATCAATGAATTCATATCAGCTAAGCAGACTCCATGGACTAAATGATTTTGTGTTAAAGAATTACAGCGATTCTAATACAACTCATTCTACAAATTTTGCTGTTTACATTTTACATAGGTGAAAAATAGGCTTAATAGTAGAAATAATCAAATTTGGAAGAGCATTTAAACTGAAATATATTGTCATTGCGTTGTTTCAGTATGTAGATGCACAGAATTTAGGCAAAAATAAAGTAATTTTAGGACGGATACAACACTCAATATGAATTAAAAAGAACTTTAAAAATCACGATTTTGACACAAGATGGATGCCATATATCATTTTGAAGTGGGTCATGTGATCGTTTCATATCATGGACACGTGATCGCTTAATATAAGAGGTGTTATTATTATTTTAATTTTTATTTAAAAAACAACTGAATATATTTCGCTGAATTTTTTTTTATATATTTTATGGAACAATTTGAATATTGCCTAAAATTTTCGAAGCAATTTGAGAATTTTAAATCCGCTTAAAAAATGCTTGAAAAATTAGGTCCCATAGGGCTCAATGTATTCCATTTTTTCAACCCGGGTTCAATCCAAAACTATTTGGGTGATATTATTCATTTATATTCCCATAGGTCCTATAGACCGTCTGAACAACATACTAAAATTTCATTTTGATTAAGTCATTTTTACGGCAGTTACCGTGGTAACGGACAGACAGACAGACAGACAGAATGAACAAAGTCATAAACACTTTTCAACTTTGTTGTAAAGTGTTAATAAACACAATATCATACATAAAAGGATATAAGCCAGATAATATGATACGTGAAAAGAAAAAGCATTTATACCACAAAACATTAATATTAAAGTTATTGATACCATTTAAAACAAGAAAGATCAATCATGCATAAGCATTGATTATGAAACACTTTCCAACTGAAATGTAATTTCATTTAAAAATTTCTAAAATGTGATTCATTCAGTGGTAATATCTTTTACATTATCACAGTACTACAGTAATTTATTATACTTAAATATTTAAAACTGTATCGAAATATAAATCATCTGATTCTTTATGCAAAATCAATGAATATTTCATTCATATAACTTGTATTCCAGACTCCAGAGCTAAATAATTTTGTGTGAAGAAATTCAGCAATTCTTATGTAATTCATCTTACAATCGCTTGAGATATTTGCATTCTGCATATGTTAAAATTAGGCTTCCTTGAAGAAATAATAAAAGTTTAGGGATCATTTAAAATCACAACTATTGTAATTGCATAGGCACGGAATTTAGATACACAGATAATACACAGATAATATATATGTGTATGTGTATGTACTCAAAGTATTGGAATCGTGCCGAAGATCGGAACTCGAATTTTCAAAGGATCTACACGTTTTGGGACTTCTAGAACACGAAAAAACTACTTTTAGGAAGACGTCTGTGTGTGTAAGGGTGTATCTGTGTATGTTTCTGTGTGTCTGTGTGGATATTACATCCACTCTAATTGAAAAACTAATGGACCGAATTTCATACAATTTGGTAGGTATGTTTTTTGTGGGAAATCCTGATGTTCATTAGATTATAGTATGATTCGTAATAAAAGAATCTGCCTTCTTTGCGAAATGGCCGCAGAAATTGCCTTTATCCACTCTAGCTAAAAACTAATGAACCAAATTTAACAAAATTTGGAGTATAATATTTCAATAACCTACAAGGGATTTATATACCAAATTTAACAAAATTTTGTATATAAATCATTTGTAGGTTATTCTACTACGATTCGGGAAAAAGGAACGGGCTATTTTTGCGAAATGGCCAGCAAAAATCGTTATATATAAAAATAAAAGACTACGTGTGCTCAATTATATCAATTAAATTCCTATTTTATATGTGATTTTTGACAACAAAAAGAATAAGACTAACCCCATTACTCTAGAACTAGCCGTTCTTGAGATATTCTAGTTTTTTCGCGTTTTCGCTACGCCACCTTTGACAATAAGTCCAGCTATCAAATGAGAACCAAATTTAAGTTTAACGTGTAAATTCAATGTCATTTAAAATACTTAATGTTGTGCAGATAAACTCAAATTATCATTGAATAAATAAAGAGAACGAATATGAGTCTGCAGCGAAAGACATGTGCTGTCCACATCAGAATTTTTAACAATATTACAACAATGATTTATAGAAGTGAACGGGGATTATTTTCAGGCCATTTCGAAAAAAATGTATGATCTATATTTAAAGATCCATCAAATTTTTGTCGAATAAAATGTTCAACAAATTTAAGCTGGGTACCAAATTTTAACTCTCTAGGACGTAGGAAAGTGCATTTAAAATGCCATCAATTAAATTTATCATGAAGAGTTATATAAAATTTAAAAAAAATGAAAAATTGTTATCTACCAAATTTATTTTAAAATATGAAGCCACTCCCATATGCAAAACGTTTAAACAAATGGAGAGATATTTATTATATAATATCTCTCTCTTTTCTTTCTGGAAGATATCCCAAAGTCAGAATTTAATTGAATTTGTTTTTTTCCCTATATTAAATAATTTTTTTAATTAAAAAACTACTTAACATATTTTACTGAATTTTTTTTTATATATTCTATGGGATAATGTTAATATTTCCTAAAAATTTCGAAGCAATTCGTGAATTTTAAATTTACTTAAAAAATGTTTGAAAAATTTGGTCCCATAGGGTTCAATGTATTTCATTTTTTCAACCCGGGTTCAATAAAAAACTAATTGGGTGATATTATTTATTTATATTCCCATAGGTCCTACAGACCGTCTGAACAACATACTAAAATTTCATTTTGATAAACTCATTTTTACGGCAGTTATCGTGCTAACGGACAGACAGACAGACAGACAGACAGAATGAACAAAGTCATAAACACTTTTCAACTTTGTTGTAAAGTGTTAATAAAACGAAAATGAAAATTCAATTCTATTAGAAAGTGTCCATTTATTCACAATTTAAAAATAAAAATGAAGTTATTGGTTCACGATAATTGAAATAAGATACGCTTGCGATTATTTAATAAGTAGTTTGTGATTTTTTTTCAAATTTTACAAAGAAAAATTTTTAAAATGTGTATCGTTGGTTCGAATGATCACAATTATAGCATGTTACATTTAATTTGAAAGGGCTTAAAAAATATTTCGATTGGTACCAAGTTTGATAATAGACCTCATCGAAGGGTGTTTGTGCGCGTGTGTGTGTGTTGAAGACCCAGACCGTCCGACTCGTCCAGAGGACTTAGAGTAACTAGTTGGACGGCCGGGCGTGTGTGTGTGTGTATGTGTGGTGGTGGTGGTGTGGGGGGGGGGGGAGGTAACTTGTTTCCGCAAGGGAGCTAGTCACGAAAACAAAAATTGTGCTGCTATTTTTCACTACAAGGATTGAAACCGTCAAGTTTCGTGATCACCAAAAATAATTGCTTTTATGTATAATCATATCAAATTTTTACTTTCCTTATATACATAATGTATAAGGAAAGTATTGTGACGGGGTCGAAAATTCGAATTCGAGTTTTCAACGGGAGAGTACGTTTCAAGCATCCCTGATCACGAATCAAACATTTTTGGAGTGATGTCTGTGTTTGTGTGTGTGTGTGTGTGTTTGAAAGTATGCGTGTGTGTGTATCAGTGAGACTGTGGAGACGATAACTAACGAGCGAATATACGGATTCGAACCAAATTTGGTACAAAAATCACAATTCGTAAACACTGGAAGCCTATTGTTTTTATACGCAATCGAATGTTCAGAACCTCCCTAAATTTTGGAATGAAATTTTGAAAAAATCGTCAAAAAATCAAAACCGCTAATAAAGTTAAGCAAATGGACATTTCTTATGTAATTTTTCATTAGAAAACGATTGGCATACATTTTAGAACGCTAACATGAACTGTTCTCGAGATATTGCATATTTTTCAAAAAAATTATCAAAAAGTCATAAAATGAAAAAAACATATTTCCTTTTGAGAAACATGTTCACTTTTCATATGTAATACCATACGATAAATTTAGCGACATCATTCTCGTGGATCTAGCTCATTCCATTCATGAAAAAAGATACTTTGAGTAATATGTTTGTATTTGAACTCCAATAATCATTTGTCTGCTGTAAGAATAATATATTTCTTCGTCCATAATTCTTGGCGAGATTTTGGCGACGAATTTGGCGGAATGTCGCCAACTTGGCGACTTTTTTAAATGTTGCCAAATTAACGAAAATCTCGCCAAATGGATAAAAATGACGCTAAATCAATGAAAATGACGACTAATTGTCGAAAACTCAATATCTTGGAAGGAATATTAGTATCTACTATAAGAAAAACCTATTTTTTTTACTGTAAAAGTAGTAAATTCATTACATTATATAAGGAAAGTCATGTGTTGCCCACATCAGATTTTTTCCTATGCTGCCATGTTAAGAAAATATAAAATTTCGAATAAATTTCGAAGTTTTCGTTCGAATTTAAAAATAGTCTATCTAGTTCTATATTTTTTAAAAACAAAGCCGGATATGAAGTTTCGTGGAAAACCACTGATATTTGTGGCAGCTATCGTGTGCACCAGAATTCGTCCACAGACAGACGGACATCACTCTAAAAATAGTCAAAACGTGTTCAGATGGTCCAAAGTCCTATATTGGCATCAAAATCTCGAAATTGAAAATTTTCGTGAAAACAGTACTTTCTCTATACTATATTCAATAATATGAGAAGGGAAAATTTCAATCAGTGGTTGTGCTTTCGGGAGAAGTAAAATTGACATTGAAATCGACACCGAAAATGATTGGTATCTCATCTAAATCCTCTCCAAGTAAAGCTGTAACGCGTTCCGTACTAGATATCGGCATAATTACTATATTTAATAATTAATACAGTGATCGAAAATCACAACACATAGAAATTGCATACAATATAACGAAAGAAACACCGTAGTATCAGACGATATGCAGCAAAAAACTTTGAATATAACCAAAATATGTAACACGTTAGCTTCACTCATTGGTCCGCAAAGAATAGAGCTCCCTTCACTGACTCATTGGCGGGCGTGACAGAAAGTGTAACACGCCATCCTTACCCTACAAGTCTCAATTGTCGTGCTACAATTGGAGTTAATAAGATTAAACATCTCGGTTTGTACCAAAACATTTAAAACTGCAAATACAACTATTTATTAGCTGAATTGTGCTAATTTTTATTAACTCTTTACAACAAAGTTGAAAAGTGTTTATGACTTTGTTCATTCTGTCTGTCTGTCAGCACGATAACTGCCGTAAAAATGACGTTATCAAAATGAAATTTTAGTATGTTGTTCAGACGGTCTGTGGGACCTATGGGAATATAAATGAAGAATATCACCCAATTAGTTTTGAATTGAACCCTGGTTGAAAAAATGAATTATATTGAAACCTATGGGATCTAATTTTTCAAACATTTTTTAAGAAAATTTAAAAATTCACAAATTGCTTCGAAAATTTTAGGAAATATTCAAATTATCCCATAAAATATATAAAAAAAATTTCAGCAAAATATATACAGTAGTTTTTTAAATAAAAATTAAAATAACAATTACACCTCTTATATGAAGAGATCACGTGACTATTATATGAAGAGATCAAGTGACCCACTTCAAAATAAAATATGGCAGTCATCTTGTGTCAAAATCGCGATTTTTAAAGTTCTTTTTAATTAATATTCAGTGTTGTATCCGTCCTAAAACCGCTTTATTTTTGCTTAAATTCTGTGCATCTACGTACTGAAACAACGCAATGACAATATATTTGAGTTTAAATGATCATCCAAATTTGATTATTTCTACAACGAAGCCTATTTTTCACTGATGGAAAATGTAATCAGCAAAATATATAGAATGAATTGTATAAGAAATGCTGCACTTCTTTAACGCAAAATTATTTAGCTCATGGAGTCTGCATAACTGATATGAATGAAATATTCATTGGTTTTACAGAGAGAAGGACGATTTAAGCATAGAGTTTTATTACTTGTATCTCCACGGTCTTGAGTTTTTAAATAAAATAAATTGTTATAGTATCGTGATGAATGAAATGAATGGGAAAATGGTATGAATGAAATGCTGCTTTTGTAAAGAGAGCCAGGCGTGTTATATTTCGAAGGCGTCATTTGAATAAATTTCAGTTGTTTTCGGTGAAGTTTTCAAATGTAATAAATTATTGTAGTATTATGATAATTTTAAAAACATTACCGAGGAATGTATCGCATTTTAGCGATGTTTCAACCAGGCAATTTACATTTCAATGGCGTCATTTGAATGCCGTTAATTTTTTTGGATGAAGTTTTCAAATATAATAAAATAATGTAGTATTGTGATAATTTTTTAAATATTAACGATTAATGTATCACATTTTAGAGATGTTTAAATGAAATTGCATTGAAGTTGGAAAGTGTTCATAATCAATGCTTTATGCATAATTGATCTTTCTTGTTTAATTTACTTTAAATACTTGAGGAACTCTAAATGTTAGTTCTAAATTTTAAATAATATAATTTTAAATTCCATGTTTAAATCATTAAGTATTTGAAATATTTACAAATTTCTAAATATGGCAAAATCATTAAAATTTAAATTTCATAATTAAATTTACTCCAAATAAAAAAAAAATCATTAAAAATTGAAGTATTTTAATATTTAATTTTCGTCTTATCTAATTTTTTTAAAAAATGTTGATTATTAAATTTTTCTACTTTCTTAAAATATTTGAAAAAGTCTAAAGACAAGCAAAAATAGTTTTGATTCATTGTTTAAAAAAAATCTATATTTCGTTGATATTATTACGGATATGTAAAAAGTATCGCTGTGTTTTGCCTCTGTTCAAATAATACATAGCGGACCTTTGTTTCTATTCAAAGCCTTTTCTCTATTCAAGGAGAAAACGCCTTCACAAGCAGCCAGCCATTCCTATTACGTGAATGTAGTTCGACATCTTGAACTTCGCAGGGGAGTTGCCAGTTTTGGCAATTTATCGCCAATTTGGGCGACTTTTCGAATGTACTAGAACTTTCTCAAAATAGAGAATATTTTGGGAGATACGAGCGTCTTCTGGAAGTTACTACGGGGAGTATATAAAAGGAGTCATAACTCAGTTGGAGAGCAGTTAACGTGATACAAATTATATAGAATTGTGAGCTACGTCAGTGTTTTAAAAATAGTATGGGCTATTTTTTTTAATTAGCTGAACATTTAATTGCTGTTTTATTGTATCTGACAGTTATTTATACATCTTGCAAGATAATTATCAAGCTATTCGCTGTATATTGTTCCTGTTTATTCTAATTAGTGTTCTTAAATTAAAGCGTTAGTTATCCAGAAATTTTGACTCATTCTTGTATCCTGATAGAACACCCATGATTCCAAAGAATATGTCGTAAATGTATTTTTTTTTTGTAAAAATGACTTTAATTTAATGAATATCATTTATATATCCTAAATGTAAATAAAACATTGTAATCATATTTTATTATTTTATTTAAGGAAACATGCGAGAAACTGTCCCTGTAAGATAGAATAAGTACTTCCGTTTGGTTACACATAATTATTTTTTTTTAAATAATCGGAACTTTAAAAAAATTAAACATTTAAATATTTCTTGTTAGTAAAAAAAAAATTAAATCTATAAATTTAAGCAGGAATAATTTTAAAATAAGTATTTTTATATGGATTTTCATCTAAATATATAAAATTCTGAATATAAACTTCTAAAATTAAAAAAATATTTAAATTTCTTTAAATTATACAAAATATTGTGAATATAAGCATAAACATAATTGTATAAATATTTCAACTTTGATCTATAAATTTATTTTAAACGAAAATCTATAAATATTTCATTTGAGCTTAAAAGATTTTATATTTTAAATGCAATTAAAACGCTTTAATATTTAAATATTATTTTCCCTACATACATAGTATAATGTATAAGGTAGATTATTGCAATGGATTGTAGAATAGGTAAATACTTTAACTCTCTCGATTTTAAATCGCAGTTGAATGTTCGGAAGACCTCAAAATTTACGAATGAAATTTTGAAAAAATCATTAAAAATTCGAAATTGCAATAATATTACGCAAATAATCATTTCTTAGACAATTTTCCATTAGAAAACAAATGACATAAACTATAGAACTCTAACATGAATCATTCTCAAGATATCGTATGTTTTTCAAATAAATTTATAAAAAAATTGCATAAAATGGAAAGTATTAACTATTAAAAAATATGTTCACTTTTCATATGCAATATTATGCGAAAAATTCAGTTAACACCGTTCTCGTGCATCTGTTCTTTCCATTCACGAGAAAAGATATTTTGTGTAATAATTTTGTATTTTGATTCGCTATAATAGTCATTTAGTTATATATATAGGAAAAGCTCTTCTATCTATTTGTTTGTAACGTTTGGCGACTAATTTGGCGAAGTATCACCAACCTGTCGACTGTTTTAATAATGCAAAATTGAAAATGTTGTCAAAATTTTAAAAATGACACCAAATTAACGAAAATGATGCGGAATTTATGAATTAATTAAAGTCTTTTAATGTATGAATATATTTTTAACACTTTACAACAAAGTTGAAAAGTGTTTATGACTTTATTCATTCTGTCTGTCTGTCTGTCTGTCCGTTAGCACGATAACTGCCGTAAAAATGACTTAATCAAAATGAAATATTAGTATGTTGTTCAGACGGAGTCTGTAGGACCTATGGGAATATAAATGAATAATATCACCCAATTAGTTTTGGATTGAACCCGGGTTGAAAAAATGAAATACATTGAGCCCTATGGGACCTAATTCTTCAAACATTTTTTAAGCGGTATTAAAATTCACAAATTGCTTCGAAAATTTTAGGTAATATTCAAATTGTTCCATAAAATATATAAAAAAAAATTCAGCGAAATATATTCAGTAGTTTTTTAAATAAAAATTAAAATAATAATTACACATCTTATATGAAACGATCACGTGACCATGATATGAAACGATCACATGACCCACTTCAAAATGATATATGGCATCCATCTTGTTTCAAAATCGTGATTTTTTTAAGTTCTTTTTAATTCATTTTGAGTGTTGTATCCGTCCTAAAACTACTTTATTTTTGCTTAAATTCTGTGCATCTACATACTGAAACAACGCAATGATAATATATTTGAGTTTAAATGCTCATCTAAATTTGATTATTTCTACAACTGAGCCTATTTTTCACCTATGTAAAATGTAAACAGCAAAATATGTAGAATGAGTTGTATTAGAATTCCTGTATTTTTTAACACAAAATAATTTAGTCCATGGAGTCTGCATGGCTGATATGAATGGAATATTAATTGATTTTTTAAAGAGAAGGACGATTTTTTTCGATGAAGTTTAAAGCATAGAGTTTAATTTTTTGTAGCTCCATGGTCTTAAATAAAATGTTTAAATAAAATAAATTATTATAGTATTGTGATGAATGAAATGAATGGGAGAAAGTTATGAATGAAATCCTGTTTTTATAGAGAGATCCATGCGTGTTATTTTTTCTATGACGTCATTTGAATTCATTTCAGTTGTTTTCAATGAAGTTTTCAAATATAATGAATTATCGTAGTATTATGATAATTCTAAAACTATTACATTTATATATAACATTTTAGAGATGTTTAAACCAGGCAATTTATATTTCAATGCCGTCATTTGAATGAAGTTCATTTTATTCGATGAAGGTTTAAGTTTTCAAATATAATAAATTAATGCAGTATTGTGATAAGTTTCAAAATATTACCGAGGAATATATTGCATTTTTGACTTGTTTAAATAAAATTGCATTTAAGTTGGAAAGTGTTTCATAATCAATGCTTTAAGCATGATTGATCTTTCTTGTTTTTATTGCGGATGCCATCAATATTTTTAATTGTCAAGTTGGATTTGCTCGAAATATAAGTAAATTGAGTACTTCGAAATAGTTATATATGTTGTCATCCGGAAAAAAATGCCAAATGTTTTATTCAACGTTTAAAACACTGTACCGTGGATCTTGCACATCATTTTTTCGCTGTGAATGAAGTAAATTCATCGAACTGCCCCCTACCCCCACCCCACCGGGGGATACAAGTCTTAAACTCGATCACGGGTCGGAACCTAACTGGGCAAATTTTTGAATTGAGATATTTATTTTCGACGCCGAGCACCCTACATTGTTAAACAAAATTAAACTTAATGTTTGAAAATTTTCACCTTAATGTTTGAAGAGTGTTAGATTCCACGTCTTTGGCAGGATTAAATATTATTAAATATTACTAAAAGTAAATGTTTATTACTGTGAAATGTATAAACTCTTTGTAAGTACTTGCAACCAGACGTAAACGGATGTCATTGTGTCTGAACTTTCCGAGTTGTTCTCGAGATATAGCAAATTTTGCTTTTCCAAGTGAAGTACCGAACATCGGATTGAATTTGGTGCTATTTCAGTGTCTTTCAGTGGCGGAAGTCTTTTAATTTGAGGAGCGCAGGTAAAGGGATATCCTTATCGAACATTGTTTTCTCCAAAATCATAAAAAAAAGCTGCAATTTTTTTTGATAATTATATATTTTTGTATGTAATTTTATTTTATTTAGACGCTAATTACATCCTTTACAGAACAACAACACGTGTTCTATATTCGAGTTATTGCACATTTTTATTTAAAAATCGAAATATTTTAATACATTCACAAAATCAAATGAATGAGTGCTTCGTAAGCACCGTTAACAAGGAATAAATGGAAAATAAGAAGATAACGGAAAATAACAAGAAATTTGTAGTTATAACGAATCGTTCTCGAGATAATAGAACTTTCAATTTTTTTCACACGGAGTACAAGACATCGAAACAATCAATCGAATTGTGTGAAATTTGGTATGCTTATTCTTAATCGATCGGTAAAAATAAAAATCCTAACCATTTTCAGCGAGATATGGATATAAGAAAATTCTAATGTGTGTTATTGTGTGCCCACAAAACCATTTTTTTTAAATTTTCTTTGAAAAGTCATGTGTTATACAGACACATCGGATTTTTACATGTATTCGTATCTATAATAAATACCAACAAGAAAGATCAATCATGCTTAAGGCATTGATTATGAAACACTTTCCAACTTCAATGTAATTTTATTTAAACATGTCTAAAATGCAACACATTCCTCGGTAATATTTTAAAACTTATCACAATACCACATTAATTTATTATATTTGAAAACTTAAACCTTCATCGAAAAAAATGAACTTCATTCAAATGACGGCATTGAAATATAAATTGCCTGGTTTAAACATTTCTAAAATGTGATACATTCCTCGGTAATAATTTTAGAATTATCATAATACTACAACAATTTATTATATTTGAAAACTTCATCGAAAACAACTGAAATTCATTCAAATGATGTCATAGAAAAAATAACACACCTGGCTCTCTCTATAAAAGCAGAATTTCATTCATAAATAATTTCCCATTCATGTCATTCATCACAATACTATAATGATTTATTTTATTTAAAAATTAAGACCATGGAACTACACGTAATTAAACTCTATGCGTAAAACTTCATCGAAAAAAATCGTCCTTCTCTTTGTAAAATCAATGAATATTTCATTCATATCATCTACGCAGACTCCATGGACTAATTGATTTTGTGTTAAAGAAATACTGCAATTCTAATACAACTAATTCTACATATTTTGCTATTTACATTTTACATAGGTGAAAAATAGGCTTAGTTGTAGAAATAATCAAATTTGGATGAGCATTTAAACTCAAATATATTGTAATTGCGTTGTTTCAGTATGTAGATGCACAGAATTTAAGCAGAAATAAAGTGGTTTTAGAAAGTATACAACACTCAATATGAATTAAAAAGAGATTTAAAAATCACGATTTTGAGACAAGATGGATGCCATATATCATTTTGAAGTAGGTCACGTGATATTTTCATATCATGGTCACGTGATCGCTTCATATAAGAGGTGTTATTATTATTTTAATTTTTATTTAAAAAACTACTGAATATATTTCGCTAAATTTTTTTTTATATATTTTGTGGAACAATTTGAATATTACCTAAAATTTTCGAAGCAATTTGTGAATTTTAAATCCACTTAAAAAATGCTTGAAAAATTAGATCCCATAGGGCTCAATGTATTTCATTTTTTCAACCTGGGTTCAATCCAAAACTAATTGGGTGATATTATTCATTTATATTCCCATAGGTCCTACAGACCGTCTGAACAACATACTAAAATTTCATGTTGATTAAGTCCTTTTTACGGCAGTTATCGTGCTAACGCACAGACAGACAGACAGACAGACAGACAGACAGAATGAACCAAGTCATAAACACTTTTCAACTTTGTTGTAAAGTGTTAAAAACGCAACGAACTTGCTGTAATCGGTTTATTCCTCTGTCTGTCAATATGTTTGTCTAACCGCATGTAACATAGCAAAAGCCACCCAGGTTGATTTTTACAAAATTGGTGGAGGTTGATTTTTAACATTTTACAACAAAGTTGAAAAGTGGTTATGACTTTGTTACAAAATGCATATGGTGGAATTTTTGCCGAGAGAGTGTGAAATTTGTTAAAATAAGTTAAAAATTTTAAAAAGTTGAAAGTAATTTTACATTTTTAGTCCATTATTCATTTCACATAAGAGAAAAGATCTTGAATGGTGGAAAACATTTTTTAACACTTTATTAACACTTTACAACATAGTTGAAAAGTGTTTATGACTTTGTTCATTCTGTCTGTCTGTCCGTTAGCACGTTAACTGTCGTAAAAATAACTTTATGAAAATGAAATTTTAGTATGTTGTTCAGACGGTCTGTGGGACCTATGGGAATATAAATGAATAATATCACCCAACTAGTTTTGGATTGAACCCTGGTTGAAAAAATGAAATACATTGAACCCTATGGAACTTAATTTTTCAAACATTTTTTAAGCGAATTTAAAATTCACAAATTGCTTCGAAAGTTTTAGGAAATATTCAACTTATCCCATAAAATATATAAAAAAATGTCAGCGAAATATAGTCAGTAGTTTTTTAAATAAAAATTATAAGAATAACTACACCCTTTATATGAAGAGATCACGTGACCATTATATGAAGAGATCACGTGACCCACTTTAAAATAAAATATGGCATCCATCTTGTATCAAAATCGCGATTTTTAAAGTTCTTTTTAATTCATATTTAGTGTTGTATTCGCCCTAAAACAGCTTCATTTTTGCTTAAATTCTGTGCATCTACATACTAAAACAACGCAATTACAATATATTTGAGTTTAAATGATTATCAAACTTTGATTATTTCTACAACGAAGCCTAATTTTCACTTATGAAAAATGTAAACATCAAAAGATGTAGAATGAGTTGTATAAGAATTGCTGCATTTCTTTAACACAAAATTATTTAGCTCGTGGAGTTTGCAATATAGCTGATATGAATGAAACATTAATTGATTTTAGAGAAGCAAACGATTTTTTGAATGAAGTTTTAAGCATAGTGTTAAATTACCTCCATGTACCTCCTTGTACCTCCATGGTTTTAAGTTTTTAAATAAAATAAATTATTATAGTATTGTGATGAATGAAAGTATTGGAAAAATGTTTATGAATGAAATGCTGCTTTTATATAGAGGGAATTTATATTTCGATGACGTCATTTGAATAAGTTCATTTGTTTTCGATGAAGTTTTCAAATATAATAAATTTTTGTAGTATTATGATAATTTTAAAAATATTACCGAGGAATGTATCGCATTTTAGAGATGTTTGAACCAGGCAATTTATATTTCAATGCCGTCATTTGAATGAAATTCATTTCTTTTTCGATGAAGTTTCAAGTTTTCAAATATAATAAATTAATGTAGTATTGTGATAATTTAAAAAATATTACCGAGGAATGTATCGCATTTTAGAGATGTTTAAATAAAATTGCATTGAAGTTGGAAAGTGTTTCATAATCAATGCTTTATGCATGATTGATCTTTGTTGTTTTTTATAAACCTGTGTTGCCATTTAATGTTCGATACGTGTAATATATAGTTTGTAGTTAAATAAAATGATTTTTAACACTTTACAACAAAGTTGAAAAGTGTTTATGACTTTGTTCATTCTGTCTGTCTGTCTGTCTGTCTGTCTGTCTGTCTGTCTGTCTGTCCGTTAGCACGATAACTGCCGAAAAATGACTTAATCAAAATGAAATTTTAGTATGTTGTTCAGACGATCTGTAGGACCTATGGGAATATAAATGAATAATATCACACAATTAGTTTTGGATTGAACCCGGGTTGAAAAAATGAAATACATTGAGCCCTATGGGACCTAATTTTTCTAACATTTTTTAAGCGGATTTAAAATTCACAAATTGCTTCGAAAATTTTAGGTAATAGTCAAATTGTTCCATAAAATATATAAAAAAAAATTCAGCTAAATATATTCAGTAGTTTTTTAAATAAAAATTAAAGTAATAATTACACATCTTATATGAAACGATCACGTGACCATGATATGAAACGATCACATGACCCACTTCAAAATGATATATGGCATCCATCTTGTTTCAAATTCGGGATTTTTTAAAGTTCTTTTTAATTCATATTGAGTGTTGTATCCATCCTAAAACCACTTTATTTCTGCTTAAATTCTGTGCATCTACATACTAAAACAACACAATGACAATATATTTGAGTTTAAATTCTCATTCAAATTTGATTATTTCTACAATTAAGCCTATTTTTCACCTATGTAAAATGTAAACAGCAAAATATGTAGAATGAGTTGTATTAGAATTACTGTATTTCTTTAACACAAAATAATTCAGTCCATGGAGTCTGCATGGCTGATATGAATGAAATATTAATTGATTTTATAAACAGAAGGACGATATTTTTCGATGAAGTTTTAAGCATAAAGTTTATGAATTGTAGCTCCATGGTCTTAATTTTTAAATAAAATAAATTATTATAGTATTGTGATGAATGAAATGGAAAAAGTTATGAATGAAATCCTGCTTTTATAGAGAGATCCAGGAGTGTTATTTTTTCTATGACGTCATTTGAATTAATTTCAGTTGTTTTCGATGAAGTTTTCAAATATAATAAATTATCGTAGTATTATGATAGATTTAAAAATATTACCGTGGAATGTATTGCATTTTAGAGATATTTAAACCACGCAATTTATATTTCAATGCCGTCTTTTGAATGAAGTTCATTTTTTTCAATGAAGGTTTAAGTTTTCAAATATAATAAATCAATGTAGTATCGTGATAAGTTTTAAAATATTACCGAGGAATGTATTGCATTTTAGAGATGTTTAAATAAAATTGCATTGAAGTTGGAAAGTGTTTCATAATCAATGCTTTAAGCATGATTGATCTTTCTTGTTAATTAATTAAATAATAGATCACGCGACATATGTAGTAAATCTTATAACGAATGCCTTACTAGAAACTGCAAGTACACAAATACCACTGCTAACACTCCTTTTTTGAGACAATTTTCGTGTCATTTTCTACATGTATCTTAACAATAGCAAAACAAACACGTTTTATTTGTTTTTGCATTTAACGAAACATCAAAGGGTTTTCCAGCATAGGAGTTGAGCGTCGTTTTTAGAGGCAATTGGTTTTAGATACATACTTAATTTGAAAATTTATTAAAAACAATGAGAATGTCTTTCATATAGTTTTTTCTCAGTGAGGAATATTTTCATAAGAACACGTGTCTAAATTTTGTGTGTAGAACAAGTGTATAAAAATCGAAGCACAGAAAATGTTGTCGCCTTAAATTTTTTTTCCCTCCGTTTATTTTCAATTCTGTATGCCTACCCTATAATACTTGTGCATAACAATTTTGATTGATAGAACTAAAAAAAAATCTGATGTGAGCAACACATGACTTTCCTTAAATAATGCAATGAATTTACTACTTTTACAGTAAAAAAAACTGGGTTATTCTTATAGTAGATACTTATATTCTTTCCAAGATACTGAATTTTCGTCAGTTAGTAGTCATTTACATTGATTTAGCGCCATTTTTATCCATTTGGCGAGATTTTCATTAATTTGGCAACATTTAAAAATATCGCCAAGTTGGCGACATTCCACCAAAGTCGTCGCCAAAATCTCGCCAATCGTTATGAACGGAGAAATAAGTTATTCTTATAACATATTAATGACTATTGGCGTTCAGTTAAAAAAGTATTACTCAAAGTATCTGTTCTCATGAATGGAACGAGCTAGATCCACGACAGTGATGTCACCAAATGTATCGCATGATATTACATATGAAAAGTGAACATGTTTCTCAAAAGTTAATATATATATATATTTGCAATTTATGGGGGGTTTTGATAAATTTATTTGAAAAATGTGCAATATCTCGAGAACGGTGCATGCTAGCGTTCTAAAATTTATGCCACTCGTTTTCTAAGAAAAAATTACATAAGAAATGTCTATTTGCATAACTTTATTAAAGGTTTTGATTTTTTGATGATTTTTTCAAAATTTCACTCGAAAATTTAGGAGGGTTTTGAACATTCGATTGCGTTTAAAAGCAATAGATTTCCAGTATTCACGGATTGTGATTTTTGTACCAAATTTTATTCGAATCGCTCCATTTGTTCGTGAGATATCGTCTCCACAGACTCACTGACACACACACACACACACATACTTTCACACACACACACACAGACATCACCTCAAAAATGTTTGATCCGTGATCAGGTATGCTTGAAACGTGCTCTCCCGTCGAAAACTCGAATTCCAATTTTCGACCCCGCCACAATACTTTCCTTACACATTATGTATACAAGGAAAGTAAAAAGGGTTGAATTTAATTTTACACTGTAAAAACAAAACTTTACAAGCTTGCAATAATACAGTAACATTTTACAATTTTCTTAATATTATTTACAATGCATATTGCGATACAATCCTAGAGCAGCATCTAAAATCAGTGTTTTTAATCATCGTGTAAAACTTCTGGGGAAGATCTGGGATTTAATCATATTCCAGATCATCTGCATGTACATGGATGTAAATAATGAAGTAGTACTTCGCTACCTTTCAGTTCTTCCTCCAATATTTTGAACTGGAAAACAGATCAAATATGAATATGTATTCTCTTTTTTTTAACATCGCGTTTTTTGGCGCTTATGGCTTTGGATTGAATTTCGCCGCCCCTGAAAAAGTCTGCCGAACGGAAGTTCGTGTTTCTTCTGCTTCTAAAGAAATGCGACACTCCAATTAGAAAAGTCTTCACTGCATACTGTAACTAGTCTAAAGGGAAAATTCCGCTGCAATTATCTGCAATATTTCTGCAGATTTTTACAATAGAAAAAATCTGATGTGGGCAGCACATGACTTCCTTATATAATGCAATGAATTTACTACTTTTACAGTAAAAAAAAAATAGATTATTTTTATAGTAGTTATTTATATTCTTTCCAAGAAATTGAATTTTCAATGAGTCGTCATTTTCCATGTCGTCATCATCAATGAGTCGTCATTGATTTAGCGTCATTTTTATCCATTTGGTGAGTTTTTCGTTAATCTAGCAACATTTAAAAAAGTCTCCAAGTTGGCGACATTCCACCAAATTCGTCGCCAAAATCTCGCCAAGCGTTATGGACGAAGAAAAAAGTTATTCTTACAGCAGATATATGACTATTGGCGTTCAAATACAAAAGTATTACTCATAGTATCTTTTTTCATGAATGGAACGAGCTAGATCCACGAGAATGATGTCACCCAATTTATCGCATGGTATTACATATGAAAAGTGAACATGTTTCTCAATAGGAAATATGTTTTTTTATTTTATATGACCTTTTGATAATTTTTTTAGAAAAATGTTCAATATCTCGAGAACGGTTCATGTTAGCGTTCTAAAATTTACATGAATCGTTTTCTAATGAAAAATTACATAAGAAATGCCTATTTGCGTAACTTTATTAGCTGTTTTGATTTTTTGACGATTTTTTCAAAATTTCACTCGAAAATTTAGTGGGGTTCGGAACATTCGATTGCGTATAAAAACAATAGGCTTCCAGTGTTTACGGATTGTGATTTTTGTACCAAATTTCGTTTAAATCGGTCCATTTGTTCGTCAGTTATCGTCTCCACCGACTCACTGACACACACACACACACACACACACACAGACATCACTTTAAAAATGTTTGATTCGTGACCAGGGAGGAAACGTGCTCTCCCGTCGAAAACTAGAATTCGAATTTTCGACCCCGTCACAATACTTTCCTTATACATTATGTATATTAGGAAAGTAATAACGTAAATACAACCCAAATAGACAAAAATGGGGAAAATACGAAATACGAATTTGGTTTGCCCTCCACTTCGGCTCGTACCGTAGGCAGGGGCTGACTGCAGATTGAAATTTTGTCTATAAATATCTAAAATATCAGTTCATCGTTACTAGAAGCAAATCCTCATTGAATGGAATGATTCGGGCATAAATAAAGCGAATGACGCTTTAAAAGTTTGCATATGACAACTAAATACACCATCCAGACTTTGCCTGAAACGTGTTTGCCCAATTTTAGTTTGCAGTTGACCCTGGCTTTGTAGACAAAATTATCCGATTTTTTTTTTCTGTTTTAAACAATAACTCGGCGAATATAGCAGATAATTGCACCGATTATTTTCTTTAGACTGTACAACTGTAATCATTGATTATTTTTTTTAGACTGTAGATTATTTCTTTAGTACCGTACAACGCAACTTTTTTTTAATAGAATTTTTTTCAAAGGTCTGTATAAGATTTTCGTATTTAATGTAAACACATTTTTAAACATCAATTTCCGAAACTCAAAACGCGATGTCAACTAAGCCGAGAGTGCTTGTGTAAAAGAGCTTTATACAGGCTCTCTATGCTGAAATACCCTAATGTATACAGTGAAAACAGATCTGCTTGTATCATAAAGAAAACCTCTCAATATTTATGCGCCAACACTCCAAACCGTCTTAATCCGGCATAGACTGCTGTATTCTAAATATTCTAGAAATCCAAAATATTTCTTTTTCTCCAAATTCCTCATTAGCGCATCTCCTAGGAAAAACATTCGAAACTGCATGAAAAAACATATGTAGGCCGGAGCAAGAATTCGGACTGCGTGATTGACCCCAAAATCACGCAGAAGGGTCGTGCGTGACGGTAGTTCCTGCTTTCACGCCATCATCATTCACGGGTCAAAGGGGGGAGACCCGAACTTTTTGGTTTTTTCTTTTTTTCTATTTTTTTCCCCCATCTATACCCCATACTTTTATGAGCAGTGTGAAGTTTGTGGCAGATTCCGCGCGGTCTCAGCTGGATATACCAACCGTGGATTTCGCAGAATACTGTGGGAGGGTTGACTGGAACGCCTCTCCAAGAATAAAGTGGAACTCAACAAGTGGTGGGCATCCTCCACCAGTCGTAATCCACTCTTTGATGTTCCGCCCGCAACGATATTAAGTGTTATTACAGTAGAATACTGCAGTTTGTAGTCTGGAAGGAAATATATCTTGTCAGGCATTTTGAGTATTTTGTACACGGCAAAATATATGTACGACTGAGCAGTCTTATTGGATCACGATGTACTATAGGAAGCTCAAAGCTGTTTCAACCCTTGCTAGACCCCTAGGCAAAAGTAAATTACAGCGTCTCCCATGAAAGTTCTATGGTGGGAAAAAGAAAAAAAAAATCTGATGTGGGCAACACATGACTTTCCTTATATAATGTAATGAATTTACTACTTTTACAGTAAAAAATAGGTTTTTCTTATAGTAGATACTAATATTCTTTTCAAGATATTGAATTTTCGATAATTAGTCGTCATTTTCATTGATATAGAGTCATTTTTATCCATTTGGTAAGATTTTCGTCAATTTGGCAACATTTAAAAAAGTCGCCAAGTTGGCGACATTCCACCAAATTCGTCGCCAAAATCTCGCCACGCGTTATAGACGAAGAAATAAGTTATTCTTACAGCAGATAAATGACTATTGGCGTTCAAATACAAAAGTATTACTCAAAGTATCTTTTTTCATGAATGGAACGAGCTAGATCCACGAGAATGATGTCACCCAATTTATCGCATGGTATTACATATGAAAAGTGAACATGTTTCTCAATAGGAAATTTTTTTTTTATTTTATATGACTTTTGGATAATTTTTTTTAAAAAATGTACAATATCTCGAGAACGGTTCATGTTAGCGCTCTAAAATTTATGTCAATCGTTTTCTAATGAAACATTACATAAGAAATGCCTATTTGCGTAACTTTATTAGTGGTTTTGATTTTTTGACGATTTTTTCAAAATTTCATTCGAAAATTTAGGGGGGTTCTGAATATTCGATTACGTATAAAAGCAATAGGCTTCCAGTGTTTACGGATTGTGATTTTTGTACCAAATTTGGTTCGAATCGGTCCATTCGTTCGTCAGTTATCGTCTCCACAGACTCACTGACACGCACACACACACATACATACTTTCACACACACACACACACACACACACACACACACAGACATCACTTCAAAAATGTTTGATTCGTGATCAGGGATGCTTGAAACGTGCTCTCCCGTCGAAAACTCGAATTCGAATTTTCGACCCCGTCACAATACTTTCCTTATACATTATGTATATAAGGAAAGAAAAAACAGAAAGCGAGAGGAGGGGGGGGGGGGGGACAGAAGTTGGGATTTTCCAAAGAGCTAAGGGATTTTCCCTCAGCATTTGGCTACTTTTGTCTATGGTTAAGGCTGTGAAGAATCTGTACATCTTCTTGCTGAAAAAAGGTTTTATAAAAAAATATTTGTCCAAAGCTTACAGCTCTCAGATTGGACAAAATTGTAAAATTATTGCACTGTAAATAATATGCAGCCAGTTGTCCTGTAGAAGTCGTTTCTTGTCCTGTAGAAGTCGGAAATCTCGCTGCCCGGTAGGAAGTAGAAAGTTTTCTTCTTCCGTCAATGGCTGCAATGTTTGCAATTGATTGGATTGGATAATTTTGACATTCTACTGTTCTTTTATGCACACTGGACTACTATGATCGGGATCTGAAATATAAAATAAATTCCGAATCTTTACTGGCATGCATATATCTGTACTTTGAAATTAAACCAAGCTTCCTGGACAGGGAAGATCACACAAATTGTAGGGCCCCTATAAATATTTACCACGAGTTCTCTTCCCTATGGGATTTCCCCCTCTTTGTGAATTTTTGTTTTCTCTTCACTTCACACACACACAAACATAAAAGAAAAAAATTTTGAAGATGAGGGGTACCTCTAGATCTTGCTCTTTCATTCCAGTAGTGTCCGTTCCTGATCATGACTGGCCTGACCCTGGATACCAATGACCAGAGAGTGAGCCGTATGGCCATTTGTAGGCCTTGCAGCATTCGCTAAGTTCTATATGATGAAAAGAATGTCTGTGTTTACCACTTAATATCTCTTGTTAAGACATTTTTCGAATTGGAAATCAATGTGTTTTCCAAAAAACAAAAAACCGTCTTTACCGAAATTTCTGTTATCAGTAAATAAATCTCACGGAAATGTTTTACAGTGTACCGTAATTTCATGCACAAAAGAGCTACTTTGATTTGAAGTTGCATTTTAAAGAATATTCGGAACTACTATGAGGATTTCACAGACCTGAAGGTTGGATCTTGAATTATTTGCTGAAAAGCGGTTCCTACAGCTCACGGACAGTCAATCAGTCCCCTATGTGTAGAACGTTTGTGTGCGATTCTAGAAAATCTCTTGTTTAGAGTTTTTTGGCCCGGAAAGCTTTAAGTTTCCTAAAAGGAAACAACTCACTTTTTCCAGCAACTTTTCCTCCTCAGTAAATAAATATCAAGATCAATTTTTACAGCTTACTCATCTTGTCAGACGCTACGAATTTTTCTTTGAAAATGCATTTGTGTTCCAGTGGCTCTATACGTACTAACCAATAATGACCAATAATGACCAATAATGACCAATGGATATATGATAGAGCTAATAATGATCAATGTATTTTTAGAAAATTCAGTATGCATTGGGCAAAATGATTGTCTGCAATAGTACTAAAGGTATCCACACTTTTAAAAGTATTTTCCACAATAAACCTTTTTATCCTAACGTCTTATTAGACAGCGTGATAGAAGCGTACAAAGAAGTGAACAGATTTAAATATAAAAAAAACCCTCAAATAAAGAAAACCATATGTAACGTAGTAAGGTAGTCGCTCTGTGGGGAAGGAAAAATGTCATAGGGCACAGGTTGTGGAGGATGATAGGCAAGAGGGGAATCGCTATCATCCTCCACTGGCTGGAAAGTTACATTAGTTATCCATAGAATCTATATATAGAAAAATTAAATTCAGCACTATTGCGAGCGTTTTTAAAGCTAGGAATCGTGCTACCAGTGCAACATCTCTGGTGTCATACCAGAAAATTGATAAAAGTAAGATTAAATTATATTTTCGGAGTTATTATATAAGTCGGATTAATTATATAAGTCGGAGATGGGCAGAACCTGTCTTTGCACAAAATAATACCGATAATTAAGTGAAATTACATTTAATTTGCAGTTTTAATTTAATTTTCGTTTTCATTTGGCGACTGGATATATTTTCAAAGGTGACACTATTAAAAATGAAAAAACAATCTCGAGAACGGTTACTTTTAGAGTGATGGGGCTGGTTTTTTCTTCGTTGAAATTTACGTATAAAATAAGCATTTATTTGATACTTTTGAGCATGCGTAGTCTTTTATTTCAGATTTTGACGATTTTTGAAGGCTATTTCGCAAAAAAAAAGGGAGGTGGGGGTGGGGGGTGGGAAAAGGTCTTCTGAATAGTACCAAACTCAAATCAGCAACTCACAAATGACTTATTTACCAAATTTCGTAAAATTTGGACCATTAGTTCTTTAGCTAAAGTGGATACATGCGATTCTTGCGGGCCATTTAGCAAAATAAGGTAGGTTCTTTTTATTTTCGAACTGTACCAATATCTAATCAGCACCAGGGTAACCCACTAGTGTCTACCAAAGTCTACCAAATTTTGTGAAATTTGGTCAATTAGTTTTTTAGCTAGAGTGCATACATACATTGTACAGACATCCACACAGACAGACACACACATATACATACGTCACAGTAAAAATATTTTCTTTTGATTCTAGAGTGCTCGATATGTGTAGATCTGTCGAAAACTCGAGTCCTGCGATTTTTGACACGATTCCAATACTTCTCCTATACATTGCCGGGTGTTGTAGGGAAAGTAAAATAAAAAAATATGATTTGAAATAAATTACAGTTACATTTAAAAGCAGAAATTATCGTTCTTAAGAAAGTTCTTAGACACCCCAATAATTTTGTGAGGAAAGGTCCATGATTGTGTACACTTTAGGTCTATCGAAAGGAAATGGAACTATGGCCGGTCAAATAGAAGGTATGGCAACACTTCCCAGTGGAGTTTATAAAGTTAGGAACATGAACTTGGCAACGAAACGAGATGGGAGAATGTAAAAAGTAAAGTTGTAGCGCATTGTCCAATTATCAGAAATCGACATTAGGAACGTACGAAACGTGTATATATGGAAGGCAATAAATATCTGTCACCAGTTGTTAGATGGCCAGTGACAAATTGTAAGTAATTATATGGTAATATTCTTTCTCAAATTTAAACATGCATTGTCCTTGATGGAGGACACTTAACTTAGAGCAGACTCTGTACTAGATTCCTGTGCATGTTTAGCGTTGTTTATTGCATTATTTCTGAATGTGATAGCAATTCACCTGTAACTATTTGTGTCAAAAAATGCTTTTTGCAATCAATTCAGTGTCGATTCCCACCAATCAGGCAATCAGCACCAATCAGCAATGCTTTACAACTTGACAGTTGACATTCTTTTATCCCCCTACGTTGCCAAGTTGAAAGATATTTGAAGCACAAGCGCCGCATGCGGGCGGATATACGATGGAATCTTTTACATAACTTTCTGCTCCCCTTTATATGAAGGGTTTAATAACTGCACTGTAAAACATTCAGCAACTTTGCTCATTTTTTTCAGCTACTTTGTTGATAATTTCGGCAAACTATCAGAAAAGCCACAATTACAGGCGTTCATGAAAATCTCAATTTCATTTCTAAAATATTCAGCTAATTATTGTTTGCCGAAGCCGTTATTATATATATATATATATATATATATATATATATATATATATATATATATATATATTATATATATATTAGTAAAATAGAATAATAACCAATTCCAAGTAATTACGAAAAATTAAAATTTCTAAAGCAGTTAAACCACGGCTACCACGCCGAAAAAGAAAAAGAAATATCACTGGCGGTTAATTATATTGGAGGTTAATTAGACTAGATTCATAATCAAGTCTGAGTATCTAACCCTAATTAACCCAAATAAATGCGTGTTTCAGATATGCAATAGCAACGCTTTGGCAGACGATAATTAGCTGAATATTTCAATGAAGCTGGAATTTTCATGAACGCCTGTAATTGCGACTTTTCTGTGACAGTTTACCGAAATTATAAACAAAGTAGCTGTAAAAAAAAAAAAAAAAAAAGAGAAGAAGGTTGCGGAATGTTTTGCAGTGTAGTTAAGAATAATATATACGTGGAAATATAAACATTGTCGAAATATTGTAAGCGGTGGAGTAGATTATAATCTCTCTGGGGTTTATTGGAAGTTTCCCCTTTGCGCCTATACATACGATTTTTCCAGGAAGAACATAACACCCTCATAAATATTGTGGAAACCATGCAGTCATTATTTTCCATATCTCACTCTGGGGTTTGAGGTTTTTCCAGGAATGTTGCAATTTCGTTGGCGCCACAAGCCCAACCGGACACGAAACTGAACTGGCCTATGATTATGTGAAATAAACTGGCCTAATGATAAAAGGCAATATATTTCAGTTCGGAATAAAACACATGTTGTGGTGAGCTGGACACAACACTGCGCTCTATTAACATACTCGAAATATTTTAATTGATAAAATATGTTTTATGCAATATATTTTTATTAAATATCGTTAGTCATTAATAATCATTAATTAATATTGATGATTGGGCTACCGAGATTCTTATCTCTTTATTTAGACTCTACATTCTCCTCCTTCAGATATCAGATCGAATTACAGCTTTCAATCTCTAAGTCCTCTTATTTCTATGTGTTTTTTTATACATGATAGCTTCCTGTTTGATGTAACTCACCGTGAAGTGAAATCGTTGTCATAAATCGCAGGCTCCTAGGAAAATTCCAATTTTGGTAATATTTTGACATCTATCATCTACTTCATTTGATATGAAGGATCAAGTTGAAAATCACATCACACCCTAGTGGGGAATCGAACTATCGATCTCTGGCTGACCAGCCGATACTCTATCCATTTAATTACTGAGATGCTTATATTTTCTTCTACAAACAATGGCCGAAATCAGACGTAATCAGAAATATTTTATATACTCGAGCGCCCTGCAAATCAGCAATCTTATTATAGCTACTGACTTAGCTTTGTAAAGAACCTTGCTACCCCAGACGGGACTCGAACCACGGATTTTTATACCGACCAGCCGACGCTCTCCCAAATGAATTACTGTTACAGCGGCTCTACATTCAAAGAGGATTATTAATTTTTGCATGGCGAGATCACCGAGATTCTCATATTTCTTTTTAGGAGAATTAAATTAAATATTTTAATAGAATGTTTTGAGTAACAATGCCACTTAGAATACTATAGGAATTTACACATAATTGTGAATTTTAAGTTTCTTTCTATTCCTTACGAAATACGGGTATACTGTTTGTCTTCCGATAAATTTAAAGACGATCATTTATCATTTTAAAAAATGATAAATGATCGTCTTTATGAGCCGTAAAAAAAAAAAAGGAAAAATCTGATGTGGGCAGCACATGACTTTCCCTGCAGATTCAAATTCATTTTGTCATTTTTAATTTCATTATACATTAAATTTGGTTGCAGAAAATAACATGAATACTTTTCTGATACTATAAAAATGTTCTTTTCTATTGCATATCGTCGTTTCATTTGGCAACTTGATTCACTTTAAATTCTTCAGATCCTCAAAATCCCCCCCCCCCCCCCCCCAAAAAAAAAACCCCTACTAAAATATCTCGAAAGTGGATCATCTTACAGTCATAGTCTTATTCAGGGATCATAGTCTTATTCATTTAGTTGTCAAAGTTTATACTTTTCCGAAGAGTCGTTTATACTTTTCCGAATCCTATCAAAATCTAATCAGCATCAGGATAACCATCAAGGGACTTAACAACTAAGTTTTAAGAAATGTAATTAAACAGTATTTTAACTACAGTGAGGAACGTCTTTAGTTCCTCAAAATTAAAAATATAAATATCTCGAGAATGGCCCATCTTATAGAGGAATGGGGCTGATCTTATTCCTTTTGCCGTTAAAAATTACGTATAAAACAAGCATTAATCGATACATTTGAGCATATGTATAGTATTTCATTTTAGATCGGATATTTTAGATTTGCTGTCCATTTCGCATTAAAAAAAAAAAAAAAAAAAAAAAAAAAAAAGAAGGCAGATTCTGTTTCCCCGAATCGTACCAAAATCTAACCAGAGCCACACTATTTCACAAGCGACTTATCTACCAAATTTTGTGTAATTTGGTCAAATAGTTTGTCAGCTAGAATGGATACATACGAATTTTGCGGGCCATTTCGCAAATAAACAAACAAATAAATAAATAAATAAAAATAAATAAATAAAGGCAGGTTTATTCATCCCAAATCGTACTAAAATATAATTTTCACCATCAGGGTCACTCACAAGTGACTTCTCTAAAATTTTATCAAATTTGGTCCATTAGTTTTTGATTTGAGTGGATACATATATTGCACAGATAGACAGATACACAGACAGATATACAGACAGATACACAGACAGATATACAGACAGACACACACACAGACGTCACGCTAAAAATAGTTTTTTCGTATTCTAGAGGTCTCGAAACGTGTAGATCCGTCGGAAACTCGACTTGCGATTTTCGACATGATTCCAATACTTTCCCTATACATTATGTATAGGGAAATAAAGGTATAGAAATATCACCATGTATTGCACGGAAAGTAATATGTCGTTTGATTAATTAACATTATCGAATCAAATGACAGAAAATTCAAAATTTTATTGCATGTATTCTTTATTATAAAGACTTATTGAACAAATAACTACGAAATATAATAATTTAAAGAATATGAATGACTAAAAATAGAGTAATCTGAGAGTAAATAATATTTATTACACATAGGGATGAAATCTTCTCATAAATTTAAGGACGATCATTTATTACTTTCCCTGCAATAACATGGTAATGCATAAGGAAAGTACTGGAATCTTGTCGAAAATCGCACGATGGAACTACACGTTTTTGGATCTCTATAGAATTCGAAAAAACTATTTTAGCGTAACGTCTCTCTCTCTCTCTCTCTCTTTCTCTCTCTCTGTGTGTGTGTATGTCTATCTGTGCAATGTATTTATAAAATTTTGGTACGATTTGGGGGAAAAGAACTTATCCTTTTTCGTGAAAAGGCCCACAATCGTCATGATCAAAAATAAAATACTGAGGATGCTTAAATGTATCAATTAAATGCTTATTTCATAATTAATTTTTGACGATAAAAAGAATCAGACCATCCCCATTACAGCCATTGTTGAGATATTTAAGTTTTATCGCATTTTTGCTACGCCGGTTTTGAAAGTACGTCCAGTTACCAAATGAAAACAGAAACTGAATTAAAAATGTAAATTCAGTGTAATTTCAATGCGCGTTATTTAGTGCAATTAAACTCAATGTAACGAATTATTAATGAAAAACAAAAGAGAAAATGAATTTGAGTCTGTAGGGAAAATCGTGTGCTGCTCACATTAGATTTTTTTCTCTTGCTTATACCTCCAAACGCGCAGAAAACTGAAAGATGGCGCTTGATTAACTTGTTATATTAGCGATAATAAATCAAGTAACAGAAAATTCAAAATTTTTATTTTGTATGTATTCTTTAGTATAAAGACTTAATGAACAAACAACTAAAACATCTGATAATTTAAACAAGAAAGATCAATCAAGCATTGATTATGAAACACTTTCCAACTGAAATGCAATTTTATTTAAACATCTCTAAAATGCCATACATTCATAGCTGATATATTTTAAATTATCACAGTGTTACAATAATTTATTATATTTGAAAACTTAATACTTCATCGAAGAAAATGAGCTTTATTCAAATGCCGTCATCGAAATAGAAATCGTCTGACTCCCTATGTAAAAGCAATGAATATTTCATTTATATCACTTCTATTCCAGACTCCAGAGTTAAATAATTTTGCATGAAAGAAAATTCAGCATTTCTTATACAATAAACTCAAAAATATTGTAATTGTGTTGACACAGAATATAGATCCACAGAAAATATGCAAAAATAAAGCAGTTTTAGGACGGATTCAACACTAAATATAAATTTTAAAAAAATCTTTAAAAATCACGATGTTTACACTGGGAAAAAAAGATGGATGCTTTATTTTATTTTGAAGTGGGTCATGTGCTGCTCTCTTCATATAATATGGATGTAATTATTATTTCATTTTTATTTTAAAAACTACCGAATATATTTTGTTGAAATTTTTTTATATATTTTATGGGATAATTTGAATAATTCCTAAAATTTTCGAAACAATTTGTGAATTTCAAATTCGCTTAAAAATGTTTGAAAAATTAGGTCCCATAGGGTTCAATGTATTTCACTTTTTCAACCCGGGTTCAATCCAAAACTAATTGGGTGATATTCTTCATATACATTCCCATATGTCCCACAGACCGTCTCAACAACATACTAAAATTTCATTTTGATAAAGTCATTTTTACAGCAGATATCGTTCTAACGGACAGACCGACAGACATAATGAACAAAGTCATAAACACTTTTCAACTATGTTGGAAAGTGTTAAAAAATAGGATGACTAAACAGAACTAACTGCCTGGTAGCACATACTGTTTTCTATATACACCGTAATGAAATCTTCTGATAAATCTAAAGACGATCATTTATTTTCTCCCACTTGTACCCATTTTTTTAAACCCGTATAACACTAAAATATGGCACTTGATTAACTGCATGCTAACATAGGTTAGTATTTAAGTTTTTAGAAAATAATACACAAAATATTTTTGTATGGAAATAAATAGTGCTATTACTTGTCAAAATATTCGCCTTTAGAATCAATACATTTTTTTCATTCGAATAAACCAATTATCAACATAGTTATGCCATTCAGAAGTTGGTATAGCAGAGGCATGTGATTTATAAGCTTCAACTACTTCTTTTGGGTTGTTAAATCGTTTATTTTTTATTTTGGGGAACGAGAAAAAAATCATTGAGTGCTAAATTCGTCCAAGATATATCTCTTCCACAGAATCTCACATGTACAGACACACACAGGCATCATTTCATAAACGTTTGATTCGAGTTAATGAACGCTCGAAACGTGTAAATCTGTCAAGAAATCGAATACAAATTATAGACCCCGTCGTAATAGACATTATACTATGTATGTCGGAACGAAATGAAAATAGCGAAGTTGCTAAGATTCCATAACTTGGGACACGAAAAGGGTTGAACATTACTTTCAAATTGCTATACTTTGGATACCGAAGCAAATTTGCACCGCTTATTAGTGCCCTATATTTATCACACCGTGCCTTAATGTACCTGCATCATTATTTTCCAACAGTGTCTTTTGCGCTGACTAAACTAGATAATTTTTACATCTTTGTATTAAATTATTAACTATAAGGTACTACATTTACTACTTTTAGTTCCAAATTATTTTATATAAAACGATAACTTTCTTTCGTTGCTGATACACAGAAAAAAAAATCTGATGTGGGCAACACATGACTTTCCTTATATAATGAAATGAATTTACTACTTTCACAGTAAAATAAATAGGTTTTTCTTCTAGTAGATACTAATATCCTTTCTAAGATATTGAATTTTCGACAATTAGCCGTCATTTACATTGATTTATCGTCGTTTCTATCCATTTGGCGAAATTTTCGTTAATTTGGCAACATTTCAAAAAGTCGCTAAGTTGGCGACATTCCGCCAATTTCGTCGCTAAAATCTCGCCAAGCGTTATGGACGAGGAAATAAGTTATATATATATATATATATATATATATATATATATATATATATATATAACTTATTAGATATTGAATTTTCGACATATATTATATAACTATTATTATATATTTATATATTATATAACTTATTAGATATTGAATTTTCCACAATTAGTCGTCATTTTCATTGATTTAGCGTCATTTTTATCCATTTGGCGAGATTTTCGTTAATTTGACAACATTTCAAAAAGTCGCCAAGTTGGCGACATTCCGCCAATTTCGTCGCCAAAATATCGCCAAGCGTTATGGACGAAGAAATAAGTTATTCTTACAGCAGATAAATTGGCGTTCAAATGCAAAAGTATTACTCAAAGTACCTTTTTTCATGAATGGAACGAGCTAGATCCACGAGAATGATGTCACCCAATTTATCGCATGATATTATATATGAAAAGTGAATATGTTTCTCAATAGGAAATATTTTTTTTTCCATTTTATATGACTTTTTGATAATTTTTTTGAAAAATGTGCAATATCTCGAGAACGGTTCATGTTAGCGTTCTAAAATTTATGTCAATCGTTTTCTAATGAAAAATTACATAAGAAATGTCTATTTACGTAACTTTATTATTGGTTTTGATTTTTTGATAATTTTTTCAAAATTTCATTCGAAAATTTAGGGGGTTCTGAACATTCGATTGCGTATAAGAACAATAGGCTTCCAGTATTTACAGATTGTGATTTTTGTACCAAATTTGGTTCGAATCGGTCCATTCGTTCGTCAGTTATCGTCTCCACAGACACACACACACACACACACACACACACACACACACACACACACACACACACACACACACACACACACACACACACACAGACATCACTTCAAAAATGTTTGATTCGTGATCAGGGATGCTTGAAACGTGCTCTCCCGTCGAAAACTCGAATTCGAATTTTCGACCCCGTCACAATACTTTCCTTATACATTATGTATATAAGGAAAGTAAAAATCGATGGAAAGCTGTAATTTAAAACATCGTCTGAGGAAATATCCTTCCACATGCATGGATAATTCACTATAATTAAAAAAACCCAGCCAATATTTAGAATTTTTCAAAAATTGATGGCATCATTTGGGGGGAAAAAACGAATCAATCAACTATAGGAGGAAAATGCATTTTCTGCACTGATCATTAAAATGTCCGCAATCATTAGACAGTAAGTACATTTATTTCGTAATTTCAAATTGAGAACGAGAATGAAATTCGGTTTTTCATTTTAATTTTCGTCTGCGTTAAGAGCAGGTGGCGATCGTTATTACACTCGTTTTTTCGTTCGTTAGTGGCACTTCTCATTATTATACGGCGGCGTGTTTGAAGAATACCTGTGGAATGAGATTTACCTGCGGCAGTATTTTAATAAGCGCAAATCATAATCGCCACTTTTATAGGCTCTTTTCGCGGATTTTGCAAGAATGTGGAATGTTGAAAGCACGATTACGAAAATATCTATTATCGCGAACTCTGTGGAGTAGATAGGATTATTTGTGGACATAAAGCTTTGAGTTAAGGCAACCACCATTCATCCGCAATTTTTTTGTAGTTTTCACAGTTTCCAAAACAAGACCTCTGGTTTATTTTTGTCCCCAGATCTGCCCCACATTAAATTTTTTTTATAAGAAAGTAAAATTTGGGCAATCAACAATTTATTAAACGTGTCCTACTTTTAATTTATATATACTGCATAAAATAAAAAAGAAATGCATAAAATTAATGCCGGCGTTCGGAATACAGTCATTTTAACCGACGCTTAGCAAGAGCGAAATGGATAGGGGCCACTAAATGTGACACATATATTTAATATAAGTTTGAATATCCAAAGCCATTTCAAATGAGTGTATAAAAGTGACTCTATATACAGTTTTGTCAACAACATAGTATATTTATAGTCCTGTTCATATGGAAATTGCGGTATATAATGCAGTATATGATGCGGTATATGATGCGGTACATACAGCATCCATGGGCAGGTTTCACTCTTATTATGCAGTCGTCAGTATGGAATAGTGATAGCTTAAATGGTAGCAAGAAAAACAAGAAAGATCAATCATGCTTAAAGCATTGATTATGAAACACTTTCCAACTTCAATGCAATTTTATTTAAACAAGTCTAAAATGCAATACATTCCTCGGTAATATTTTGAAACTTATCACAATACTGCATTAATTTATTATATTTGAAAACTTAAACCTTCATCGAAAAAAATGAACTTCATTCAAATGACGGCATTGAAATATAAATTGCAATTTAAATTGGACAATTTAAATATCACCTAAAATTTTCGAAGCAATTTGTGAATTTTAAATCCGCTTAAAAAATGTTTGAAAAATTAGGTCCCATAGGGTTCAATGTATTTCATTTTTTCATCGCGGTTTTAATCCAAAACTAATTGGGTGATATTATTCATTTATATTCCCATAGGTCCAACAGACCGTCTGAACACCATACTAAAATTTCATTTTGATTAAGTCATTTCTACGGCAGTTATCGTGCTAACGGATAGGCAGACAGACAGACAGATAGACAGACAGACAGAATGAACAAAGTTATAAACACTTTTCAACTTTGTTGCAAAGTGTTAAAAAATGACATAGTACAATTTTTAGGTTATTTTGTTCCACTTTTGATTGTTTTATAGATATAAGAAGTAAATTAGGATTTATTTTTATGCAAAACTTAAAGCTTGATTTGCTTGCCTACATAATTAACTTAATTATAAATAAAAAAAACAAGAAAGATCAATCATGCTTTAAGCATTGATTATGAAACACTTTCCAACTTCAATGCAATTTTATTTAAACAAATCTAAAATGCAATACACATTCCTCGGTAATATTTTGAAACTTATCAAAATACTGCATTAATTTATTATATCGAAAAAATGAACTTCATTCAAATGACGGCATTGAAATATAAATTGCCTGGTTTAAACATCTCTAAAATGTTATAAATTCCTAGGTAATAGTTTTAGAATTATCATAATACTACGATAATTTATTATATTTGAAAACTTCATCGAAAACAACTGAAATTAATTCAAATGACGTCATAGAAAAAATAACACGCCTGGATCTCTCTATAAAAACAGGATTTCATTCATAACTTTCTCCCATTCATTTCATTCATCACAATACTATAATAATTTATTTTATTTAAACATTTTGTTTAAGACCATGGAGCTACAAAAAATTAAACTCTATGCTTGAAACTTCATCGAAAAAAATCGTCCTTCTCTTTATGAAATCAATTAATATTTCATTCATATCAGCCATGCAGACTCCATGGACTAAATTATTTTGTGTTAAAAAAGTACAGGAATTCTAATACAACTCATTCTATATATTTTGCTGTTTACATTTTACATAGGTGAAAAATAGGCTTAGTTGTAGAAATAATCAAATTTAGATGAGCATTTAAACTCAAATATATTGTCATTGCGTTGTTTCAGTATGTAGATGCACAGAATTTAAGTAAAAATAAAGTAGTTTTAGGACGGATACAACACTCAATATGAATTAAAAAGAACTTAAAAAAATCACGATTTTGAAACAAGATGGATGCCATATATCATTTTGAAGTGGGTCATGTGATCGTTTTATATCATGGTCACGTGATCGTTTCATATAAGATGTGTAATTATTATTTTAATTTTTATTTAAAAAACTACTGAATATATTTCGCTGAATTTTTTTTATATATTTTATGGAACAATTTGAATATTACCTAAAATTTTCGAAGCAATTTGTGAATTTTAAATCCGCTTAAAAAATGTTTGAAAAATTAGGTCCCATGGGGCTCAATGTATTTCATTCTTTCGACCCGGGTTCAATCCAAAACTAATTGGGTGATATTATTCATTTATATTCCCATAGGTTCTACAGACTGTCTGAACAACATACTAAAATTTCATTTTGATTAAGTCATTTTTACGGCAGTTATCGTGCTAACGGACAGACAGACAGACAGACAGAATGAACAAAGTCATAAACACTTTTCAACTTTGTTGTAAAGTGTTAATTACTACCTGCCACAATTATTTTAAACTTAATGTGAAACGACAAATTCAATTTTGTTATGCTGTCAGCATTAGATTCTATAAATATTGAACTGAATTTATTACGTCAATATTTATGAAATTTATAATTTAGTTTATTGGTACTCCTGAAGACATACATATCAAGTTTTATGAAATTTTTTTTAAAGATATTTGAAATTTTAGTTTGATTCTTTCCAAATGTTTTTTTTGGTCCAAATGTTTTTTCTGTGAAAAAAGTAAACTTTATCTCCAGAATGGTTTGCGACGACCTGTAAACAATTATTAAAAATAATTTCAAATCATTCGTGCGATCAATATTAGGAAGAATATTCGTTTTATTTATTTATTTATTTTTATAATTTCTTTCATTTTATATCAAAAGCGTGCGATTTCTCGAGAACAGTATCATCATGTAAATCATGTGATTTGCGTTTGATAACGAGTTACATGCATAAAATAAATTATGAGAGAAAAATATGATTTTTAAAGTCCTCCCGCATACACAACAGTGGTGCACGAAAAGTAGAATATTTTTTTTTAATCTCATACGAAATTGAACCAAATTGTTGGCGTCGAAATATTCAATTCAAAATAAAACTCTATAAATCGTATTATTATTCAAAATTAATATTATGCAAAATTGTTGAAGGGAAATGGGGAGTGTAGGCAGATGAAAGAGTTTCGGCAATTTTGTATAATGTCAATTTTATATAATGACAAAAAATGTATATATAGTATTGTTGCGAATTGAATCTGCACCAACAATTTGGTTCAATTTCGTATGTGAATAAAATTTATTTTCTACTTTTCCGTGCATCGCTGTTGCATAGGGTAAGACATTAAATAACTTGTTTTTCTCATAATGCATTTTTTACTTTTCATTTTTCTTTAACGTGAATTTGCGGTTAAACCTATGTAGAATTATACATGGATCGACGCTTTAGAACCAGGAAAACATTTCATTCGGAGACATTAAACCGCAATTCACAAAGAAAATGAATGAAAATAGAAAACATAGCCATGACGTTCGTAAATGACGTAACGACGTAACGTAATGGCGTGAAAATTTGATAGATCAAAATGTTTTTCAAGGCGAGACGGTGTGCCGAGTTTCAGCTCTCTACGTTCCCTGGGAGCCGAGAACGAGCCTGTTAAATAGGACACACGTAAACTCCGTAACGAAGTAACATAATGAGGTGAAAATTTTATAGATGAAAATGTTCCGTGCCGAGTTTGAGCTCTTTATATGCCCCCCGGGAGCCGAAAAGGAGCCCGTAAATGATGAAGCACGTAAATGAATCACTAATGTAATGACGTGAAAATTTGATAGGTAAAAAATTGTCGACAAGGTGAATCTGTGTGCCGAATTTCATCTCTCTACGCGGTCCAGGAGTTGAGAAAGAACATGTAAAAGATGTTGAACGAAGGGACAGAGTTCACGTGAAGTAAGTTAATAAAAGGTGTAAGGAAAAACATATTTTAAAAACATTTTTTAACATAATTAGATTTTAAATATTTTTTCGATTCTCGAACATGAAATGTTCCGAAAATTGAAGATTTTTCGCGAGTAATAAATAAATAGTACTATATTTTGCTTTAGAATTTGTATGTACTTGATAAATTACTGCAGCCGACTTCTTGGGTTCGAGAGCTTTTTGAACCCCAATAATTTTATTGTGGGTTCCTTGAATCCCTAATGCTTTTATGCATATTTAGTGAAAAAAAAGGTATGCATACATGCATAAATTCTGTTTTCTGTTATTAATTCTTCAACTTTTTCATTATTCATTCCCTGTTTACTATGTATAAAGTCACATGTATAGAAATTTTCCCTTCAGGCTGTTTATTGTACAAGATTTTAACTCAGAAATGATTTAAAGAGAAATTCATTGACATTTTTAACATTGGTAAAAACACCTAAAATTAAATTTTACATTTTTTTGTAATTTTTATAAAGAAGAGTGAGTTAGAAATTCACACAGTATCTGAATATTTTATTATAATAATGTGGCGCCTACAAAAGCAAAACAAATGAAATAAATAATTATCTAGAGAAAAAAAAAATATTTTTCTGTACTTCACTGTAATTTGCTTCATTTTAGCATTTCAGACGTCTTATTGTGCCAGATAATATGACTGAATAAAATGTAAATTAGACTTAAATCCTTTAAAAACTGATTCGATTTAAAATTTCCTGAACCTCGAATAATTTTTCAAGTTGGCACCTATGAGTTACTGCGAGTACTTCTACTATATTATGCAGTAAAAGTAATAAGCTGTAAAAGTTCCCCCGTCATATCTAAAATACCCAACTTGTAGTTTATAAACATATTTTTTCCCACGGAACGTTTACACAAAAATCGTAACGGTCGAAGAACGTACGCCTACAGCTGTTAGCACGGAGAGAGGGACAGGAGGAGATAATAGAACAACGTTCGGGGCACGTGCCACTCATATTATAATGTGGGTGATGATAGTGTGGTGCAGGAAAAACCGTCTGCTACGTACGGTCGGAAGAGAAAGAGCCGTTGAAGATGACCGTTGAAACTTTCCCTGCATCGGATTCTCTCTCAATCCTGCGGCCGACTGCGTGGGAATGGGAAAAACGATCTAATAATAAATACTCCTCGGATTTACAGGAAACGCGCTACCGTGACAGAGAATGTGTGTGGGAATGAAAGTGTGGTGTGGGACAAAATATGACTTTCCCGTCACACTGAAATATTTCATTAGAAAATTTTAAAATAAACGGAGGAAACTTTATATCAAAAATATAAATCAGAGTTTAAAATCAATGTGAATAACGCACTCATTTGATATTTTCAGTTAGTTTTGAAGTGCTATTTTTGCAAGCAACATCACTTTAAAATCGCAATTTCATGAAAAAACGAACAACTTAGAAACTATTTTATTCGTTTGAAAATGTATTGGCAAATTATTATTATTATTATTATTATTATTATTATTGTTGTTGTTGTTGTTGTTACTATTATTATTATTATTATTAGTAGTAGTATGTTATTATTATTATCATTATTATTATTATATTATTATTAGTAGTAGTAGTAGGAGTATTATATTATTGTTATTATCAGTATTATTATTATTATTATTATATTATTATCATATTATTATTATATTATTATCATATTATTATTATCATCATCATCATCATCATATTATTATTATTATTATTATATATTGTTATTATTATGTTAAAATGAATTTGAAAATGTCACTCTTTCAAAACTGCCGTATTTGTAAAACAGTGCGAATCAGAATATAATATGTCGTTTAGAATATTTAAATAACACAAAAATATTTTAATAATAAAAATAATAATATTTCTTACTTGACAAAATAAACGGTCCCTATTTAGTTGAAAATCAATAAGGTAACCCAATTGAAACTTGACTTATATATCATATATCATATCATAATTACATTATATTACATTACATGTGGCATACTCAAATAGAGGTGTAAAAGTTGCAAATGCACCTCCATAAATTTCTTGAACTATTCTAAAATATTCATACTGTAATAGACTAAGAATTAAATAAATTTTAAAATACAAACTTTTAGATAATTTAAATTTAATTTAATTTCAAGTTTGTGTAATTATTAAATAATTTAGGATACTACCAATGGAGTCTTTGCAGGAAGATATTTTTTCAACAATTTAAGAAATCAATTGTTTTATTTCTATATGTAGCCATATTTGACTTGTTGTAGCTTGATGGCATGTATGGGTTTGATCGCATGCATTTACAGTGTATTTGGAATACAATGAAATTCTAATAGATAAAAAAAGAAGATTATTTAAAATAGAATTTATTATTTAGAGCCAAATTTAAATTGGTTTAAAAGCGTTTATAATTATTGTTATGACATTGATGTAATCTGTAAGTTGATTGGTCTTTAATTGCTAATTAATGAAAACTTATATGGCAGTACTAATTATAATGAAATATTTATTAATTTTAATAATTAATATATATAAAGGAAATATTTTTAAGTAATTAACGGTTAATAAAATGTTTTGCAGCCCGTGAAAACAGTCTTTGTACGTAACTATATTATATTATAATATAATATAATATAAAATTTAATACAAAAAAATAAATAAATAAAAAAAAACTGCTTTGGAGAATTTTTTTTTTTGTAAATATATGAAACTACTTAAAATGTAAAAATAATAAATGTAACAATATAAAATCGATAAAAAATGCTGTGATTTGTTTGATTATAGAATACAAATTATTAGAAATTAAAGATTTCCAAAGCATTATATCCTATAGAGAACAATCATAATTTTCGGAACAGATTGCACTCAATACAGAAAATTGATAGTTTGGAATTTATTTTGCATGCAAGATGTAATAATGTGCAAAATGTAATGAATCAAATCCATCCGCTTAATTTACTTGTTGCCAGCTGTATTTAAAAAATAATTGTTTAAAAATTAAAGAAATTCTCAAAAGAACAATTTACAAAAGAAAGTTCAAGGCAAGATACTTTAGGACTTGGGTCTCTGTCACCAATCGACTGACCAGACCGCCCGGGCATTCTGATTAATGACAATCTCGACCATGTCAGGCATTATTAAAACTAGGCCCAGTATATGCTTTTGTGACCATAAAAGGCGAAATCAGAACTTCGTTCTATGAGATTTTCAATTTCTACTAAAACTACCTCGCAGAGTACCCACTGAAGGTGAGTACCGGTACAGGTGGCTGTGATTGAAGGTTCCAGAGTACACAACGTAGTTTGTATGGACAAATTTACCGAAATTTCCACCTTGCAAAAACCACTTTCCCAAACATCTCCAAAAAACTGCTAGCCATAACCACTTCTTTCGGGAAAGCCGCAGGGTGTATATTCCCAAAGAAATACCCCCTCCCTCCTTTAAAGTTCCTTTCCAAATTTTGCTGCCCCCCTCTCCATTTTTCCCATCATCCCATAAACCACGTCTTCTTACGGGCACCCCCCTCCACCTCCTCCGTGAGAAGAGTTCCTCAGTTCCGGACTAGCAAAGGAAGTGCATAGGAAGTAAGGAAGCTCGGTTCTGTTCTAGAATGTGGGAAAAACACGAATATTGGATACCGAGGCGCTCTATCATATACTTTCACCTGAAGATTTAGTGACAGACTTTTACCGCTCATGACATCCTTTCTCGAGGATGAGTTATGCCCAGGGGAGAGACAAGTGGAAGATCTTTAAGTGATTTAGGCTCCATGTTGTGCTAAGTTGGTGTTTATCGTCGCTTAGCACCTACTAAAACTTTTTTTTAGGACTAGGAATTCGTCTTCAACTTCAGACGGATGTTATGAAAGGATATTTTAAATGGAAAATATAATTTTCTCCAGAGCCTCTTGTTGCTAAATACTTATAAATGTGACATTGTATATAAGGCAATCTATACACTCTGCAATTCCAGTCCATTTGATTTTGGGTTAATTGTCCATATTAGAATATTCTTTCTTTTGCAAAGCAATTCTTCGGATTCGGGTGGAGTTAGGGGTACGACAAAAGGAACATAAAATCCCTCACCTGAAGCGCGAAGTATTTTTGAGTTTATGAGTGACGAATGTCCAATGATCTATATCCAATTGGTCAAACTCCTCTTTCATAATAAATCACTCGACCCCCAAAACCCAAATTGAAACTCAAAATATCACGTCTTGCAATTCCATTTTTACCCGGAAAGGAGACAAAGGGTCATTTTACGCAGAAAATCGCAGGCAACTCTTGTGCAAAATCTCTGAATATTGACGATTCTTAAAGTACCCATGTCTCAGAAGGTAATCAAACCACTCCGGCTGGCTAGGCAGAGCTCTCTGTTGAGACGATTATATTTCGTACTATATTTGAGCCCTGCACCGTCCTCCTTCAGATTTCTGATTAAAATGCAATTTATGATCTGTACGACTTCCCTATTCCTCTGTTTAATGCAAAGTAAAGTCGTGAGAAAATTACAATTTCAGTATAAGCCAGACTTTAGATATCCACCACATCTAATTTGCACGATTACATTTCTCGGGCACCACTGTAAAGAACGTATGTCTTAGCGGGGAATTGAACCTCGGATACTTGGATGACTAGACGACTCTCTATCCATTGAGATGATTATATTTCAATCTATAGTTGAAGTAAGCTCAACAACGGCAAACCTAGTGCATGTATAAAATTAACCTTCACAAGACATTTTCAGCAAGGATACGGCGAATGCTATACTTTGCAAAGCAAGATTTATTTTAAAATTCAAAACTGGAATCAGTTGTGATCGCGAATCAAATCCTGATTTCCTTTTTTGCGTCCAGTCATGCTGACAACTACACCACTCCCTTGTCCCTTATGCGTTGAATCACTTTATATTCCCTCCATTCGAAGCAAGGTCGGGTGGGATCGCAACCCTCTGCTACTTCCAGATATTTATTTTTATATCGGGTACCAATTAGAAAAGCGATTGACTTACTCTGACAATAAAACTCAGCCAGAACCGAGAATCGAAAGCCAAGCCCCCTGAACTGCGCCCTTACAAACAACTACGCAATTCTAGCCATAAAAGGAACCACCCTCCCAGTGGCGTTATTCGAATTTTGGTGCAATTTACAAAATACTTCAGCACGCCCTTTCCCCAAATACATATTATTTTTGGCTCTGTTAGAAAAGCCAAAAATATATTCAAGGAGTGGTTTGCTCGCGGGGGTTGCCCTCGGACAATCCGAGTTCGATTCCCGCCCTGTCCAAACTGTACCCCTGTTTACGCGGAATACGGGCACGTTAAATATGTGGGATTGTAAGTCCTTCCCAGAGGTTAATTGCAGGGGAAGGCGGGTATATGGTCCTTGTGGATGTTGCTCCCATTGGGTTCGTGTCTAAATTGGGTGACATTCCCGCTGCCGTTCAAACACAGATACCTTACGCTTTCGGATACGTCGGATGGTCTGGGTTGAAGAGGAAGAAGAAAAATATGTTTAATACATTTTTTTAGAGGAAAAATAGTTTTTCTATTTTAATTTGTACTTGCCCTCTACTGTATCAATTTTAAGTAACTAAAATTAATGGGTAAAATGACAAATTGCGTTTAGATTGATAATTTTATTTTATTTATGATTTTCATTGATACGGATGGTTAGATTGGTGCACTGGAAATGTTACTCAAAATTACTACAAACTTTTGTCTTTGGAACAATTTACGCTAGAATCCCGGGAATGATATTTTTTTACAACTTTCTGGTGAGACAGCTCATCAAACTTTTTTTTTTATTTCATATGAAATAGTATGAATGATACGGCATTCTAGGTTGCAATTTCAAACTATAGTAGTCATTAAATTCGACACCAACACAATAAAAATCTGATGTGAGCAACACATGACTTTCCTTATATAATGCAATGAATTTACTAATTTTACAGTAAAAAAAAAAATAGGTTTTCTTATAGTAGATACTTATATTCTTTCCAAGATATTGAATTTTCGACAATTAGTCGTCATTTTCATTGATTTAGCGTCATTTTAATCCATTTGGCGAGATTTTCGTTAATTTCACAACATTTCAAAAAGTCGCCAAGTTGGCGACATTCCTACTAAATTCGCCGCCAAAATCTCGCCAAGCTTTACTGACGGAGAGATAAGTTATTCTTATAGTAGATAAATGACTATTGGCGTTCAAATACAAAAGTATTACTCGAAGTATCTTTTCTCATGAATGGAACGAGCTAGATCTACGAGAATGATGTCACCCAATTTATCGCATGGTATTACATATGAAAAGTGAACATGTTTCTCAATAGGAAATACATTTATTTTATTTTATATGACTTTTTGATAATTTTTTTGAAAAATGTGCAATATCTCGAGAACGGTGCATGTTAGCGTTCTAAAATTTATGTTAATCGTTTTCTAATGAAAAATTACATAAGAAATGTCTATTTGCGTAACTTTATTAGCAGTTTTGATGTTTTGACGATTTTTTCAGAATTTCACTCGAAAATTTAGGGGGGTTCTGAGCATTCGATTACGTTTAAAAACAATAGGCTTCCAGTGTTTATGGATTGTGATTTTTGTACCAAATTTCGTGCGAACCGGTCCATTCGTTCGTCAGTTATCGTCTCCACAGGCTCACTAACCCCCCCCCCCCCACACACACACACAGACACACAGACATCACTTCAAAAATGTTTAATTCGTGATCAGGGATGCTTGAAACGTGCTCTCCCGTCGAAAACTCGAATTCGAATTTTCGACCCCGTCACAATACTTTCCTTATACATTATGTATATAAGGAAAGTAAAAAAGCTGTTGATAATAACTTTTCTGAATATCAAAAATCCCTTCAGATTGAAGCAAAAATGACATTTCTGTTAACACACTAAATAAGAAAACACACCGAATCTCATTTCCCGAAAAAGGATTCAATTGTTTGATTTTTCCGATTTTGCAGCGAAAAGGATGTAAAAATGTGTTTTTATTACTTCTGGCCTGGCTCGTGAATACCTTGAATATAATTTTCATGCGACAAAATTATTTAATTATTGTAAAACGATTTTTCAACAATTATAAAAATTGTATCGTGTTGTATTTATAACATTATTTCATCTTTTCTTTGCAGCGAAAATGTATCAGTAGTGATTTTATTCTTTGTGAAATGCAAGGTGATGCAAGTTTTTATTTTGTTATTATTTAATCCCCTTCTATCATCACCCCTAATCTGAATTTTCAATTTTGCGATTTTTTCGAATCGAGTGAGACCGAAACCGAGATTCTGGCTCGAATAGACGTGCTCGATGATTTTGAAACGTTGTTTTAAGTTTTTTGATTACTTCGCACCGCTACCCGTAATTCGAATTTTTGAAATTTTAGATTTTTCTCTTGATTCCAAAGCTGAGACGAATCACGTGACACCAAAGCTAAGATACTATAGCTATAGTGAAAATGCTCGATGACTTTGATACACCATTCCCTCACTCACTGACTCAATCAGTTCAGTGGATATTACACATAATATTCAATGTAATATGCACTATATAATATGCACTATAGTATGCACTATATAATATGCACTATATAATAAACATAAAATCCTGCACAGGAGGTCCTGGAAAGCGGAGAGGAGTGATGTATTAGGATGTTGTGAAATGGAAATTTTTATGAAAATCGTTGGAAAAGGAGGGTGCATAAAAGTTTTTATGGAGGAAGGGAAGGGGGAAAAGACAAACTTAATGTGTTTTATACATGCATAAGGTTTTCTTTAGCGTATGGAAAGTAAGAAATGAAACATCTTTACATTACACAAGTTGCGAGTTTTAGATAAGAATTTCAACTTCAAAATATGAAACGCTTAGCCAAATGATGAATGTTTATAGCATATTTATCTTATCAATAATATTTTATCGGAAGCACGAGCTCACGATCTGCGGCTTGACTTTCAATGAGTCGTTATAGTGATCTTTTAAACCCGAGGTATGCAATCGTTTACTATAACGGAGCACCAGCAATATATTTAATTCCTCCAGGGAGCACCAGCACGAGTCACATTTTCTTAGTGAGAACCAGCACGAGTCACATTTTCTTAGTGAGAACCAGCACGAGTCACATTTTCTTAGTGAGCACCAGCACGAGTCACATTTTCTTAGTGAGAACCAGCATGAGTCACATTTTCTTAGTGAGCACCAACACAGTAGAGAGTAACAAAAGGGAAATATCTACAGACAAGTAAATATATGTGTATTCTACATTAATTAAAATTAATATTTTCGCTTTCACAAATTTTGCAGCATTTTAACACAAATAAGGACTTAAACTACGGCTGCAAATGTGGTCTTTAAGTAGAAGTTTTGTCCACTGAAATACCTAGAATTTATTCTTAATGTTTTTTATCTTAAAATTACATTAAATATAAATATAAATCTCTAAATAGAAAAAAAGCAGCATATTATAGAAAAATAATAGTATCAATCGGTTTCGAAGGCAATAAATTCTTCGTCAGGACACACAAGAATACAAATTAAACATTCTGGATAAATGGCTTTAAGAGACTTGGAGAATCAATAGACGAACAGGAAATTCCTTCCTAGCACTCCCTTGATCTGTATTTCTTAAATCAACTGTTAACACTTTTGTAGCTCGATGCAGACGGTATCCACAATTTATGGCTTTTACATACAGGGTGTTTAAAAGAGATTGAATGACTCAATATCTCTTATAACAAACTAATAAACAAACTTTATAAACTCTATGTATCTCTATAAACAAAAAAATGCTCTCGTGGACTGTGTCTCGGTGAAAAAGTTCTTGGAAAAGAGATTGCATGGCTCAATATATCTTATAACAAACTATAAACAAACTTTATGAACTCCATGTATCTCTCTAAACAAACAAATGCTCTCGTGGACTGTGTCTCGGTGAAAAAGTTCTTGGAAAAGAGATTGCATGACTCAATATCTCTTATAACAAACTATAAACAACTTTATAAATTCTCTGTATCTCTCTAAACAAACAAATGCCCTCGCGTCTCTGTGAAAAAGTTCTTGGAAAAGAGATTGCATAACTCAATATCTCTTATAACAAATAAACAAACTTTATAAATTCTATGTATCTCTATAAACAAACAAATGCTCTCGCGGACTCTGTCTCTGTGAAAAGTTCTTGGGTAACGGCACTTAAAATTACCGTACAGAATAAATATCAGTAAACTAAAAGTAAATAGATTAATTAAATTAAATTAAATTAAAAAACACCGCAATATTTACTTCCTATTGCGTCATCAATTCATAATACAATTACATTAAGAGCTATTTTACCAATAAATTTGTTGATCTCTATAATACCTATTGTACTGATATTGATATTTCTAATTTGACTCCTGCCCATTTTAAAAAAGCCTGTTTTAATGCAGTTGGACATGTATACTACTTAGTATTATTGTATTTTATGCTCTGTTCTCTTTTATATTTGTGTGGTTACTGTAACAGGATTTCAACTGTAGTTGCCACGTAAATTGAATAAATAAATAAATAAATAAACATATTTCTCGGAAACTGTCTTTCCTGTTCTCACCTTGAGAAAGGCGCAAACAGCGACCTAAACTAAGAATTTGAAGATAATCTTAGAGTGGCTATTTCAAATATAAATCCAAAACGGAGAGCATAATTCAAAAGATTCAATCGCAAATTTCACACGAGAACCCTCAAATATTGTGTGTATTTATTTTTTCTGTTGATAGTTGCTATTTTGTATTTCAATATGAATATGCATAAATATATAGATTTTAATTCAAATTTTACATTAAAATTGCCAAAAATTGTACATAGTTCAAACACTATGCTACTAAATTATTATTATTATTATTGTTATTATTAGAATTATCATTATTATTAATATAATTTTTATTTATAGTGACAAGCAACAGAATAAAATCTAAAGCACCTGTTGCCCTAATATAAGTTTATTTATAATTTAAATTTATAAGTCGGTAAGAATTATACTTTTGCACAAGGATTGGAAAGTTAGCTTGAATTATTTAAAAATTCGAACTCAATATATTCGAATAAACATCTCTGTGTGTGTGGACAAGGTAGTTCAAGAACGAGTGCACCTAACATTATCACATTTAATAGATATAAACATAACGTGAAAAACAGGAACTATATAGAATGTTTAGTAATTTTCATAATTAGAACTCAAATTATTTGAAATTAAGATTTTTGTAGCATTATTTCCGTTGAAAACAATGATAATTGGTGAAACAATAATGGGACTATGGAAGTACATACAATAAGGGGGAGGGGAATTATTCAGACAACACTATGGAAGTTAGAGATATCAAAATCGTTTATATTAACATAAATAAGACAAATACATCCAATTTATCGGCTTCATTAAGCTATTGTTAACTTAAAAAAGTTTTTTAAAAGCATTTTACGAAATATTTTGAAAGGGAAAATTTAGGTATAAAATTTGAAAAGATACATTTTTTTTAAAATTTCATTCTAATAATTGTTGTGATAGCAGTGCAATTAATAGATTGTGTAAGTATGCGAGACTCACACTTCAACTATTTTGCTTTTGTATCCAATTGAAATCTCAATCCGATATAATTTTTTAAATGATTGTAACTACTTTCATTCTGTGCACTGATATAAAATTAAACTTTGACTTCAGTAGTCCTAAAAAGTGAAAATAATTTACTTTCACTGAGAATTTTCGAATATTTATTTGTTCGACCTTTCAACTCCTCTAATCCTTTAACTCGTGAAGATGATTTCTCAGTGAGAGGGGAAAAAAAGAAAAAAATGAGATTTCCACATTTTCTGACAATTTCCCACGGACTATATTTATTTCTCGCGAACCACTGTCAAAAGCCAAAGTAATATACACAATCACACAGCGTCAATCAGTGAATGAGGCGGAGCGTCGCATGCGCGGGTTGCCAGAAAGGACTTGTATCGTTTTTTTGGCGAGATTTGAATTCATATTTTATCACGAGAGAAAGTTTGTGTAGAAATATTTAGAATTTTTTTAACTTGGCGCGTCACGTTCATGGTTGTCTTGCCAATATTGCAATAAAAAAAACTTATCGAATTGCGTTTAAATTTGCTTGATTTCAGTTGTCAATTGTTAAATATTTGTGATTTTTATTTTTTCGTACTGTAGAATAGAGAAAGCAGTTTTAATAAATATAAAGTTCGATATTTTGATGGAAATACGATGCACTCAAATGCTGGGACCCCGCAAAACTCTTGGGAGCCCATCTTCCGTACTCAATGTACATTTTCTTACTTTAAACGTTTTATGGTGGGCCCCCTGAATTTTAGGGGCCTACCTTTGGAAAGATGTACGACCATAATTCAAGAGCAAACATACGTATCAAATGAAATTTCTTATTTATATTATATTATACCAGCACAAATACCCGTTATTGCTCGTATAAATAATAGACGTGTAAATTCCAAAAGCATTCTAATGCATAATGTTATTTAAAAAATTCATTAGAAAAATTTTTGATTCCTCTGTGAAAAATAAATGATGTAGAACGTTCTAAGTTATATAAATCATATGCAGATCTAAAGATCATCCTGGTTCTATTTGCAAATCATTTCCCAAAATTTAGTGCAGCTCAATTCGACTTGCTCATACCGACATCCATTTTTATACAGATTGCAATTATTTTTTTTGCAAGAAAATTTTTGAAAAATCGATATTGTTGGTTCAAATGATCACAATTATAGCATATTAGCCTTAGTTTAAAGGGTTTGAAAAAATTCGATTCGATTGATGCAAAGTTTGACAATGTACCCCATTAAGGGTAATTTGCTTCTCCTAGGGGGTTAACGATTTCACTAACACAAAAGTTGCATCATGGTTATTTTTCACTACGATGATTGAAACTGTTACGTTTCGTGATCGAGTCATAAATAGCCTTTTTAATGTGTAATTATATCGAATTTTGTCCTATGCCGCCATGTTAAGAAAATATAAAATAGCTCATAAAAATAATTTTTTATTGAAAATCAAAAAATTGAAAATCAAATTTCAAATTTTTTTATCTAGATCTAGATTTTGCGTTAACAAAGCCGGATATAAAGTTTCATTAAAATAAACGAATATTTGTAGCAGCTGTACACAAGATATTGATCGTAGACAAACGAAGGACAATCAAAAATCTAAAAACAGTCTAATCTAAAAACAGTTAAAACGTGTTCAGGAGGTCCTAAGACATATATTAGCATCGTAATCTTCATATCGAAAATTTTCTTGGAAACAATACTTTATCATACTATATTGTATAGTATGATAAAGCAAAAAATGAAAAGTAATCGACGTATGCCAAAATGAAGACGCTATTATAATATAGTAAAATATTTCTACACAATTTTTAACCCTGTTGCGAAGATCAGTTAAACGCAATCTGCATTATATGAATTTGAATACATTTAGCTTAGAAAAACAGATAACGTAAAAAGTTGAAAATATTAATAATTTCCATAATTTTGTTTATCTTGTTGCAACAACGGGCAAAATACAATAAATGCAGTGAACGTATTAAACTTAACTATTTGATAATTACTTTATTATTCAGAGGTGAAGAAAAAAAAATATCGACTACTTATAATTTGACTTTAAATAAAACACTGGCACACCTGTTCTTCTTGCGGAGTATACAATATACAGAAACTTAGTGTCATTCGTTTTCTAATGATAAATTACGTATAAAATCATTATTTACCTTACATTTTTAAGTCCATATTATTTAATGATTTTTCAAAACTTCTGAAAATTGTGGGGAGGGGGGGGGGCGGAGTTCCAAACATTCGATCGTGTTTATAATCAATAGAGTTCCAGTATTCACTGATTGCAATTATCGTACTAAATCACGTTTTAAATGTGCTATTTGTTCGTGACATATCGCTATCATATATTCACGCATATACACACTAATATACATGCTCATGCACACACACACACACACACACACACACACACACACACACACACACACAAATAGGCAGAGAGGCACGCACACACACAATCTCGGGTTGCGGTAGCCCAGTGGTTAGCGAGCGGGAATTGTACTCAGTAGGCGAGTTCGATTCCGTCAGCTGCCAAAACTGCCGCCGTGTTCACATGATCTCGTTAAACATGTGGATCCGTAAGTCCTTCCGAGAGGTTGGTGGTAGGGGAAGGAGGGTACGGTCCCTATGGATGCCTCTCCCACTGAGTTCCGGTCTAATTTGGGTGGCTTTTCCCTGCCGTCCAAACAGTTACCTTACACCTTTCTGGTAGGTCGGTCGGTCTGGGTCTCAACAACACACACAATCTCTCAAATGTTCTATTCAAATTCGGGAATACTTGAAATGTGCTCTTTCGTCGAAAACTCGAATTCGAATTTTCGACTTCGTTACGACACTTTTCCCATTCATCATACATGCATATAGGGAATGTAATAATAATAAAAAATAATACAGCAACTTTTGTGTTACTTCGTTAAATCTGGAAATCAAAATATTTTCGGGAAAACAATACTTTCTCCATGAGAAAGTAAAAAAAAAGGAAATGAATAATGTGCAATACTTTTTGATGCCCACGGAACTTCCATTGACAGGCCGGCATTAAAAGCCCGCTCAGGTGGGTTCAAACAACTCGAGTCAATAAACTCGTTTATTTATCCTGAATGTCCGTTCCGCCCAATTCCATTCGGGATGTTTTGTTTTCGATTGGCATCCGGCACTACCCATTGCATCCTCCAAAAAAGATTTCTCAGAAGTTGTTGCTATCCGTAGAATTTTATTGGCTGTGTGTCTGTGTAATATGAAACCCACATAGTGTTGCAAAAAAGTCGACCAAAATAATAATAAAAATAAATAAATAAATAAATAAAATTAATTAAATAAATAAATAAAATAAAATAAATAAATAAATAAAAATTAATAAATAATTTTAAAAAACTGACGGTGGTTTTTATTGGTTTTAACCGGTTTTTATAGTGTTTTTGTTTTGCTTTGTTTTAGTCTAATTAAATATTCCAATTTTAAACAATAACTGTACAATGATCAATTTTATTACTATTATGAATTTAAAAGATATTTCAACAAGAAAGATCAATCACGCTTAAAGCATTGATTATGAAACACTTTCCAACTTCAATGCAATTTTATTTATAAAAGTCTAAAATGCAAAACATTCCTCGGTAATATTTTAAAACTTATCACAATACTACATTAATTTATTATATTTGAAAACTTAAACCTTCATTGAAAAAAATGAACTTCATTCAAACGACGACATTGAAATATAAATTGCCTGGTTTAAATATCTCTAAAATGCGATACATTCCACGGCAATATTTTTAAAACTATCATAATACTACGATAATTTATTATATTTGAAAACTTCATCGAAAAAAACTGAAATTAATTCAAATGACGTCATAAAAAAAATAACACGCCTGGATCTCTATAAAAGCAGTATTTCATTCATAACTTTCTCCCATTCATTTCATTCATCTCAATACTATAATAATTTATTTTATTTAAAAATTAAGACCATGGAGCTACAAGTAATTAAACTCTATGCTTAAAACTTCATCGAAAAAATCGTCCTTCTCTTTATAAAATCAATTAATATTTCATTCATATCAGCCATGCAGACTCCATGGGCTAAATTATTTTGTGTTAAAGAAATACAGCAATTCTAATACAACTCATTCTACATATTTTGCTGTTTACATTTTACATAAGTGAAAAATAGGCTTCGTTGTAGAAATAATCAAATTTGGATAATCATTTAAACTCAAATATATTGTATTTGCGTTGTTTCAGTATGTAGATGCACAGAATTTAAGCAAAAATAAAGTAGTTTTAGGACGGATACAACACTCAATATGAATTAAAAAGAACTTAAAAAATCACGATTTTGAAACAAGATGGATGCCATATATCATTTTGAAGTGGGTCATGTGATCTTTTCATATCATGGTCACGTGATCGTTTCATATAAGAGGTGTAATTTTTAATTTTTATTTTAAAAACTACTGAATATATTTCGCTGAATTTTTTTTTATATATTTTATGGGACAATTTGAATATTACCTAAAATTTTCGAAGCAATTTGTGAATTTTAAATCCGCTTAAAAAATGTTTGAAAAACTAGGTCCCACAGGGCTCAATGTATTTCATTTTTTCAACCCCGGTTCAATCCAAAACTAATTGGGTGATATTATTCATTTATATTCCCATAGGTCCTACAGACCGTCTGAACAGCATACTAAAATTTCATTTTGATTAAGTCATTTTTACGGCAGTTATCGTGCTAACAGACAGACAGACAGAATGAACAAAGTCATAAACACTTTTCAACTTTGTTGTAAAGTGTTAATAAAATTATAGCATAACGATATTTATTTCTCCAGTGAATAGTCAGTGTACATTGGTATTTAATACAAAAACCCTTAACATTGTAGAGTTCTAACCCGTTGTGTCAATGTTGTGTTGTTATATTAATTGTACGGTTCTTGAGGATTTAAGTGCTTTTAATATGAAGTAAATCTCTACTGATAAAATGAGTGTATATTCACCTTAACATTACAGAATGCATCACAACTGTTTTATTTCAAAATCCATTATTAAACCGTTCTCTTACTGGATAACTTAAATAACTACACATAATATATAATGAGAAGCTTCAATTAACGCTCCATCATACTATCCCATTTACGGACGCGTACACAAAGATCTATCCCAAAGATCTTTTACACACTCTAACTTTTACCTTACTAAATAAACTGCTCGATATTAACCTGTAAACTCATATTATAGCAACTTACCTGAGTTTCTTTCCCGAAATCTACTCACACGCCTTCGCGAACAATATGACAGTCCGCATTTTCCAAAATGAACTGTCAAAAGTAGGTTTGATCGGTGGCAAGAGTATGATTCTAGAAAATAGAGTTGAGAAGTTAATTAAATTTAGAATAGGCAAGATTAACATAAAACTAATAGCATATCATCGAATCTTCGCAAAAAATTAGTATGAAAAACACATGCATGAATGACTTTTACTGAATTGTTTAGAAATGACAAAACTCAATTTTTATTTTCTCATACTATATAAAGTATTGTTTTTTTGAAAATTCCCGAATTCGAGATTTGGATGCAAATATATGTTTTAAGACCTCCTGAACACGTTTTGACTATTTTTGGAGTGATGCCTATCTGTCTGTATGTATGCATGTCTGTGGTCGATTTTTTGTGTACACTATAGCAGCCACAAATATTAATGGATTTTCATAAAACTTTATATTATCCTGCTTTGTTATAAAAAAAAAAATCTAGAACTAGATAAACTTTTTTTAAAATCCGAGCGGAAACTTTGAAATTTATTCGAAAATTTATGTTATTTTAACATGGCAGCATAGGAAAAATTTGGCATAATCATACATAAAAGGGTTTATTGATGGCTCAATGATCACATGAATTAATAGTTTCAATCATTGTTGCGAAAGATGGCCGCGATACGATTTTTGTTTGTTCGCAGGGGCGGCATTTCAGCATTTTATTTGGGGGTGCGAGATTTATGTGTATGAAAATCCACAATATGGAATAAATAAAATGTTTGTTAACGGGGGGGGGGGGGGGGGGAGCGGGAAGGATCACAAAATTGAATTGATGTTGAGAAAAGTAATTGTTGTTAACATAATTTTTGTACATAATTGTGTTAACATAATTGTTGTTAACATAATTTTTCTAAATACAAATATCTATATTTATTTACCTTTTATTAAAGGTTCTTAGAGTCTAGAAGAAAAGAAAATTTTGTCACAATATCATCATAATCCAGTGGTATATCTTGTTCTATAGCTAAAACAGCTAAAGATGAAAGTCTTTCTTGTCCCACTGTACTGCGAAAAGAATTGTTCAGCCTCCTAAGATACGAAAAAGACCTTTCACAACTGTCTGAGCTGATTGGCACAGTCAAAAACAATTTAACTAATAATGTTGTGACAGCAAACACATTTTTTAAATTCCGTTTTTTAAAATAATCCAGGCGACTTTTAAAATTGGGATGGTCTAAGTTTTCATTTTTCACCATTGAATAAAACAGTCGCAATTCACATAACAATTCCTCTTTCTGGAAGTTATATACTTTGCATATGGTTGAAACATTTTCTTTTTCTTTTTCGACATCTGATCCGGATAATACTGAAGTAAGGGCAAATAAAACAGACATATCGTTCTCATTAAATATTGTCTCAATTTCATTAGATACTGAATCTAAAATTTTATATTGAATATTGATTCTGTGATATGATTTAACATCATCATGGGGATTTTTTTCACCGCCCTCGAATTCGCTTGGAATTTTTTTACGTCTTTTCAGTTTTGGTCCAGAATAAGAATTTTTTTCGCTAAGTTCTGTCATAAAACTCCACACTTGATTGAAATATGCATCAGTGCGAAAAGAACTAACAGTTTCAATAGTAGCTTTAGCCAAAGCTTGCACAGTCTGAAAATTGAGCTCAGATGACTGAAGATGCTTTGAGAGAGTATTGCATTGATCAAAAACACTGAGCAATACAAACAAAGTGAACAAAAATTCGAACGATGTCATGCATGTCAAAAGTGCTTCGGCTCTTCCATCATTGAGAGAATCGTTTATAGATAATTCTTCCAATGTTAAAATCACCACTTCAAAATTATCAAGTAGTGCTTTTATGGCTTTAACTCTGAAAGACCACCTCGTATCACTTAGTGATTGTAGAATTGAACAGCCTCCAGAAAAAGTATTTGTTGATGAACGAATCTTTCGGAAAATAGCATGTCTTTTATAGGATGTTTCTATGAAAGTATATAATGCATTAAGCTGCTGAAATGCATTTCTAGTAGAAGGAACGGACGAGCATGCACTAACTACACATAAATTTAATTGGACACTTGAAATTTTCAAGTAAAAAGGATAACATCACCCCAATTTTTAACACTTTACAACAAAGTTGAAAAGTGTTTATGACTTTGTTCATTCTGTCTGTCTGTCCGTTAGCACGATAACTGCCGTAAAAATGACTTAATCAAAATGAAATTTTAGTATGTTGTTCAGACGGTCTGTAGGACCTATGGGAATATAAATGAATAATATCACCCAATTAGTTTTTGATTGAACCCGGGTCGAAAAAATGAAATACATTGAGCCCTATGGAACCTAATTTTTCAAACATTTTTTAAGCGGATTTAAAATTCACAAATTGCTTCAAAAATTTTAGGTAATATTCAAATTGTTCCATAAAATATATAAAAAAAAATTCAGCGAAATATATTCAGTAGTTTTTAAATAAAAATTAAAATAATAATTACACCTCTTATATGAAACGATCACGTGACCATGATATGAAACGATCACATGACCCACTTCAAAATGATATATGGCATCCATCTTGTCTCAAAATCGTGATTTTTTAAGTTCTTTTTAATTCATATTGAGTGTTGTATCCGTCTTAAAACTACTTTATTTTTGCTTAAATTCTGTGCATCTACATACTGAAACAACGCAATGACAATATATTTGAGTTTAAAAGCTCATCTAAATTTGATTATTTCTACAACTAAGCCTATTTTTCACCTATGTAAAATGTAAACAGCAAAATATATAGAATGAGTTGTATTAGAATTCCTGTATTTTTTTAACACAAAATAATTTAGTCCATGGAGTCTGCATGGCTGATATGAATGAAATATTAATTGATTTCATAAAGAGAAGGACGATTTTTTTCGATGAAGTTTCAAGCATAGAGTTTAATTTTTTGTAGCTCCATGGTCTTAAACAAAATGTTTAAATAAAATAAATTATTATAGTATTGTGATGAATGAAAGGAATGGGAGAATATTATGAATGAAATCCTGTTTTTATAGAGAGATCCAGGCGTGTTATTTTTTCTATGACGTCATTTGAATTAATTTCAGTTTTTTTGTTGAAGTTTTCAAATATAATAAATTATCGTAGTATTATGATAATTTTAAAACTATTACCGAGGAATGTATAACATTTTAGAGATGTTTAAACCAGGCAATTTATATTTCAATGCCGTCATTTGAATGAAGTTCATTTTTTTCGATGAAGGTTTAAGTTTTCAAATATAATAAATTAATGCAGTATTGTGATAAGTTTCAAAATATTACCGAGGAATGTATTGCATTTTAGACTTGTTTAAATAAAATTGCATTGAAGTTGGAAAGTGTTTCATAATCAATGCTTTAAGCATGATTGATCTTTCTTGTTTCAAGTTGAAAAGGATTTCCAGTCGGGAGAGAGAAGCTTCACTGTGAAGGTCGGCTCTTTTGAAGTTCTATAGTGTGAGAAAACTGACCAGTGGACAGTCGATAAAAAAGAGAGAATCCGATAGACGACGAGGAAAAATTTTGGGGCGGGACCGCACCCCCTATATGCCGCCCCTGTTTGCTCGGGACGGCATTAGTCCCTCTGTGGCGTGTGTGTGTGTGTGGGGGGGAGGGTACATTGTCAAATATGGTGTCAATCGAATGATTTTTTCAAGCTCTTTAAAGTGAAAGGTAACACGCTATAATTGTAATCAGTTAGGACCCACAATACCGATTTTTTAAAAGTTTTCTTGTAAAATTTGAAAAGTAAAAGCTACTAAAAATGGATTCTGGTATGAGAAAATCGAGTTGAATCACACATACTAGCACACATACTAACATATGTGCATACACACACAAACACACTAACATACACACACACACACACTAACATACACACACACACACACTAACATACACACATTAACTCACACACACGCACGCACTAATATACACACATTAACTCACACACACACACATTAACATACACACATTAACACACATACACACACAATGACTTACATACTTACATACACACACAACGACATCACCTCAGAAACGTTCGATGGGAGTTTTCAAGGATGCTTAAAACGTGCTCTTCCGTCGAAAACCCAAATTCAAATTTTTGACCCCGTCACACTAATTTCCGCATATATTCTGCATTATACTATTTATATGGGGGTAAGGTAAAAATAGAGAGGCACATTAGTCGCTCCAAGTAAACTTACTCAGATTTTCAATGTTGAATAGACCTCCTCAATTCATGAAGACAGCCCTTGAATTGGAAGCATAGTCTTAAAATATTAAAATCTTTTGAGGGCCCAAAATGTTTTTAAATTTGGCAAATTTTTCTTCAAATGTTTCCCAGTTTAGTTGTTTCAAAATGTCTTCAAATTTTCATTATCCGAAATGACGAGTGAAATGTTAGATATTTATAAGAAAAAGTCTTTTTAAAATACATTTTTCTTTCATTTGTTACTTCACTTGCGATACTTATATTTCTTTCCCTTGTAAAGATGTATGAATAAAATTTTACTGAAATTGAAGGTTAAATATAGTGGCGTGACAACTGGACAACAGTCTTGAAGGAGGGGATTATTACTAAAAACATTGTTAATCATTAGCATTCGTAAAACATAGTAGTTATTATTTTATATTTTAATGCATATAAATTATTAACAAATGATTAATTGCATATTTATATTTGTAAGCTAAGAGTTGATTAGGAAAATCCGTATAGCTATACTATATACATCAATACTAATGTAGAATAATTGAAATTAATTTTAATATAAGCATTAACCAAAGCTGTTAATTAATCAGAGAAAATTTCTGAAAGTAAATGCAAGTTAACACTTAACATTAACTCTTAACTACCTATCAGTTGATTTTGACTCTATGATGTATGACAGTGAACGCCGCGATAATACTATAAAATTATCCTAAATACTATTTATTGTTTTAATTTTTAAAAAATTTTAATATTTTTAAAATAAATATGTAAATAAATTAATCATCTGTATAAATACAATTTTAGCTAAATTAAAAAATCTTTCTATATAATCTATAAAACGAAGTCAATTATAAAAAAAAAATCTCATAAAACAATTTTCTACGCAAAATTTGGATGATATGTTAGAGATAAATTTCATATCATTGCTAAGTATTTAATCTTTTTATCAGGGGTTGAGTATACCTTTGGGGGGGGGGGGGTTGAGACCCCTCTGGCTTTTGGCTGGCTATGGCCCTGAATTGGAGCTTTGCGCAGGACTGGCTGGACCCGTATTTGCAACGCAACGAATACCCGATCCGAGATTCACAATGGAATTGTATTTCAAAATTCTATTCAGTAGTTTTAAAATATCTAATGAGTAAGCACAAGTTTATGCTGTTTACAGTTTGTAACCTCCGTTTATCCAGTTACTCTTATAAAAAAAATGTGATAAGGTATAGTTCTTGAAAATAATTTTTGTGTGTAGGACCCCAACTTGAAAATAAAGGAGATCCGATAGGCAACCGGACCCCAACTTGAAAAGTAAAAGAAGCTGTACCCTAAACCGACATGAAAAGTTGGTAACCGCGAGTAATCGCGGGTAACCGATTCAATGCAGGTGTCTAGTGATAACCGCACAGAATACTCTATTCTGACACTCATCTCCACATCGAAAATAGCAACCAGTTTTTCGTAGAATAGCAATATATTTCGGTTTTTCTTGGCACTCCCTGAATAAAATCTTGCGGGTAATTTCATTGAGGGTATGCAAAGTCTAATCAAAACCTATAGTGTATATCAAGAAATTACTACTATTATCTTTTATAATTCTAATATGGAGGGCACCATGCTATTTTGTCCTCAAATATGCGCTATCACCAATGCGCTCAAATATGCCTCACATATGCGCTATATATATGGTCACCCTTTCAATGTCAAAAAAATGGTGTGTATCAACAAGGAATTTTCGACGAAACGTAAAAAGATGTCGCACCTGGCGCAGAACAGACGGATATGTTTTAGGTGATCTCGGGGGGGGGGGGCCCGCTGTTCAAATTTGTGCCGGAACTTGGTATCCCAGAATAAGAAAAATATTAAATATTAACGTAAGGTGTATTCATAACTTTAAGCGTTTTGATTTGCAAAAATAAAAATTTTGTTAGTTTAATAGTGTAAAATGTTGAAAAATCGTTTCGCAGGCAAGAGCAGCCTTCTTCTTTATCTCTGAAACTGGTTGGTACTTTTATTCAATTTTGTATACTGCTAATTAAAGATATATATATATATATATATATATACAGTATATATATATATATATATATATATATATATATATATATATATATATATATATATACCGGGTGGTCAGAATTAAAACACTCCTACTCTGAGCTCTCTATACATCGAACTACTCAGTGTAAAGGCTCCAAAATTGTTGAACCTACTATTCAAGACGTGGGGAAAGGGGTTACGCAAATAATAATAATAAAAAAAAATAGTTCCAGAAACACCGATAGGTGGCGCTGTACAACAGAAAATATGCTGAAAAGACACAAAATAATCACAAAAAAAACCAAACACGTGCGATATGGAATTTTTCCTTTTTAATTTCTTTTGCTGATATGAAAAAAAAAAGATGAAAAAGTGAAGAAACTTAAACTGTCATTGTAACTGCAATTTCGCACTGTAAGCACAAAAATTTGCATAAACCCTTGGTTTGCAGCTACTATATTCTGGGCATAAAATGGGATAAAACTGGGAAATTTTCATTCTTATCAGCGATGGCTGTCACACTGCCAGAACGCGCTTTGCTTGTGAAGCTGTTTTATGAAAACAAAGGACATGCTGCAGCTGCATTTCGAGAGTTTCGTTGACTTAAGAATTTGCGCAAAGGACCACTGCTTCCACAAGCTCTCGGGAGAATGGTCGCTCGATTCGAGAAAACTGGACATCTTGGAGTTCAGCCGGACGCAAATTGACTCGTTCAGATGTAGTTGACGATGTTGCCACCGCTATTGTTGAACAATCAATGGATAAAATTATACGCAGCATTCCCTGCATCGATAAGGTCCTTGTGATATGAATGTTTGGTACGTTCGAATAAAATGTGTTACAAATGTGTATTTTGTGTCTTTTCAGCATATTTTCTGTTGTACAGCGCCACCTATCGGTGTTTCTGGAACTAATTTTTTTTTCGCGTAATCCCTTTCCCCATGTCTTGAATAGTATGTTCAACAATTTTGGAGCCTTTACACCGAGTAGTTCGATCTATAGAGAGCTCAGAGTAGGGGTGTTTTAATTCTGACCACCCGGTATATATATATAAAGTAATAATTAAGATGTGAAAGAAAAATAGCAATGTATCAAAAAAGGCCGGTGGGGGGATTGTGGCCCCCACTTCCCGATTTAGCTAGCTTTATGTCATGACGACACTCCCGGAAGCCGATACACTACCAAAAACAAAAAAACAAAGTAGTCAATACTTAAAACACAAAAGAAATGAAATTAAATGTATGTTTTTTGTAATTTGTTTTGATGGGGAAGGTATTTTGATAAGGTTACACACACACACACACACACACACACACACACACACATATATATATATATATATATATATATATATATATATATATATATATATATATAATAAAAATAATTTGAAAATCCAACAATGATGGAATAGAGAGAAGTTGTAACTCAAAAAACCCTAACTTTAATATATGCCTACATAATAAAAGGAAGTATTAAATAGAAAATCATCAATCATGTGGAAAATAAAATGCAAATTTCTAGTCATCAAGCTGAAGATAATCAACATATATCAATGAAGTGGATTCGATAATAGAAAATCAAATAAAATCTAAGAATTAAAGCTATACATGTGGATTAGCACAAGGTCTAAATAAATTGTTTATTTCGAAAAAACGCTTTGTCAAGTCCAAGTATTTAATCAAAATGAACACAAAATATGCATGTTTCTGAAGAATGAGATAGATAATATCTATGAACTCATTCTACTTAGACTACATGCATAAAGATTGAAAAATTTATATATATATATATATATATATATATATATATATATATATATATATATATATATATATATATATATATATATATATATATATATATATATAATAGAAGTTTGAAAATCCAATGAACGAAAAGTAAGAAGATGTAACACGATAAACCTAACTTTTTAAAAACACCCACAGAATAAAATATAATACAGCAAATCATCAATCAAATGGATTAAAAATACAAAACACTAGCTATCAAGTTACAGAAAATCAACCAAATTAAAAGGTATGGAAACAAAAAAAGAAAAACTTAAACTAAATTCAACTATCTAACTGGCGTACAAAACAAATGTAAAAATCAATTAATCCTCAAGCATATGGAAAAAATAAAAAAATTAATATCGAATCAACAAGTCAATGAAAAATATAATACAAAGGTATGGAATCGAAATAAGTATAACAAACTAAATCAAGCACAAACGCCTTACACGTGGACGAGGCTCTAAGCCTAAATCATGAATTGTTAACCTCTACAAAAATCTAATCATGTCCAAGTTTTTTGTAGAAGCAAACTCAAAAATGTATGTTTCTGAAGAAATAGATAGATTAAATCTATGAACTATTTCTACTTGGACGACATACATAAAGATGGAATAAAAAAGAAAAAATGAATACCTGGAAAAAGCACAGCGTGTGTACAGACGATTCATTACAGGGATCGAGGGAACACTGATAGAAGAGACCAGTGTTGCCATTCGTAAAGAAAAAATAAAAAACCATTTACTGTTGCCATTCATAAGAATTGAAAAACTGTGAAGCGAAATGTAAAGAAAAAGTATTAATATACAAAAAGAGCTACTAAAAAGAGGGGCAAATAAAGGTAATGCTGAAGTGGGAAGTGAATGAAAAAAAAAAAAAAAAAAAAAAAAAAAAAAAAAAAAAAAAATGGAGATGACTGGCTAATATAAGATACTATGAATAGAATTATATGTTACTATGGAAAGAATTATAAAAATCCAGCTATTTTAAATTTTTTAACAATACTATTTACTAAATAAGTGGGATATTTATATAAATTACTAGTAATTTTGAGATTATTGATATGCATAGCATGAAATTTTTTATCAGATAATCTATAAATTCTAAAAAGCTGATTGAGTATAATATTTCTAAACAATTGAATCGAGTTACAGGAATTAAAAGGTAAGATTTTATTAATATTAAAATTATAAAAGTCTTTTTTATCATATAAATTTGTAACAATTCTATTAGAAGGATCAATAAAAAGATTTAAATCCAAAAAATTAACATTTTTATTAATAGTAGCTTCATTAGGTATTAATTCCAAATTGTCTGGATAGTAATCTATATCTATGAGATAATTTTCTGTATGTACTAAGCAAATCAGATCATCAATATATCTGTAAAAAGTATAATCTATTGAAGTAAATGACATTTCATAATGATAAAGGTATAAATTAGCTAGCATACTGCTACTACAGCCACCCTGTGGAACTCCTGAGACTTGTAAGTATAATTTATTTCCTTGAAAAATATAATTATTGAAAATAACTAAGTGAAGAAGTTTAGGAAAATTTTTAAATTTAATTTGATTTGAAAGAGGTGTAATATAAGCATTATATAGAGCTAAAATTACATCATATAGATCAGATATCTTAATATTATTAAAAAGATCTTTAAAATCAAAAGTTTGAAATCCTATTATTTTTCTAAGAGATGTTAATTTATTCTTTAATTCTTTACTATTATTTAGAATATGGTAGTTATTGCTAGTCTGGCTTAAACTATTATTTATTAGATTTAAAGAATTTAGTAATAATTTACTCGCAGTAGTAGAGTAAGTATTATGGCCACTAGTAACTGTTCTAAATTTAATAGGATTTTTATGAAATTTTGGAATAAGCACTATATAAGGAAATTTAAGATATTTATATTTAATATTTAAATCATTATACATATTGATAATTTTCAATTTAATACTATTGATGGAATGTAAATCAGGTTTAAAAAGACTATTATTTTTTAAATAATCTAACAGAAATTGAATATAAAATTTTTTACAGATAATAGCATAATTATTAGAGGCTTTATCAACATAGGTGATAACAAAGGATCTTTGTAAATCATTAATGGAATGTTTAATATTATCAATATTATATAAAGATCTAGACAATTTAATATCTCTAATAGCATTTTTAATTGATTCTAATATAGTAAATTTCCACATATTAAATGCCTCTAATGGCAGAGCGTATTTACAAGCTAATTTATATATATATTTATCAAGATCAAGATTAATTGATTTTAAGACTTTAAAAGAATTATTACAAGAAGGTATCCTAAATTTAGTGCCAAATGACATAATGGTTCTTAACACATTGTCACTAACAAGGTCTAAATCTCCTGTAACTATGTGCCCCAAGTCAGGATTTAGAAATTTAGCAAATTTGTTTAATTTACAAATACATTCACTATCTACAATTGACTGAGAAGAATGATCAATAGAGAGCGATTGTGAAACTTCATTATAATTAAATATAGACCTACCAATAGGCTTATTGTATTTGAATGTCTTTGAAACAAATAAATCACCAATAGGCAATAAATGTTTAAACTTGTTAAACAGATGTCCAAAATTTATAGAATTATATATAGGATGTTTGAAAGAGATAACACAATAAGAATTAGTAGTTGTATTATTATAATGAAACTGATTTAGTTTTAAATTTAAAAACTGTGATCTTGTAAAATTAGTAAATCCAAAGTTAGAATGTAAGTAGTAACTCATAATACACTATTCCAAAATTTTCTGCAAAATACAAAGAAATAAAAGAAATTAAGATATATATATATATATATATATATATATATATATATATATATAATAAAAAGTTTGACCGTCCAATGAAAGAAAAGTGAGAAGCTGTAACGCTATACACGTGGACAAGGTCTAGGCTTAAATCAGGATTTGTTCACTTCTTCAAAACTCTTTCTCAAGTCCAAGTGTCTTGTAGAAGCAAACACAAAAATGTATGTTTCTGAAGAATTACGAAATGATCATAAATCTGAGATTATAATTTTACATAATCAATTTAATAGAACTTTTGAATGGAAGTTCATAAAATCTTGGGTTTTTGCGGTAAAGAAAAAACATTTAAATAAAGTTTATGCCATGTTTTTAAAATTAAATTTTGGTAATGAACAGTTTAATCATATTTTCTTTGATTTGCTTATTATAAGATCACAGTATTTAAATTTAAAACTAAATCAATTTCATAATAATAATACAACTACTAATTCTTATTGTGTAATCTCTTTCAAACATCCTATTTATAATTCTCTAAATTTTGGTCATCTGTTTAACAAGTTCAAACATTTATTGCCTCTTGGAGATTTGTGTTTCAAAGACTTTTAAATACAACAAGCTTATTGGTAGAACTATATTTAATTATAATGAAGTTTCACAATCACTCTCTATAGATCATGATTCTCAGTCTAATGTAGATAGTGAATGTATTTGTAAATTAAACAAATTTGCTAAATTTCTAAATTCAGACTTGAGGCATATAGTTACGGAGATTTAGACATAGTTAGTGACATTGCGTTAAGAACCATTATGTCTTTTGGCACTAAATTTAGGATACCTTCTTGTAATAATTCTTTTAAAGTATTAAAATCAATAAATCTAGATCTTGATAAATATATATATAAATTAGCTTGTAAATACGCTCTGCCATTAGAGGCATTTAATATGTGAAAATTTACTTTATTAGAATCTATTAAAAATGCTATTAGAGATATTAAATTGTCTAGATCTTTATATAATATTGATAATATTAAACATTCCATTAATGATTTACAAAGATCTTTTGCTATCACCAATGTTGATAAAGCCTTTAAGAATTAGGATATTATCTGTAAAAAATTTTATATTCAATTTCTGTTAGATTATTTAAACAAGAAAGATCAATCATGCTTAAAGCATTGATTATGAAACACTTTCCAACTTCAATGCAATTTTATTTAAACAAGTCTAAAATGCAATACATTCCTCGGTAATATTTTGAAACTTATCACAATACTATATTAATTTATTATATTTGAAAACTTAAACCTTCATCGAAAAAAATGAACTTCATTCAAATGACGGCATTGAAATATAAATTGCCTGGTTTAAACATCTCATTGCCGTTTATACATTGCCGTTTATACATTCCTCGGTAATAGTTTTAGAATTATAATAATACTACGATAATTTATTATATTTGAAAACTTCATCGAAAACAACTGAAATTAATTCAAATGACGTCATAGAAAAAATAACACGCCTGGATCTCTCTATAAAAACAGGATTTCATTCATAACTTTCTCCCATTCATTTCATTCATCACAATACTATAATAATTTATTTTATTTAAACATTTTGTTTAAGACCATGGAGCTACAAAAAATTAAACTCTATGCTTGAAACTTCATCGAAAAAAATCGTCCTTCTCTTTATGAAATCAATTAATATTTCATTCATATCAGCCATGCAGACTCCATGGACTAAATTATTTTGTGTTAAAAAAATACAGGAATTCTAATACAACTTATTCTATATATTTTGCAGTTTACATTTTACATAGGTGAAAAATAGGCTTAGTTGTAGAAATAATCAAATTTAGATGAGCTTTTAAACTCAAATATATTGTCATTGCGTTGTTTCAGTATGTAGATGCACAGAATTTAAGCAAAAATAAAGTAGTTTTAGGACGGATACAACACTCAATATGAATTAAAATGAACTAAAAAAAATCACGATTTTGAAACAAGATGGATGCCATATATCATTTTGAAGTGGGTCATGTGATCGTTTCATATCATGATCACGTGATCGTTTCATATAAGAGGTGTAATTATTATTTTAATTTTTATTTAAAAAACTACTGAATATATTTCGCTGAATTTTTTTTTATATAATTTATGGAACAATTTGAATATTACCTAAAATTTTCGAAGCAATTTGTGAATTTTAAATCCGCTTAAAAAATGTTTGAAAAAGTAGGTCCCATAGGGCTCAATGTATTTCATTTTTTCGATCCGGGTTCAATCCAAAACTAATTGGGCGATATTATTCATTTATATTCCTATAGGTTCTACAGATCGTCTGAACAACATACTAAAATTTCATTTTGATTAAGTCATTTTTACGGCAGTTATCGTGCTAACGGACAGACAGACAGACAGACAGACAGATTGAACAAAGTCATAAACACTTTTCAACTTTGTTGTAAAGTGTTAAAAATAATAGTCTTTTTAAACATGATTTACATTCCATCAATAGTATTAAATTGAAAATTATCAATATGTATAGTGATTTAAATATTAAATATAAATATCTTAAATTCCCTTATATAGTTCTTATTCCAAGATTTCATAATAAAAATCGTATTAAATTTAGAACAGTAACTAGTGGCCATAATACTTACTCTACTACTGCGAGTAAATTATTACTAAATTCTTTAAATCTAATAAATAATAGTTTATGCCAGACTAGCAATAATTACCTTATTCTAAATAATAGTAAAGAATTAAAGAATAAATTAACATCTCTTAAAAAAATAATAGGATTTGAAACTTTTGATTTTAAAAATCTTTTTAATAATATTAAGACATCTGATCTATATGATGTAACTTTAGCTCTATATAATGCTTATATTACTTTCAAATCAAATTAATTTTATCAATTTTTCTAAATTTTTTCATTTTGTTATTTTCAATAATTATATTTTTCAAGGAAATAAATTATACTTACAAGTCTCAGGAGTTCCACAGGGTGGCTGCAGTAGCAGTATGTTAGCTAATTTATACCTTTATCATTATGAAAATTCTTTTACTTCAATAGATTATACTTTTTACAGATATATTGATGATCTGATTTGCTTAGTATACATACAGAAAATTATCTCATAGATATAGATTTCTATTCATACAATTTGGAATTAATTCCTAATGAAGCTACTATTAGTAATAATGTTAATTTTTTGGATTTAAATCTTTTTATTGATCCTTCTAATAGAATTGTTACAAATTTATATGATAAAAAAGACTATTATAATTTTAATATTAATAAAATCTTACCATTTAATTCCTGTAACTCGATTCAATTACTTAGAAATATTATACTTAATCAGCTTTTTAGAATTTATAGATTATCTGATAAAAAATTTCATGCTATGCATATAAATGATCTCAAAATTACCAGCAATTTATATAAATATCCCTCTTATTTAGTAAATGGTATTGTTAAAAAATTTAGAATAGCTGGATTTTTATAATTCTTTTCATAGTATCTTATAATTCTATTCATAGTATCTTATATTAGCCAGACATCTCCATTCTCTTGTATTATTAATACTTTTATTTTTACATCCTCTTTCACGTCAGCATTACTATTATTAGCCCCACCTTTTAGTAGCTCTTTTTATATATTATTACTTTTTCTTACCTTTTCGCTTTACTGTTTTTCAATTCTTACGAATGGCAACAGTAGATCATTTTTTATTTTTTATTTGCGAATGGCAACACTGGTCTCTTCATTCAGAGTTCCTGGTTTCGACTCGTTTGTACATATGCTGTGCATTTTTCAGGTATTCATGTTTTCTTTTTTATTCCTTCTTTATGTATGTCGTCCAAGTAGAAATAGTTTATAGATATAATCTATCTATTTCTTCAGAAACATACATATTTTGTGTTTTCTTCGTCAAAATACTTGGACTTGAAAAACGAATTTTACGAAGTGAACATTTCCATTTTTTAGGCTTTGCCCTTTTCCCACGTCTATAGCGATATAGCTTGATTTTCAAAGTTTTTCTTTATTCGTTTCCATACCATTGAATTTTGTTGATTTTCTATAACTTGATAACTCGTGTTTTGTATTTTTTTCCCATTTGATTGATGATTTGCTGTTATATTTTATTCTGTGGGTGTTTTAGAAAGTTAGGTTTATCGTGTTGCAGCTTCTTACTTTTTGTTCATTGGATTTTCAAACTACTATTATATATATATATATATATATATATATATATATATATTATAAAAATGTAATAATAAAAATAATCAATTCAAATAATCGTAAAATATTAACATCACCATAGAAGCAAAACCACGGCCATAATGTCGATAATAGAAAAGAACCATACAGGCCCAAATTTGAAGATTAACCAGAATTAAATTTATCTTCAGGTCTGAGTATTTAATTCTAATTAACCCAAACAAATGCCTGTTTCAGATTGGACAATAGTACATTACTATAAATGCCCAAACTCAGACTACAGGCACCAAAAAAGGAAAAATTGAAGATAAGAAAAATTAGGAAATCTAGAATTACCATGAGGCAGGAACTCTTCTTCTCTGATTACGTGTAAGTGCGATCAACCGCAACAGTATAAAAAATATCGAGAAGCACTGGAATGAACATGACGAAATACAGCCTAAGAGGCAGAACGAACGTTCACAGAGACCCTCCCAAGCCCGTCCAATGAGTCAGAGCTGGAGACAGGACAATTACCCATATAAGTAAAGCAGAATATGAACATGAAGCATAGATGAAAATTCTTACTAAACAAATGATTCATAGAAGAAATGGATAAACGAGAATGCCACTATACACCATTATAAGGGCGTTCAAATCGTAGCATCAAACTGGCAAAAGTTACAATTTTTTAACGAAATAAAATTCAAAACATTAATATTAATGTATCTTATTTTCCATTTTTGATTTTTTAATTTTTTTAGTTTATTTTATTATTATTCATTTTTATTTAATTATATAATTAATAAATAATTATAATAATTTTTTTGTCGCCATATTATTAGCCACTATAATTGGGAAAGTTGTCTTGGATGTTATCGAGTGGAAGTTGATACACCGAGTTGATAATTTTAATATCGAATTTGGGAGGATATGCATTATCAGTCGCTGTACTCAATAATTCCATAAAATGTGTTAATTTATAATTTTCATCATAAATTTTATTGATTCTAAGAACCTGGTTTATTATAATATTTCTAAAAACTGATATATGCAAACAAGAGTCAAAGTGTTGAATTTTTGATGTATTAAATTTAAAATCTTGTCTTTTATCATATAAGTTTATAACAAGATAACAATTTTGTAAATCTAAATTTAAATCTAAAAAGTTTGCAACATTAGAGTCATTATTACTTGCATTTAATTGTAAATTATTAGGATAAAAGTTAAATACTATAGGGATATTATTATGGGATACACATAATATGTCGTCTAAATATGTGTATATTATTCAATCCTGGATTAATGTTCTTTTCATAGAAGAATACATACAGGTTAGCTAATAATGATGAGGCACACACACCCTTGTGGGATACCAAACTATTGCTTAAAAATAGTACCACCATGTTGAATATAATTCTCATAGAGAGTGAAATTAAGTAATATTGTGCAAAGAAAAGTTGAATATTTTAGGGTGATATTGTATTTTTCAAATTCTGTACAGATCATCTATATCAATATTATTAAACAAATCTTTGAAATCAAAAGTATAAATACTATAAATATTAGTAAGAGTTTTTAATTTTTTAACTAATTCAAAACTGTTTTTCACAATATGACAATTATTTGAGATATCATCTGACAAGGATAATTCCTTCAAGATTTTTAATATTAATTTACCAGCATTAGTAATGTCAGAATTATGCCCACTAGTAATAATTCGAAAAGCAACAGGGGATTTATGAAACTTGGGCACTAAAAGAAGATATAGAATGTTATTACAACTATTTTTTAGATGAATTTGCTTATATTTGGCTGATATTCTATTGGATAAGATTTTAAAGTTAGTATTATGCAAATTATAGATTTGATTTTTAAGTAAGTGTGACTGGAGAGTACTTATATAGTAATATTTACAAATGATTGAGTAGTTACTATTAGCCTTATCGACATAAGTGATGACAATATCATTTTGATTTTCTTTAATATCCTTTTTAATTAAATTAAGTTTATATGATTTATTAATTTTCTGAATATATATATAGTGATTTAATTATTGCTCTATTACGACGCTCCAGGGTTTGAAGGCTTCTACAGGGATTTGATATTTATAGCTGATTTTATAGATAAATTTATTTAAGTCAAGAATTACATTTTTACCAATTGATTTATGTTTAAATTTATTAGGTAAACGGTACTTAGTACCTAATAACATCAGTGATCTCAGTGCATCACAATTAATAATATCTAGATTTCCCGTTATAACATGCCCTTGGTGTTTATCTACATAGTCCTTGTATTTATCTAAATGACAGTGGCAGTATGACTCTTTATCCAGTTCAAAATTTTGATTAATATCTATTGATTTGGCTATTTGATTATAACTGAAAATATAATGTCCTAATGATTTATCCTATTTAAATGCAATTTTAGGATTTACGTGTTTGATTGGAAAGTAATTGGAAATCGATTTAAAAAAAATATTTATCTTCAGATTATTTAAAACAGAATTAGTGAAATTCAGGATACAATATTCGTTTATTTTAGTATATTGTTTTGATTCGTCGTTTAAATTTAAGTCCGTGACGTATAAGTAAACATTAAGAATTTTACTTCTGGTGATCAGCAAATCACAGAATAAATGTTTAAAATGAATGTTATCAAATGCAGTAGTTATAAAAAAGGTTATAAACTATATTTAATTGCTGTTTTTCAATTGCGAAAATCCAGTTCTTACATTGTTTCCAATCAAAAGTAATTTTGAAATTTGCATGTTGCTGTGGGATGGTATTTTTTAGATCAGATAATGAGGGCAATTTTTTATTATATTTACTTGCTCTTTTAGTTGTTTTTGATTTATTGTTAGAAATGTTAAAGAAATTATGAATATTATGGTCTTCATTAGGATAATTAAGGATTTTTTAACAATGTTATGATGATTAAATAATTGCTTCAGTCCCTATGGAAATCTTAGATTAAATGTACATAGCAATCACATAAAGCATTTTGATAATCAACGCAATTCAGAAAATCAATTTGAATATGAACATTTTTACAAACATGGCTTTAATTCAGTTATTATTTTTATTTTAGATATAATTCCCAATTCTTCTGAAAGAATTTACTATGAAAACAAACACATTTTAAAGCAAAATACTGCTTTTCCTTTTGGACTAAATCAAATTATTAATAGTCGCAATATAGTTAAAAATGATTTATTTAATACTTTATTTAAACATCAAACAGTATATACATTGTTGCAGACTCATTCTCACAAAACCACACGCACTCAGAGGGGAATACACAAAAACAAACACTATTAACTTAAACTTTAAGTCTCAACTAAATAATCTCAATTCACTATTTGAATCTATCTATGATTGGAAAAAAATCAGAAACTGGGTATTTTCCATCAAAAAGCAACATTTAAATAAACTTTATATTTCACTCATAGATCTTAATAAAAAAAAAAAAACATTTCGGACACCTAGTTTTTGACCTATTATTAGCACGAGCAAGACCGTTAGGTTTTAAACTTACTCTAGCATACACGAAAGAGAAAACCAATCTATCTTATTGTGTTATTCATTACACAAATCCTATTTTTAATTATTTCAACTTTAGCATTCGAACAAGCATTCAACAAAAGCTTTCGAAACATATTCAGAAGGCCTTAAAGCGTGCATTTACCTTAAAATCTTCGAATGCAATTATCAGAAATATAAAAACAGTTAATATTTTGCTGCACAGTATGGGTGCCCATAAGGGAGGGCAAGGGGGGCATTTTCCCTCCCCGGGGAATTTTAAGGTCACAAAGGCGGACATCAAACTAATCGGTGTTGTATGTTTTATCCTTGGGTTTACTTCCGTCTGAAAATATTCTATGGGCGCCCATGCAGTAGAGTCTTCGAAGATATGCTGTCATTGGAGAACATAACCTAAAACAAAATTTCAAAAGGTGGTACTTGAAAGCATGCAAGTGTTAATTGTTTTATTGAAATGTGTTTATAATGTACTCTAAATTGTTCTGTAATTTCAATTTATCAATATAAATTTAATTTAAAACTGTTTTTTTTAACTGTTATTATAACTCTTCGCGAAAGTGGATAAATTTGAAATGTGTGTTACCATATGTTAACTTATCATATCATTCATTGTTCTCATAATTTTAATTTTCATTGCTTGACACTTTGTAGGCATTCATCCGAAATCCTTTTAAACCAGTTTAAAATGAAATGATTGAATAATTACTATTATAATATAACTATTAGAATAACTTAGAAAGTTAAGTTTCTCATTCTCCTCAGTTATCCAATATTATAATAGATAACTGAGAAAAATAGTTTTTAGTGACACAGCTAACTTTTAATTTAAATGAATTTAAATTTTAAAAAATACAAGATTTTATTTATTTTTTAGATTTATAACTGTTTTGACATTTTGTATCAGTACTTTTCTCAGGCAGATGTACTCAGTTTTGAGATTTATTATGAAAGTTAAAAGAATCAATGCATTTTACAAAAAAATATATATATTTTTTTTATAAGTGGAGTTTTTTATTCTTTCTTTCGCATTGATTTCTAACAAGAATTTAAAATTGAAGAATTTATTTTTTCAGAAAATTCTTTTAACTGCGAATTACATGGTTAAGAGATCGTGATTCTTCTATTTGTCCCCCAATTGAAATACAGAAAAAGTTGGGCGCACATCCTTTCCCATACTTTTTATCTCCGAAAGGGGAAAAAAAAAAATTCTCAAGATATAAACCACCTGATAACAGAACCACTGACGGATCCATTTGGCGAGCGAAAAACTCAGAAGGAGATACCTGCAAACCTAAAATCAGCCAACGTACATTTCATTGGCCAGTGGATGCCGCGCGGGAAAGCCTCCATAATCCCGCTCCAACTCTTCGGATAAAATTGTTGATTCATAAACCCTCGTGGATTTGGAGCCAGCAGACCTGCATTCAGAGGTCTCCGAACACTGTTGCTGCATTGATTGACCGGCTCAGATAACTTTCTAGTCTTCCACTTGCTCAATCCAACAAACGCTGTGAATTCTTTCCAAGTTCAGCATTGTTTTATCTCTTCTTAATCATGAGTCAAACGGCTGTCGATACAACTTATCAAGAGGACTTCTTACAGGCTGTTAAAGATGGTGATGCGCTAGAGTTGCAAAAAATCCTGCAAAGGTGGGAAGGATGCGTAAATATAAACTACTACGACAAAGAAGGGCAGACGGCCTTACATCTTAGTGTTATGGAGGGAAATCTCGAGCTCGTTAAACTTTTAGTGAAATTCGGTGCTGATATAAGGCTTGCTAATAGAGATGGCTGGAGTGCTTTACACATAGCTGCTTACGGTGGACACCAAGACATAGCTCTGTACCTCATTGCCAACTCATCGAGGAGATAACCTTACAAGAATATTAGTTCGCTTGTACATTAGTACTTTCCAGTGCTTTGTTGCAATAGTACATTATGTATATAAGCTGTACAGTAGAAACTTGTATATAGAAAAGCCCCTTCATGTTTGTGTATATTAGTGTGGTGAAACTTATATTTATTGATAGAGAGGAGAATGAGAAACTTAACTTTCCAGGTTATTCTAATTACTTCTTTCAGTGTGGATTCTGGAAGGAAAAGAAACCAAAGAAAATATGGCTGTTCCAGTCATTCTGTCTTGGATGGATGCATGTGAATATCCTCCTTCTTTAGTACTTACAAGTATTTTCTACTATATCATTATCAGCATATTTGGTGAAAGCAGAAGACCAAAAGACATTTTGTCAAGGTTATAAATCAGTTTGTGACATCTTGTATATATCTACACATCGAATGTTCCAGAATTCTAACACGAAAAGGCAAATTAATTGACTGTAAGTTAAAATATTTCTTTTTTTTTTTTCTTGGAGCTTAGATGAAATTTTACTTCTAACAATAGAGAATGGAGATCATACTGATTTATGAAAGATATATGATCTATGATTAAAGTAAAATTTAACAATAATCAAATTTAATATACCGGTAGATAATGTACTTCGTTAGTAAACAGCGGTATCAAATGCTGATTTCTAATAAAGTATTTTATCCGCCACGGGTACGTTTTGCAGCAATTTGAGAAAATATTTTCAAAATTAATTTCTTGAGTGATTGCTATTGTAAATATCTTTACAAGTACTCAGCATTTAAATTTAAATATGCTTATCTAATATAAAATAAGGAAAATATGCAATTCAACATTTAAAAAAATTATTGAATGTTAAATGATAAAGAGCTCAAAGAGTTTATTTTTCAAATTTTTCGAAAAACATCGAGTATTCTGGATTGTAAATATTTCTTATGAACGATATATAAATATAAATAAATTGAATATAAATTGAAATATGGAAAACTGTAAACAAAAATATTTTGTTTGAAAATTAAAATTAGCTTTGAAACAGTGTGAGCAATCTGAAATGAAGTGTAAATATGATTATCATAAAAATATCGTTAATTTTATAATGATCATATTCACACTTCATTGGCCTTAAATTGGCCTTTTTTGAAAAATAAGAAAATGCTGTTGTACAAAAATTTTAAATCCTAAAGAGAAATTTATATTTAAAGACGTCACCTTTTCACAATTTTGAAATTGCACAAATTACAATGTACTATGTCCTACAACAGTAAAATGATAAAAAATGATTTCAGTTTTTTCCACATTTTCATTTGATAAATGCATTTTGATATAATTTTAATTGTCAATTTTTTTTTGTTTTAAATTAACTGTTTATAACATGATAATGCTTAAAATTTCCCCATAAATTCAAATTTATGGTAAATATTGAATGAAATAGTAATACAAAACAGAATTTGTTTTCTAAAAATTTCCTAATAGCTAAAAATAATTTTTATTATAAATAATGCTTGGTAATTTTTAAAACTTACACGTAAGAAATATAGATTGCATATTTCAGATTCTATTAAGTTTTGTATCTAAAAACTTCTATGTTGAATATATTTTAAACTGAAAGTTATTTTTTAAATAAATCTTATACTAAAATGCTACATTACAAATTTAACTATAAATATTAAAATTAGTAGTCACTTTTAAATCTGATCTATCAAATTGTGTATATCTATCTGTTTAAAACTGAATATTGTTCACATTTGTATCTTCGTATTGAAATATATACACAGCTTACAGCTAGAAACTTTCAAATTCTTGTTTTAATGTCATGCACTTAATTTATGAAATAATGATGAAGATTGCACATACACTTAATTTATGAAGTTTTATATCTAAAAACTTCTATGGTTGAATATATTTTAAACTGAAAGTTATTTTTAAAATAAATCTTATACTAGAATGCTGCATTACAAATTTAACTATAAATAATAAAATTAGTTGTCACTTTTAAATCTGATTTATCAAATTGTGAATATCTATATCTGTTTAAAACTGAATATTGTTCACATTTGTAGCTTTGTATTGAAATATACACAACTTACAGCTAGAAACTTTCAAATTCTTGTTTTAATGTCATACACTTAATTTATAAAAAGAATAAATCTATGAAAGGATTTTTCTTTTTTCAGAAAATTACACTTCTTTTATTTTCACTTGATACAGAAATGCCCAATGATTTATTATGCAATTTTACTTAATTTACAAATCAAAGCCTTGTAAATTTGTTTAATCTATAAATTTTATTCAACTAAAAAAATATTTATTTTTTATACCTATTTAATATAAAGCTATAAACAGTTTTTAATTAGATAATAATTATAAACTTACTTTTTGAAAAGCTATTTAAGCAAATAACATGAAAAGAAAAAAAAAACTTTAATTTTTGTCTTTACATTGTGACATTAAAATATCTTTACTGTATGCATTGGTGTAATTGCATAGTAATTTTATTTAAGCTATAAACCATACTATATTGTAAGACATCCAAGGTTTGTTTGAATCGTTTTTGTATTAATTTTATGCATATCTAAGAGATAAATAAAACATTGAATTCTTCAGGATTCAAAATAATTAAACTAAAAAGCGATATAATAAGACATGCTGAAACATTCCCTTGATTTGATCAATTTTGTCTCTGAAAACTGAATTTTATAAAATACTCTTGAAAAATTATATAAAACTTCAAATTATTATGGTTTTTTTATGCTGCGATATGTCATTCGATATAACATATTTTAAATTTGCGCAAATATCTGATATTTGCTATGATATGTACTTTAAACTGCTGTGAATACGTGATTATTTATCTATAAGGATTGAATAAGTTACTCAATAGCTGTATGAATTGTATTTTGTAAATATTTTATCAATAACATAAGCATTCTGATGATATTTATAGTTCCCAATTTAAAATTATTGCATCAAATGTAATACGTAATTAAATATTGTCATTCTACATGAGCACTCAAACATAGTTTAACTCAGGTAATAAATAATAACTTTTATATCTGTATATTCTCTGTGCTTCAAGTATAGATTTTTAAAGTCAGAGTATAGAAAGTGCCATACTACTTTTGTAAAGCATACCTTTGATGTATTTATTAAATATTTTTATATTTATAAAATTGCTGTCTATTGTTTCAAAATGCTTTTTATTTATTTTATTCATAGTAAGAGTTTTGCTAGTAAATTTTATCACCAGCTGAATTAATATCAGAATTTTTATTACAGCCAGTTATGTGAACGATTATATTTTACAAGTAAATTATATTTGTTGTCATTGTTAGTTAAAATTAAGTAGGAGTATGTTTGGAATGAGTGTGACAATAATTAAAAAAAGCTTTTAATTTAAAATACCACAGTTTATGTTTGTTGTAATTTACTTATCATTTAACTGGAATTTTGATGTGGAAAATACATCATCACCCGAATCTTGATTTGTATTCCCTACCAGTTTAAATTAATCATACCATTATGATAAATTTTGGTCTTCTATAGCTGAAATTTTAAAGAATAAACTTTAAATTTATGGATTATAAGCAAAAAGCAATATCAGAAGTTGAAAAAGTTAAAATCCCTATCTTAAAATAAATCTTGGTTTTAATAGATATATTAAGGTAAGTTTTAATATATTGGGTTGGTAAGTTTTAATATATTTTAAAAGTATTAAAAATATTATTTTTGTGATCAGTGTTTCATAAGAAGAATTTCGGACTGATCCGCTTTTCAATCTACAACTTAACATTTCAAACATTATTTATTTTTTGAGCTCTTTAAAATCGGTCTTGAGCAGCTTAACTGTGGTAAGTAGACGCACTGGAATTGGATCACCAAGGTTTAGAAACGTAGTAAACTTCAACTTTTCCAGGACCTTACGTTTTATTTATTTACGAGAGTTACAAAGGTGTACAGGATGCTACTATGTATTTATGAAGAGAACGAGGAAGCCGTACGTATCAAAAGTTGCACATCTGTCTTCTTTGAAGAGAGAAGTTCTCGCTTCTCTTCTCTCGTGGTTCAAACCTCGACTGGGGGGGGGGAAGTTGAAGAGAAGTTGTTCTTTCCATCCGGGATCCGAATCAGGGATGTCTTGCCAGCCGAAGATCTGTGATTTGAATCCCGGTTGAGAAATGAGTTCTTTACACTTATAAAATTTAAATCACCGCAGTCTTTTAAATATTTAAACATGAAATGGAATATATTATGCGAAATTGTTCATGCTGAGAAAAAAAAAAATCAACTATATACGTATATCATACAGCTGAGCGAGACTGAATGGATTACACAGCCCAAACTGCTGAAGGTAGAAAATTAAAACTTTGCATGCAAGTAGGACTTGACTTGCAAGTAATAATAATAATAAAAAAAAATAAATCTTGAATTTTTGTTCAAAATATTTATAAAGTGCGGAATTTGTTGTAACGTTCTTTTAGCTGTAATTCGAGAACGGGTAGACACATAGCATTCGCCATGCACAGAAAAAAAAAATACCCTAACTTTTCTTAATCAACTCGGTGTACAATCATCTGTTGAGATATTTTAATTTATATAGTTACAGCAGAATATGTTTTTCTATTATACTTTATCAATGAATGTAATTATAGATTTTGAATCCATTGAGGAACTATGGTAACAGAATTACATTTTAAATACCGAAATAATTTGTTGGGTATTCTTCAAATCAAACTACTGAAAAATAAGGTTGTTGTATGTAGCTCAAAATGTCAGAAAATGTTTAAAATAATTCGGCGTACAGTGATTAGGAAGAAATGGCCAGTTTAAAATATGTTCTACTTCGACTTTTTTCAGCAAATTTAAATTTATTCTTTAAATCCACTAAACAATATGTACGAGAATACCTTTAATACAAATTATTAATATTGTATCAAAACTCGATTCAAAGAGTAATTTTAAAACACTGTTTTGTTTTTTTCCCTCTTTTCTGGAATAAATGAAAAAAATAAAATACTTTATCCGATGAAACTTTTGTTAACAATTTTTTTTTAATTTAATTTTCTAACATTTACAAGACTAATAAATGTTTTCTTTCAATTTTTATTTAATTGCTAAACGTGATAAAACTCTCTGTTCGAAAGAAGTATTTATTTATTCAAATAAGTAAACAAAGTATGTAGCACACACTTAACACTCTCTCCCACCACTATTTAAATAATAATCCCCTGACCACATATTTACTCGCTATAGATAATCTCGCACCCAAATTATTTGAACTGGAAAAGAGTACAGGAGGAAGAGAAGAGAGCAAAAAAAAAGAAGAAAAAAATCACCCGTGGATGTGCTATATGAATGAATACAATGCTTGACATGCAAAGTAAAAAGGTTAAAAAGCTAAAGGAGTCTTTTATAGGACGCCGTAACCTCTTGCCATTAGATCGTACTTTTCTTCCCGTTCCCAGAGCCTACAATGGCCGAGAGTTGGAAGCATGCCAAGGAATTTCCCATTCATCCGAAGGCTCGCGCAATCGCAAATGAGGCTGAAGTAATCTCGGTCACAGAGAACGTGTGATGGAGCAAATTAAAATCCGACCTTGCGTTTTTATTAGTTTGAGTGTAATTATTTTCGTGTGGGAGGGCATACATCTGGGGAAAGTGGTGGGGTTTCCCCATTTTGCAATGAAGTGATCGTTTGATCTGCCCGATAAATGTACAGTGGAACCTATATGGGCGACCACTTGCATTCAATGGCCATCTCTTTAAAATAGGGTTCCCATAATATTTCTGTTAAAAACTGGGACATTTACAAAGTTTTTTTTAAAAACCTGGGATAGTTTGTAAAAAAAAAGAAGGGATAAATTAAAAAAAAAAAACTCTATTATATATTATATGTTGCATTTTAAATAATAGACTGGTAAAAAAATACACACATTAACTAACATAAATTCCACTTTAAAAAAAGAATTCTAAATAACAACCATACTTAATTAGAAGAATTGCACATTTTAAAAATACACAGTTTTATTCACGTTTATATTTTAGATTCATCAGAATATTTATCAATTTATGGACAGGTTCAGATTTTTTTTTTCTTCTGATATTTGAATATAAAACTCAACACAAAAGAAATCTTTAAAATTGGTCTTTACAATGGTGAATGTTTTCGCTGTCTCAATTTTAAGTAGGTTTTTGCCGCTCGTCCACAGCACTTTTATCAACAACAATGTTTCGTGGATTAGCTACCAGGAGAGTTACATGATTATACTAGAAAACGGACTAAAATCCGTCACCCACAGAATTTTTTTTTTCAGGAAAGACAAAGCTGGACATTTGGAATAAATTCGGGACATTTTGATAAAAACTAAGACTGTCCCAGGAGAGTTACATGATTATACTAGAAAACGGAATAAAATTCGTCACCCACAGATTTTTTTTTTTCAGGAAGGACAAAGCTGGACATTTGGAATAAATTCGGGATATTTTGATAAAAACTAGGACTGTCCCGGGACAAATAGGTACTCTACTTTAAACGTCCTATTATCCTGGCGCGCAATATTCACTGCCTGAAATATCTTGTATTAAACGACCACTTGTTTTTATATAGAACACTTATTCCAGGCGTCGTGTGTGATTGCCGTTTGCATGTTTCACTGTAGCAGAAAAACTTACTAGATTGAAAGTGAAATTACACAGGGATAAAGTGCATTTTAGCAATTTTAACTTGACCGGGCGTAAAATTTCGTTTATATTATCAATAATTCGAATTAACGACTTTCTACAGGAGAGGGGGGGGGGGGGCAAGAGAAGAAAGTTAAAACAATTTCAGTAAAATTATCAAAGATCACAATACCTCCTAATTTTAAATGATAATTTGTTATTTTTACTTTCTGATATTATAGTATATTGCGGCAAACTTAATTTAACATTATACAGAGGCATAAGAAAAACTGTAACCCCCCCCCCCCCCCCCCCACTGAGTCATATAATTTATCTGATAAATTTGTTTAATACTTAAAAACCAAAATTATCTTTATAAAAAACGATGGTTTAAGTTTAAATTATTTTATTTCTCGAATATATACTCAATATTCTACTCCTCTTTTTCTATATTTTAATAAAAAAAAATGTATTCTAAATTGATATAAAAAAAAATTGTGTTGCTATGTTAGCCATCTAATCAATATGTGCATAATGGTCGTACAAAGACAAATGGGAGTCATTAGCCGGCCATAGAGTCCACAATGCATTCTTGCCGTGAGCATAGAGAAAAATGTTGTTTTTTTCCCCCGAAAATATTCGGATTCGAGATTCTAACGGATAAGCATGTTTTTAAAAGCTCTTGCACATTTTCGGAAATGTGTGTGTGCGTGTGTGTGTCCAAGCATTAACTACAGCGTGTGCGGGTACAGTTAAGCCTGTGGTGTGGACACGAAAACTCAGTAAGGAATATTCGTACCGCTATCAATTTTTTTGTGGATATTTTATTATATAACGTTTTTAGTAATTTCCATGATCAGAAATTGAATTAATCGAAATTAAAGATTTATTTCGTAGCATCATACCGTATGAACATGAAAATGAACATAATGAATATGAACATAGAAACATGATAATTCCCTGAACATTGATAGTATTATAGTCAAACTAGAAAATGATTGTTTGACTTTCGTTATGGGTGTAAAGTGTATTAAAATAGTATATATTAATACAGATCAGCCAAAAGATTCTAACTCATCGGCTTAAAAGAAAAGAAAATATTGCTAAATTTAAAAAACAATTTTTGGAAAATTTTTACATTTTTTTTTGTAAGAATAATTTGAAAAGGTGAGCTGATAAAAATTAGGAGAGAGAAAAAGCGTGTTTCAATAACCTTCTGACAACAGTGGTGTATGGAAAAGTAGAGAATAAATTTTAATCACTCACGAAATTGAATCTAACTGAGGGTTTAGGCAAAGCAATACTGTGTACATCTTATCCTTGTTCCAAATTGATATTATGCAAAATTGTCAAAACTATTTATCCTGTCTACACTTTCATTTCTCTTAGACAATTTTGCAAAATATCAACTTTTGGATAATGATAAGATATATGTTTGTTGCATTAAATCCGCCTACTCTCTCAATTTCGTGTGTGATTAAAATTTATTTTCTACTTTTCTATGCCCCACTATTGTGTTGGAGAGGGCATAGAAAAACTTGTTTTCTCTCATAACTTATTTTTTTACTTTATAATTTTTCACTTCTAGTTTTAGTTTTTCCTCCTTCATCCACCCTCTCTTTAACACTTTACAACATAGTTGAAAAGTGTTTGACTTTGTTCATTTTGTCTGTCTGTCTGTCCGTTTGCACGATAACTACCGTAAAAATAACTTTATCAAAATTAAATTTTAGTATGTTATTGAGATGGTCTGTGGGACATATGGGAATGTAAATGAATAATGTCACCCAATTCATTTTGGATTGAATCCAGGTTGAAAAAATGAAATACATTGAACCCTATGGGATCTAATTTTTCAAACACTTTTTAAGCTAAGTTAAAATTCACAAATTGCTTTGAAAATTTTAGAAAATATTCAAATTATTTCATAAAATATTTGCAAAAAAATTTAGCTAAATATGTTCGGTAGTTTTTTAAATAAAAATTAAAATAGTTATGACACCCATATAATATGAAGATGTCATGTGACCCACTTCAAAATGAAATATGGCATCTATCTTTTTCCCCAGAGTAATAAAAATCGTGATTTTAAAAGTTTTTTTAAATTTATATTTAGTATTGCATCCGTCCTAAAACTACTTTATTTCTGCGTTTCTTCTGTGAATCTATATTCTGCGCTAATGCAATTACAATATTTTGGAGTTTAAATGATCATCAAACTTTGATTATTTCTACAACGAAGCCTAATTTTAATGAATGTAAAATGTATAAAATCTGATGTGGGCAGCACATGAATTTCCTTTTATAATGCAATGAATTTACTACTTTTACAGTAAAAAGAAGAATAGGTTATTCTTATAATGGATACTTATATTATTTCCAAGATATTGAATTTTCGACAATTAGTCGTCATTTTCATTGATTTAGCTTCATTTTTATTCATTTGGCGAGATTTTCGTTAATTTGACAACATTTAAAAAAATTGTCAAGTTGGCGACATTCCGCCAAATTCGTCTCTAACAGCTCACCAAGCGTTATGAATGGAGAAATAAGTTATTCTTATAGCAGATAAATGACTATTGGCGTTCAAATACAAAAGTATTACTCAAAGTATCTTTTCTCGTGAATGGAACCAGTTAGATCCACGAGATTGATGCACTAAATCTATCGCATGATATTACATATGAAAAGTGAACATATTTCTTAACAGTTAATATATTTTTTTAATTTATGGGATATTTTTATAAATTTATTTGAAAAATGTGCAATATTTCGAAAACGGTTCATGCTAGCGTTCTAAAGTTTATGTCAATCGTTTTCTAAGGAAAAATTACATTAGAAATGTCTATTTGCGTAACTTTATTAAAGGTTTTGATTTTATGATTTTTTCAAAATTTCACTCAAAATTTAGGGGGTTCTGAACATTCGATTGTGTTTAAAAACAATAGACTTCCAGTATTCACAGATTGTAATTTCTGTACCAAATTTCATTCGCATCACTCCATTTGTTCGTGAGATATCGTCTCCACAGACTCACTGACACACACACAAAGACATCACCTTAATCACCTCATTTAATCACATCAAAAATGTTCGATTCGTGATCAGGGATGCTTGAAACGTGCTTTCCGTCGAAAACTCGAATTCAAACTTTCGACCCCGTCACAATGCTTTCCTTATACATTATACTATGTATATAAGGAAAGTAACATGTGATTGTAAGGTGAGTCGTATAAGAATTGCTGAATTTTTTTCACGCAAAATTACTTAACTTTGGAACCTGGAATAAAAGTGTATGAATAAAATATTTACTGCTTTTACATAGAGAGCCAGACGATGTATATTTCGATGACGTCATTTGAATGAAGTTTTAAGCATGGAGTTAGAAAGTACTTTTACCTCCATGAATTTAATTTTCCAAAGAAAACTCGAATTCGAATTTTCGACCCCGTCCGTCGCAATACTTTTCTTATACATTATGTATATAAGGAAAGTAAAAATATCACCACTAAATGTATTGTATTGTAGAGATGGTTAAATAAAATTACAGTTAGAAAGTAATTTTATAATCAATGCTTTATGCATGATTGATCTTTCTTGTTTTATGATTATTATTATTATTATTATTGTTTTTATTATTCTTATTTTTTTTTTTTTGTGTGTGTGTGTGTAATTGATCCTATGTAATAACCAATATTATACATGGGTCGCCTTTAAAATTAGGAGAGTATTTCTAAAGACACTGAACTGTAAGTTGCAAAGAAAACACATGAAAAGGGGCAAAAACATAGCCATGACATACGTAAATGTTGTAACAACGTAACGTAATGACGTGGAAATTTGATTGATGAAAATATTCCACGAGATTAAGCTGTGTGCCAATTTTTAGCTTTCTACGTCCTCTGGAAGCCGGGACGAACTCTCCTAAGATGACGTACGTATAAATGAAGTAATGGCGAGAAAATTTGATAGATGAAAATGTTCCGCCAGATGAAATTGTGTGTCGAGTTTCGACTCTCTACGTTCCCTTTGAGCTGAGAACAAGTCCGGGTGAGATATTGAACACAAAATACAAAGAGAGAAAGAACGAAAATACAATATGATTTTTTGATAATTTTTTTGAGAAATGTACAATATCTCGAGAACGATTGATGTTAGCGTTCTAAAATTTATGTCAATCGTTTTCTAATGAAACATTACATAAGGAATGTCTATTTGCGTAACTTTATTAGCCGTTTTGATTTTTTGACGATTTTTTCAAAATTTCATTCGAAAATTTAGGGGTGTTCTGAACATTCGATTGCGTATAAAAACAATAGGCTTCCAGTGTTTACGGATTGTGATTTTTGTACCAAATTTTGTTCGAATCGGTCCATTCGTTCGTCAGTTATCGTCTCCACAGACTCACTGACACACACACACACACATATTTTCACACACACACACACACATCACTTCAAAAATGTTTGATTCGTGATCAGGGATGCCTGAAACGTGCTCTCCCGTCGAAAACTCGAATTCGAATTTTCGACCCCGTCACAATACTTTCCTTATACATTATGTATATAAGGAAAGTAATAGAAGAAAGAGATGCATGAAGCAATTCATCTATAAAATATAATTTATTTTGTTGACTGTTACTGTGTCAACTGAGTTTTTTTTATTTTACAAATCACACATGACCTATAAAGCAAAACAAGAAATATGACTTAATTTTCTTATAGTTTTTCTGCTAAGCTGAAAACTTATTGTTCTAAAATATGCCGTATAAGAGAGAAAAAGAACTTTTAATATAATTTAATTTTCTTTAAACTGAAAATGTTTATGTTGTTAACAATAAAAAAATCTGTTCGATAAAAGATAACAAGAAAAAGAAATAAAAATGCACCTTAAATTTTCTGACACTACCTGTGCCAAATTGAAAATTTTAATTCTACTAACAAAAAGCTTAATTGAATATTTTTACTTTCCTTATATACATAATTGTATAAGGAAAGTATTGTGACGGGGTCGAAAATTCGAATTCGAGTTTTCGACGGAAGAGCACGTTTCAAGTATCCCTGATCACGAATCAAACATTTTTGAAGTGATGTGTGTGTGTGTGTGTGTGTGTGTCAGTGAATCTGTGGAGACGATAACTGACGAACGAATGGACCGATTCGAACCAAATTTGGTACAAAAATCACAATCCGTAAACACTAGAAGCCTATTGTTTTTATACGCAATCGAATGTTCAGAACACCCCTAAATTTTCGAATGAAATTTTAAAAAAATCGTTAAAAAATCAAAACCACTAATAAAGTTACCCAAATAGACATTTCTTATGTAATTTTTCATTAGAAAACGATTGACATAAATTTTAGAACGCTAGCATGAACCGTTCTCGAGATATTGCACAAAAAAAAAAAAAAAAAAAAAAAAAAAAAAAAAAAAAAAAAAAGTCATAAAATAACAAAAAATATTTCCTATTGAGAAACATGTTCACTTTTCATATGAAATATCGTGTGATAAATTTGGTGACATCATTCTCGTGGATCTAGCTCGTTCCATTCATGGAAAAAGATACTTTGAGTAATACTTTTTATTTGAACGCCAAGTCATTTATCTGCTGTAAGAATAATTTATTTCTTCGTCTATAACGCTTGGTGAGATTTTGGCAACGAATTTAGCGGAATGTTGCCAACTTGGCGACTTTTTGAAATGTTGCCAAATTAACGAAAATCTCACCAAATGGATAAAAATGACGCTAAATCAATGAAAATGACGACTAATTGTCGGAAATTCAATATCTTGGAAAGAATATTATTATCTACTATAAGAAAAACATTTATTTAACTGTAAAAGTAGTAAATTCATTGCATTATATAACGAAAGCCATGTGTTGCCCAAATCAGATTTTTTTGAAAAGGTGGTTATAATTGCTATATTTTATTATTACTTTCCTTATATACATAATGTATAAGGAAAGTATTGTGACGGGATCGAAAATTCGAATTCGAGTTTTCGACGGGAGATTACGTTTCAAGCAGTATCCCTGATCACGAATCGAACATTTTTGAAGTGATGTCTGTGTGTGTGTGTTTGTGTCAATGAGTCTGTGGAGACGATATCTCACGAACGAATGGAGCGATATTGGTACAAAAATCACAATCCGTGAATACTGGAAGCCTATTGTTTTAAAACATAATCGAATGTTCAGAACTTTCCTAAATTTTCGAGTGAAATTTTTTAAAATCATCAAAAAATCAAAACTTTTAATAAAGTTACTCAAATAGACATTTCTTATGTAATTTTTCCTTAAAAAACGATTGACATAAACTTTAGAACGCTAACATTAACCGTTCTCGAAATATTGCACATTTTTCAAATAAATGTATCAAAAAATCCCATAAATTAAAAAAAAATATTAAATGTTCAGAAACATGTTCACTTTTCATATGTAATATCATGCGCTAAATTTGGTGGCATCATTCTCGTGGATCTAACTCGTTCCATTCACGAGAAAAGATACTTTGGGTAATACTTTTGTATTTGAACGCCAATAGTCATTTATCCGCTGTAAGAATAACTTATTTCTCCGTCCATAACACTTGACGAGATTTTGGTGACGAATTTAGCGGAATGTCGCCAACTTGGCGACATTTTTAAATGTTGCCGAATTAACGAAAATCTCGCCAAATGGGTAAAAATAACGCTAAATCAATGAAAATGACGACTGATTGAAGAAAATCCAATATCTTGGAAAGAATATAAGTATCTACTGTAAGAATAACATTTATTTAATTGTAAAAGTAGTAAATTCATTGCATTATATAAGGAAAGTCATGTGCTGCCCACATCAGATTTTTTAGTTTACCATGGCAAACTGAAAGTTTTTATTTCAATAGTCCAGAATTGCACAACAAAAACCATTCGCATTTTTTTCAGTCTTGCTTCAGGCTTTCTGGGGAAAATGGTGATCCAGGGAAATTCATGCCAAAATGCTCCTTATATTGAATACCGAATATGCTAAATAATGATTCAAACATTACAAAAAAGAAAACTGAGCTTTTATAAAATTCGTTTTACATACACTTAACCAACCCTACCAAAAAAAAAAAAAAAAAAAAATGCAAAGTCATAAAAATTGTAGTCCTTTTCATAACTATGGACGAAATGTTTGAAGGGTAATATAGTTTAAGATTTAAATAAATTGATCAAATGCAAGAATTATAAATAAAACTGCCACGAAAAATAGGGAAAAAAATAATATCTTGATATTCCAGATATTTATTGCATTCTTCCCAATAATGCAATGTGATAATCCGTAAGAAAAGTCATTTTTTAAATATTTTATTCATGTTCTCTCGTTTACGTTTATTTTCACAGTGCTGTGGGCATGCGTTGGTGTCAGTATTCCGCTATTTAATAGAAATTAATAATGATAAGGCTCTTAAGGTCATCCGTGAAATTAAAGAATATTTTCTTAAGAATGAACTTTTACTTTGGTTGAGATCAGATCATGATAGGCGTGGCCAGGTTCTCGTAGAAAAAAAAGAAGGTGGGTTACAATATAGTGTGGCCACTACGTATGTGGACGCCAGGCTTGCTGAATATCGGTCGTCAGTCGCCAATTGACGATTAAAATTTTGGAAATGGCGTGCAAAAATTTAAAACCACATTATGGCGTGTTGTTGTTGAGACCCAGACCGTCCGACCTACCAGAAAGGTGTAAAGTAACTGTTTGGACGGCCGGGAAGTGCCACCCAATTTAGACCGGAACCCAGTGGGGGAGGCATCCATAGGGACCGCACCCTCCTTCCCCTACCACAAACCTCTCGGAAGGACTTACGGACCCACATGCTTAACGTGATCGTACTCCGCATGAACACGGTGGCAGTTGTGGCAGCGTGCAAATCCAGCGCGCAAACCACCGGGCCATCGCACCCGAAATGTGCCAATAGCACGCGGTGTTCTCAGGTGGTCACCCACCCAAGTACTAGCCGCGCCCGATGCTGCTTGACTTCGGTGATCTAACGAGAACCGGTGTATTCAGCACGGTACGGCCGTTGGCTCTACATTATGGCATGTGGATTTTTTTGTAGAATCTTCGGAAAAGTTCAAGGCGATCCTGACCTTCGTATGCGCAAATGGAAGAAAACGGGGCAAAAGGCAGGCGCTTCACTTATAAGTGTTAACTGCGTAACTTTCACTGTAATCAGTGACTGATTAACGCACGGGCCTCCGAGGCCACGACCCCGAGCCCTAAATTTTAAGGGTTTGATATTTAATCTACAAAAATATAAATTCTTCAAAAATATAAATATATAAATTTTTACAAAAATTAATACAAAATATTCAATACAAAAATATAAATATTTATATAAATTCTTCAAACATATAAATAAAGAACCTTTTCAATTAAAATAATTAAAAATCTTAACTGGGTTTTTATCCTTTATAGGTTTTCATTCATTCGAAATGGAAAAATTTCTGAGGGGATAAAATTACCATCTTGCCTCAATAACGCAAATTAGTGTGGATGTAAGATGCACAGCTTCCCTTATGCATCATCCCTGTCGCTTTAGATTTTTAGCTGCAGAAGCAATAACCCCTATTGGCTCCTATAATAAACATCTGTTTTTACTTTCCTTATATACATAACGTATAAGGAAAGTATTGTGACGGGGTCGAAAATTTGAATTCGAGTTTTCGAGACAAAATTCACAATCCGTAAACACTGGAAGCCTATTGTTTTTATACGCAATCGAATGCTCAGAACCCCCTAAATGTTCAAATAAAATTTTGAAAAAATCGTCAAAAAATCAAAATCACTAATAAAGTTACGCAAATAGACATTTCTTATGTAATTTTTCATTAGAAAACGATTGGCATAAATTTTAGAACGCTAACACAAACCGTTCTCGAGATATTGCGCATTTTTCAAACAAATTATCAAAAAGTCATATAAAATAAAAAAAAAATATTTCCTATTGAGAAACATGTTCACTTTTCATATGTAATACCATACGATAAATTGGGTGACATCATTCTCGTGGATCTAGCTCGTTCCATTCATGGAAAAAGATACTTTGAGTAATACTTTTTATTTGAACGCCAAGTCATTTGTCTGCTGTAAGAATAACTTATTTCTTCATCCATAATGCTTGGCGAGATTTTGGCGACGAATTTGGTGGAATGTCGCCAACTTGGCGACTTTTTGAAATGTTGCCAAATTAACGAAAATCTCGCTAAATTGATAAAAATGACGCTAAATCGATGAAAATGACGACTAATTGTCGAAAATTCAATATCTTGGAAAGAATATTAGTATCTACTATAAGAAAAACCTATTTTTTTACTGTAAACGTAGTAAATTCATTACATTATATAAGGAAAGTCATGTGTTGCCCACATCAGATTTTTTTGTTTTCCTTTTAGCAATGTTTCATGTACTTTGCAATAAAATGTCATGAAAGGTAAAAAGTGCAATTGTAGACTTTAGTGTAAAACATAGCCTGGACATCACGGAATATAATAAAATTTGCAATAAAAATAAGTAAACATTTCTGATTGAATTTTCTTTTTGTATAGAATTTTACGCCTTAATATTTATATGACACAAAATCAGCGTTTTGCCCCCATATGCAAATTATGTTGAGACAAGTCTCACCAGTTAACCCTTATTGTGTGATTTTCTAGTCCCTGCTAAAGGAGCAATGGTCCATGTTGCCCCCAAATGGGAATATTTATTTTTGCAAGTTCTTCGGACTTTCAAATTAAATGACACTTAAAGCAAGAAGTGCGACAGCAAATTTCAGTGTGAGACATTTTTTGAGTTCAACATAAATTGTTTTTGTCTATATCTTTAAAAAATTAAAAGATAAAAAATTCAAAGCAACATAAAAAAAATCTGATGTGGACAACACATGACTTTCCTTATATAATGTAATGAATTTACTACTTTTACAGTAAAAAAATAGGTTTTTCTTATAGTAGATACTAATATTCTTTCCAAGATATTGAATTTTCGACAATTAGTCGTCATTTTCATTGATTTAGCATCATTTTTATCCATTTGGCGAGATTTTCATTAATTTGGCAACATTTCAAAAAAGTCGCCAAGTTGGCGACATTCCGCCAAATTCGTCGCCAAAATCTCGCCAAGCGTTATGCACGAAAAAAAAAAGTTATTCTTACAGCAGATAAATGACTATTGGCGTTCAAATACAAAAGTATTATTCAAAGTATGTTTTTTCATGAATGGAACGAGCTACATCCACGAGAATGATGTCACTCAATTTATCGCATGGTATTACATATGAAAAGTGAACATGTTTCTCAATAGGAATTTTTTTTTTTGATGTGACTTTTTCATAATTTTTTTTAAAAATGCACAATATCTCGAGAACGGTTCATGTTAGCGTTCTAAAATTTATGCCAATCGTTTTCTAATGAAAAATTACATAAGAAATGTCTATTTGCGTAACTTTATTAGCGGTTTTGATTTTTTGACGATTTTTTCAAAATTTCATTCGAAAATTTAGGGGGGTTCTGAACATTCGATTACGTATAAAAACAATAGGCTTCCAGTGTTTACGGATTGTGATTTTTGTACCAAATTTGGTTCGAATCGGTCCATTCGTTCGTCAGTTATCGTCTCCACAGATTCACTGACACACACACACACACACACATACTTTCACACACACACACACACACACACAGACATCACTTCAAAAATGTTTGATTCGTGATCAGGGATGCTTGAAACGTGCTCTCCCGTCGAAAACTCGAATTCGAATTTTCGACCCCGTCACAATACTTTCCTTATACATTATGTATATAAGGAAAGTAATACAAATAAAACTCTTGTTTCGGTTTTCATTTCTTATATAATTATGTGTAATTTCTGGGAGGGGGTCCACTTTGCCTCCTCATGTTGATTATTGGGGGCAAGTCGCTCCGCTGTCCTCTCTTCAGACTTCCGTGCAGTCATCTGTAACTGGGAAATGACATGTTTAAAAGCATGTTGGATGAAAAGCTTTACCAACAGTGTTAGAGAATAATCGAGTGTTGCCATATACAAAAAGTTAAATCAACGAAGCTTGGTCATTAAATTGTCATCTGTTTGATCGGCATGTAATAAACGGTGTTCGATAAGTGCAAGGGGACAGAGAAATATTTAAAGGACGGCGAACTTTTGTTTTAAGTGAAATCAGCAATCCACTAAGAAATGTAAAGATTGTTTTCCTTCAATGAAATACAGCGAATTAGGAAAAAACGAAGAAATATAGACTAAAACTGACCAAGAAAATATTGTAATATTTCAAATAAAATGGCTGATATATCTAGCACATGACCTTACTTACAGATAAATATATATCTTCATAATGCGAAAACAACAACTCCAAATAGAGCTTTCTTTTGACTCGCTTTTTTAAAATAATAACAAAATATAGAATTTTCTTATGACTCCCTATTTAAAACAACAACTCAAATTAGATCTTTCTCATGTCACTTTATTTAAAACAATAACGTAAATTAGAGCTTTTCCATGACCTTCTATTTAAAATAACAACTCAAAATAGAGCTTTCTTCTTAATTTAAAACAATAATGCAAATTAGAGCTTTCTCGTGACCATCGCTAGATTAAGACACTTTGGGCTTCAGCACTGAAAATTTTGATGCACTTCCACAATATTTAATTCAATTTAAATTTTAGAAAATATCAACGGAATTTCAACATGTTAATATGATTGAAATTCAGATTTCTTGACCACAACACATATAGTATACGGGGTTTCCAGGAAAGTTTTTAAGCACCCAAAGAACTTTGTGCTCCAGATGGTTTCCGGTCCAAATTGGGCGGCATCAGGCCAAGTCAGGCTTCTACCACAGTATGTCTGGAGTCTTTTGATCGACAGAAGCTGAAATTTTTCTCCTTTTACCTTCGGCATGTTCTGACATTTTTCGGACAAGTGGGATTAGCAACAAGAGGTTTTTTTCAGTGGAATTAGATGACCGCACGCTTCTAAAATATGGAAAATGGTTTTTACTCTGCATGCTAAAAATAAAAGTAGTATTAAACATTTTATGTAAAAACTAAACTTTTAATCTGTTTTTTACTTTTTATGAGTTGCAATTATCACAAAGACATGCAGTTTTTTTTTTCAGAATCAAGCTGAAAAGCTTTACTCAACAAGGCTCTAAACTCATTTTCTGAATTTCTGACGACTGAACCTTTTCATATAAATCAATTTTCATATAAACCAATTTTCATATAAACCAATATTTTATTTTCCTCTTTGATTGAAATAAGATATATGTAAAACTGATGGGGAAATTGGCATTTTATTTTAAAAAAATAATAGCATTTTATACTCCTTATATTCAAACGTGCTTTTTAAATTTTTAAAATCTATATAATTTCTATGAATATGCGGTTTGAGAATCCTTGAACATGCATGAACTGTTTTCGAATGTTAAATGTATGTCTGACTGTTTATAAGTGATTGTGATTCCGTCGATAGCTCTTGAAAAAAAAATAAGCAGACTCTGAAATTTTGTAGTACATTTTCAATTGGGGAACATAAGGAGTCTTGATATTTAGTGCATTTGATCTGGGTAAGAGCCCAATTTTTCAAACAATTTTTCTCGAAAAATGTTACTTAAGACAACATATATGTATACATCAAACATATGTATGCAAGCATGGCTTGACTTATGTATGGGTCACCGGAGTTGTGACCCTGGGTCTCCAAATTGAGGGATCCTCAAATATTGTCCTAATAACATAAAAGTTTTAAAAATAAATGAGAATATCAGTGACGTGTGAAGTAAAAATTTTAGCAAAATTTTTCAACATATCAGCAAAATTAATGTTGTCCAGATTACCATTAATGATCCAGATTACCATTATGTTATTTGCTTTACACATTTATTTAATATTGACGGTATAAATAAATATTAAAATATTTATGGGGGTGCCCCTAAATGCAGTTAGGTCCATGTAATCGGAATAACTGAAATGAAAAATTCACAATGAAACATATATTTTGCTTCAATACACAATAAAATTGAAGTGCAACTCATTAAATGAAGAGTTTAATTCCAAAAGGGCCTAAATCACTTTCGCTTGCCTCTCATGCACGCTGCAGCTCTTAGTAAGTGATATTAAGTAGGTAACAGTTGATGGGTAACTGCACCATAGGGTAGGTAACTGCACTGTTGCACCTTGGCGTCCTTAATTTTAGACATGCACGATATGCACCATTAGAGGTAACTGCACCATATCGTACAAGTCAAATGAGTGAGTGATTCAGACTCCTCGAAATTAAACTCTTCCAAATGTTCAACGGCAGGATCAAGGTAATGCCTTACACTTCTTAATGTGATTTAAGAAAAAAAAAATGAAATTCTGTTGCAAATAAATGTTGAAACATATTTACAGCAAATTTTTCTGATTATATTCTTGCTTAGGTATTAGTGCAGTTGAAACAATGTTTGGATACCAAATTCGACGCTTTATTCAATAATTTTGTCAAAAGTGGATAGAGTGATAATGAAGAAAATAAAAAATCCCTGTCAAGCGCATGCAGAAAAATATATTTATGTAAAGTGCAAATGAAAAATTCATAACCTGGGTTTCTGGGGGGGTCACTTTTTTGTTTTTGAGCTTGATGCTTTAGTTTTAGTAGCTTCATAATAAATCCACCTCTGCCCTCAAGTCACAACTGCCAGGTGAAAGATTTCATGGATCAAAAAAATCTTCCTCTCCAATAAATCATTTTACCCAAATTACACTAAATCCCAAGAGTACCCCCCTGTTCGAAATTCCGCATCAAGCAACGCGACTTCATTATAACCACGAAAGGGTGTAAACGATTGTTTTGTTTCAACCACTGGCAATCTTTGTTCAGAAATCGCAATATGCAGACAAAACTGATCTGGTATAATCTTACCTCAGGAGCATACATAGCAGTGAGGTGGCTGAAAGAAGTAGTGAGGGAATCTTGAACAAAAAGTGAGACTATCGGAGTTGTTTTAACCATTTGAAAAGTTAGTACTGAATACAATCAGTTCACAATAAAATATAGTACATAAATATTTGTTGCATGGAAACTATCATTTTGAGGCCCCTCTTCGTCACTGCACAGTCATTGAGACAGCAGAATTTTTAGTATCAGACACGTTTTTATCATTCTGTAAACTAGCCTTATTCAGCCTATGTACTAGCCTACAATGTTTATACCCAGTCAAGTAGATTTTTAATAGTATTTTTAATAGTAGTGTTTTATCAAGTAGATTTTTGTCAGAAAATTATATATGCATTGGAGACTTTTTACACTTATAATACCTCATGAGATTCCTTCGAGCATAAACTAATTTTATTTCATTATTAATGTCTTATTTCTTGAGTCATTAACAACATAGCCAACAGAATTTTTGGGCCCCTATGCAGCAAATGTGCAGTCTCCCTACTACTCATTATTGGCCTTTTCCCATGAACTGCTTATGCTGTCCGGCTTATGCTGTCCGGGAAGTCTTCCGTGCCCCTATGCAAGGCATTTTCGTTCCCCCTTTATATCAGTCATGCATAGCCTACAGGCATGACTGGCATACATTATACGATGACTTAAAAAAGTTGAAGTCTTGGGAAGTATATTTTGTTAGGCCTGTTCCCAGCAGCTTTCAATGGTAGCTTATGTAATTTTGATAAGCTATGGGCATTATATAGCCCACTCTAGAACTCAGATGTCTTGGGAACATGTTTTGGAAATTCGACAATAAATTAGATCTATTTATTTACAGCATTTTATTATTTTTGTTGGCCCATAATCTGTTTTCTCTTCTAGGGCCCTTTTCAATGATAGCATAAATATGCATTTATGCATATACATAAATATACATTTATGCAGTGATATATTGCGAATAAAAAAGCTACTTTGAGGCCCTAAAGCTAAGGATCCTTTGAAAGAAATGTCCATATTCAGAATTATATCTCTATGGGAGCCTCACATCGAATAGCAAATATCGTATAGGGAGGCACTTCACAACGAATTTAAAATATAACGTAAGGGACCTCATATCGGAAAGGAAACGGCTAAAGGTTACTTCTGGGTCCTAAAATTCTAACCACGCCACTGTTCGACAATGGTGATAGTCATGATATTGCTAATTAATCTTCTATTACAAGAAGGCCCATAGTTATAGTTGAGGCAGGGTGAAGAGAGAGTTCAGATTTGGCAAAAACTTTTTGATCGAGGCCTGGTAGGTTCTATGGGGTCCCAGCAACCGCAAAATACACAAAAGCGAATAGACTAAAACTAATAAAAGATACTGCTGATTCTACGTTACCAGCTTTACTATTCGGATTAAAAAAAACTTGAGCAACGTATAAAAGCGTAAATTGCACTGACGAAGAGGATCCAGTGTATCCTCAAAACAACTGTATGCTGCATTATTATAGTATTTATGCTTTTATACATGGCTCCAGTTTTTCTCATCCTTCGCACATACTGAAATCTGAATGACTGAAGGTAAATTTCGAAATAACATAAAATAACAAAGGACAACATAGGAGAGGCTAATTAGTGGTAAGATGATATGTTGAAATAATTAGCTCCAAATAAAGGTTAAGAATGGCCTAGGATTAAAAAAGATTACCCTTTCCAATTTTAAGACCTCCAAACATGAAGCCCCAAGCAGTTGCATGAACTGCTTGGCTCTCGGGATATCCCTGCTGGGATGACCAGTTAGTTGACTTTTCAAATTCCTTGATGTGCGCCAAAAGTCAATAAAATCAATGTGCAACTCATTAAATGTTTAAAAAAAGGACCAAGTCTTGTGTAACATAAATGATACCAGAAATTGAAAATCACAACAAAATTACTTACATCTACAGTTGGGAAGAAGATAAGGCTTATAAACACGCTCCTCAGATTTTATTATTGAAATATTTGGACAATTCCAGTATGTTGAAATAAAATTTTACTGCAAATTTTTGAGTGTACGATAACAATAAAGGAATTAAAAGAAAATTTGTTGAATAAAAGTTTGTCCAAAAGTACATACAAAATTAGTTAAAATTTATAAAGTATCCACATGTGTGTATGCTTACAGCCTACATTCTATAACTGTTTATTACCAGGCATGGGATGGTTTGTGTAGAAGACCCAGACCGTCCGACTCGTCCAGAGGACTAAGAGCAACTGGGATGGTTTGTGTGAAAAAAGGTGCTGGTATGTATTGCTACAAAGATTGGTAAATAAATGATCAATTACACATGCAATATATAATGCTAAATATATAGATATCTTTGAAATTTTTTAGCCAAAAAACATTAGAAAGTTTGCTGAGATTTTATAAACAGTAAAAAATTATTAGTGTTCATCTGGCCTTTCAATAGCATTTAACAAAATATGTATTCTTTTAACGTGTGCGCTTATATACGATTGATAAGAATTTGATATTTTTGTAAATAATACTTAAGTTGATATACAACAATCTTGAAATCTCTTTATATTACTGTTTAAGGATACCCTGGCAAGGGAAATCAACGAAAAATGCGGTTTTATGCTTTTACGGAAATCAATGCTCAAAAGTGCACAAAACAGATATTTCAATTTTTTTTCTGCCTAATTATGGTAAAGACATGTTTAGTGAGAAAATAATAGGTAAAATTATTTTATTATTATGTGTACTTTTTATATTACCATAGGTTTCATGAAAGGAAAATAAAACTTTTTTTCATGAATAAATTCCCATCGGTACAATTAAAAAAAAAACCTGACAACACAATGTCATGAAACTTTCAGTATATACTAATTTATATTCAGTTTCACTATTATACCTATAATTTGTATTATAAGAGTGATAATTTTCAAATGATCTAAAAAATTACATTGTACTATGGAAATTCTCAAAATTCTGTTAATTAATATCAACATAAATTATATTATCAACAAAATTATTTTTGACAGTATAAATATAATTTTAGGTACAAATGATAGTATTTTATGAGCTAATAAAGCACATATGATTTCATATTTGTATCTTTGATAGTTTTTTTATAATTGTATCGGAGTCTCAAAAAACTAAGTTTTGAGAAAATCAAGTTTAAAGAAAACATTTCATAAAAAAAATATATTAAAAGTGTCCAGGACCATAGTCTGTCTATGTTAATATTTCTCTTAAATCTGCCTTTCTTTTTTCACCTGGCTGTTTCACCCTGGCTTTTTTTTGTTATTATTTGCACATTAATTTCGGCTTTGAATACTCGCCGTTTGTCAATGCGCTTAAGAGCATTTCCATGTTAACACTTGGAAAGTAGCCCATAGATTTCAAAAATTTTAATCAATTCATAGTGCCATCATTGAAAACAAATGTGGTGTCCATAACACCAATTTGAAGGGTTGAAATTTTAACAAATGTATGTTTAGGGATCCTCTCCTATATGAAGTGGTTCACATTTTCGTTGGGTTTTGTGTTTGCCCATGTGAGTATTTTTTCAAAAGCTTTGGATTAGCTAAATCTCTAAATACAGATATGATTTTATTCGTTACTAACCGCATACTGCGACCAGCCTTCGTCTGGTACAGCTGCCAGAAAATGTGTAAATATCGATTTTTTACCAAAGATGTGGGCGGGCCCTGGATGCCTAACGGGATGCTGCTCGTTAAAGGTGAGCGTCAGTGAATCTTCTGCCCTATCCGCGCTTTGTTAACTTTCGGAGCGGAGAACACGTTTTTCGCCGAAATTCTGCTCAAACACTTGCGAAATATTTTCTGAAAAATAAAATGCAATGCTTAGATTATATTAAAACTAAATTTAATACTCAATAAAATACAGAATATATTTTTTATTGTAATCCAAAATATTTTTAGTGCTGCCATCTATTGTCGTAATTTAATTCATACCGACTATTTTCATTTTTAATGAACATTTTTAAATGTCTATTTTTTCTAATACGGTATAAAATACAGCAGAACATATATAATAATGCCACAATCACGAAAAGGTAATTGAACTTGGACTTGAAGACAAAGGAACTTGAAGACAGGACTGCAGTCCTCAGTGGTGTACATTCAGATCCTCTTATCAAATTTATGGAATGAAAAATTACCTTTCCGTGATTGTGGCATTACTATATATGATCTGTTGTTGTATTTAATACTGTATTAAAAGGAATAGACATTTAAAAATGTTCATTACAAAATAAAAATAGTCTGTATGAATTAACTTACGACAACAAATGGCAGCACCAAAAATATTTAGGATTACAATAAAAAATATATTCCATATTTTATTGAGTATGAAATTTAGTTTTAATATAATCTAAGCATTGCATTTTATTTTTCAAAAAGTATTTCGCAACTATTTGAGCAGAATTTCGGCGGAAAATGTGTTCTGCGAAAGTTAACAAAACGAGGATAGGACAGAAGATTTACTGACGCTTATCCTTAAAAACTATCTCTCAGCATCATAATGGAAGTGATTGGGCCCTGCAGGTCAACCAGCTAGCTGTTAGGGTGAGAGTCGATAGCTGTACCAGACGATGGTTGGTCGGCGTAGTTAGGCGAAATGGGCGCAGTCGAATAAAAAAACATCAAAAATCTTTGATGAACATAAGAACATAATTGGGCAAGAAATAAAGTATGAAAATGAAAAATGCAATTAAACATTTATTTCATGTGTTTAAATCTTGTAATTGTGATCACATGTTTTGAATTGTAAAAATAAAGAAAACGCTACTCCTTTGTATTCATTTTCACATCCACCTTTCTTGAGATAGAGTACATGGATGCGTTACCCCTTTTGCTACACACCCCTAAATGAGACGGTTCAGCTATAGGCATTTTCCTCATTCAGCGGTTTTCCCCCCAAAAATTACATAGTTCTTTGCAGCCAAAATTTATAAATTATATCAAGTATCATATGGGCCTTTTCGACACAATATTTGTGGAAATGGCTAAATTAAAAAATGTATGTACAGTAAGAGAAGAGTAGCTTCTGTAAAATATCAAATAAATTATGTTAAAAATCCTTTATGTTAAGTGTCATTTATGTTATCCTTTAATACCCCGTTATTAATATTAATATTGAAGAGTTTCTGGATGCACAGTATTAGCTGTTCCACTATTTTGAGCTAAAATATGAAGATTACTCTTACTTTTAATCCGTGAACACGCAACGTAATTAAATCAATTCTGTTTGTCTTTATCTTAATAAATACGAATATCAAAAAACTTTACTGTAAAGAATTGTTACTGAAAGAATAATCTTTACTGTTAAAGAAACGTTACCGAAAAAATAATAAAAAAACTGTTTCAAAACGAAAATACAAACTATAGTTGCCAATTGTAAACAGCAAAATCAAACATTTCCTAAACTCATATCGTTTTGAGTATTTTATTTTTGACGAAAATGTTTAAATATACGAAAATAAATAAACATTATAATTAAATTTATTCTGTTTGTCTTTATCTCAATATATAAGAATATCAAAAAACGTTACTGCAAAGAATCTCCAATTAACACGGTGAATAAACCACGGCAAAAGAATCACATCCAGAGCTTGTTTACAATCTCTCTCCGCTCTGGTAGGGCAATTCTCTGCGAGAATGAACTTGGAAAAAAATGAAAGTTACTTCAATTGCTTCAAAGAGCATCACAAATTAAAAAGAAGCTTTTTCGAAAATATTATTAAGGCAGTTTTTAATCGATTCAACTTGCGAGAACTTTAGTTATATTTTCGATTTATAGATGGCAGCAAATGTAATAATTTCTGTTTTGATTCTCCCATCGATTCACGTCCGAGTTTGAGGAGTGGATTGTTCCGGAAGCGTTCCCGAGTGGATCGCCCCGGAAGCGTTCCCTGTCAAACACACACTGTTTTTTTTTTATAAGTAGATATAGAGATAGCCACTGGAAGTGAATGTTTATGCTTATAAATTCTGCCATCAAAATTCTGCTTTTTAAAACCACCACCATGAATCTGGTCCTTCTGGGCATAGACCATGTTATGTTCAGAATCTGTTGTAAGTTTTTGAAAAAAGGCCCATATTGCTTTCTTCATTTTTTCAGAACCAGACTTTTCTACGAATCGCCTGTCCATAATATTGTTGTAATAAATCAATTCGTATAGCAGTTAAACTTTCTCTACCTGACAATGGCTTTCTGACAGAGAGTTTAGTTACATTCAATGTTTTACAACTAGTAAAAAGTACAACTATTCATTATCAAAAACAAACTTACCACTTTAGAAAACAATAAGCAAAGTAAAGTAGAGCGTAAAAAAACCTCAGTGTCATTTACAGTTAAATCTCACTGCTTTCAATTGCTATTTATAATAAATAAAATAGAATTTGAAGTCAATCTGCTTGCTTTTGTTGACATTCAACTGCAGCTGGTTTTTTAAAAAGTGGGTGTGGTCAGCAAAGGGGGAAGAGTGAGTTCTGTTTAAATACTAGTTTTAACATTTCAAATCATGGTAAATAATTAAAACTATATATCATTGTGTTCAAAATTAATTAAGCTATAAAATGGCATTAAAATTGAAACATCGATAATTTGAAGATTTTCCTTTCCAGAGTGTTCTTAAAGAATTACGCGTTATTATACGTAATTAATTAAAAGATAATATTTACTTGATGCTTCGTAAAAAAATTATATTCAGTGTAATAACATTGCAGGGTAGAGAAAGTAAAACGAACATAGCGTAAGGGAAGTGACGTAGGGTGTGATGTTTCATGTTGTCGTTTTTCGGCAGGGACAATCTCGTTTTTTACTACCACCTCAACTCAAGTCTAGCAAGGGTAATAAAACTGACGTAGAGAATGTGGATCGTGACGTAGCCATGTGGTCAACCAATGAGAGTCGCCGTTATGGTAGAAGTGGGCGAGTGCTGTGACAATGTGATCGACCAACGAGAGCCGTCGTTCCATTTGAGCACACTTGTCTTGTCAATCATTTATTTTTTCTGCGCTATTTATTTACTGTTTATCGTCATATTGCTTTTTAATGTTTCCGCCTAATTTTATGTTTAATCATTACTATCTTTAGCAAAACCATTACTATCTTTTAGAATTTAACGATTTCGTAACATATTAAAGAATTAAGCCGATTCCGCTTCTTTTATAGAAGTAACATATAAAAAATGTTCGGGGATTTGGGAGCATTTGAAATGCACTTCTTGAAATAGATATGTTTTCCATATTTTTCGTTTATTTCGGATTATAAATTGACTTGTGACCTACACCTATTCATCATATGTCGAGTATGCACAATGTACACTTCTGGAATTGTGTTAAAAATAAAGACTTGTAACACTTTGAAGAGAAAAAACTTGTTCTGCAATATTACAGCTGATCTGTTTATTATATCAGATATGCTGTCATATTGCTGAACCAGAATAGTAAAAGTTTGAATTGAAAGTTTCATATTTAATCCTAGATTTTTCTTGTGTTTGAGTACATTTTGTGTGTTTGTGTTTTTTATTAAATAAGAAGTTACTATTATATATCTTACATTGCTATGTAAATAGATTTCTCACCAAGACTTGCATTTAGTACATTGTAAACAAAGGGTCCTTATAACCAAAACCCTCTTTACTGCGTAGAGGTGGTAATATTATAACCAAGATTCGCTATAATCGGATTTCACTGTGGTATAGTTTTAAAATGTTTTTTAAAAATACCACTAAAATATAGTAGTAAACTTTTTTATACTTTTAAATTTACTAATATATTTTAATCTCTGCTTTTTTCGTAAACATATTGTAATAGATCAATACTTTAATGCATAAAACCATTTTGAAACGATAAAAATGTATCAAGAAAATGAAACCATGTTCAGCAATTGAGAATAAATTATTACATATTAGCCCCCCTTCGGCGACCAGCCTGTTCGCTACCTTTGACAATTTTGACTGTGGCAAACTCGCTGGCGCGACCTACCAGAAAGGTGTTAAAGACCCAGACCGTCCGACTCATCCAGAGGACATGAGCAACCAATTGGACGGCCGGCTACCAGAAAGGTGTTGAAGACCCAGACTACCAGAAAGGTGTAGAAGACCCAGACTGTCCGACTCATCCTGAGGACTTGAGTATCTAATTAGACGGCCGGAAAAAGAGCTAGCAGAAGCCAACTCCCGGGGCGGCCAAGGTCCGACGGTCTGGGGCAAAGTTTATTTAAGTTTAAAAAAATATACATTGAGGTTACAAGGAGTTGTACAAAGAGGTGATGATGAGTTAACATTTTGATGATTAGATGACATGATTAAATATAGATGACATGATATTTAGCAAGATGACTTGATATAAAACATGATGTTTGATGACAGTGTTAAAATATATGAGTGTAATTATATAATATATGATATTTAGTGATATGTTGACAATGATTTGTTGAAAAAGTGATATATAATTTGATGAAGACAGGGGAAAATTACAAGAATATAATACAAAAAACTTAAATACGAAGAAAAACATAGCATAAGCAACCAACGGCCAAAACAGGACAAACAAGGCCAACAAAAACGGGACAAAGACGAGGCAAAAAAACAAAAAAAAAACAAAAGGACAAAAAAAAAGACGACACCACCGAGCAAAAAGCAGGTAAAACAGTTAAAGTAAAAGGAGGAGACACCGACCAGAGACAAAATTGAAAGCAGAAAGTCCCCAGGCTGATTAAGAGATTTTGTTTGAGATTTCTCTCGCTATGAGAACACAGTTCTTGATTTTATTAATGGAAGATTTGTTGGAGCAAACACTCGAGAACCAGGTCGCAGAGTTTTGGGGAGAAGGTTTTGAGAGATGATAAGGTTTAGTAAGGGGACAGGAAAATACATAATGATCGGCATCGCCGAAGGAATCACAGGTACATCTGAAAGAAGTTTTACTTTAGGCTACCAGAAAGGTGTAAGGTAACTATTTGGACGGCCAGGAAGTGCCACCCAATTTAGACCGGAACACAGTGGGGAGGCATCCACAGGGACCGTACCCTCCTTCCCCTACCACCAACTTCTCGGAAGGACTTACGGAACCCACATATTTAACGTGATCGTACTTCGCGTGAATACGGCGGCAGTTTTGGCAATGGTGGGAATCGAAACCGGGTCTACCGAGTGAAATTCCCGCGCGCTAACCACTCGGCTACCGCGCCCTCAACCTCATGGAGTTAACAAACTTTGGTTTATTCTATTAACGTTAAAACTAATAATGAAATTTTAAGGTACCACGACAATCTCCATAACTTTCTTTTTATATATTTTTGATTTCTTCAGGGTTTAAGTTTTTTCATTGTGCTCCCAACCACCACCCGATGTAGACAATACATCGCCACAATTCAATCCAGCATAATGAGCCAATAACCTTATAAAAAGCAAACACCAATTCGGTTTTTAATTGTCCCTAGGCTAAAAACCGTACAAACCATAATTCAATCATTTAAATTTTATAATGATCATATGCTAAGCTCTTAATTCCATCATCCTCATTCCATCGTTCCATCATTTAAAATATCCATAAAATTAAAATATCCATTTAAAATATCCGTAAATTAAAATTTAAAATATAAATATAATAATTTCACCCGATGTATACAATACATAACCACAATTCAATCCACCATAATTCAATCATTTAAATTTTAAAATGACCATATGCTAAACTCTTAATTCCATCATTTAAAATATCACGTAATTTTCTAACCCGATGTTCAATCTTCATGGAAACAGCGTGACGTCCCCGGCTGTGCGCGCATCTGGTAGAAAATCGGCACTTCGTTTAGAATTCGTCGAGAAATTTAAAATCATCACTTCTTTAAAATCCGGATCGGGCGGCTATTTATAATTATTTCTTCACCAGATTGTGTTTGTAAGAATGCCTGATGTTTGAGCTTTCTAAAAATGTAAATTATTAGTCGAAATTGTCGGTACTTTTTACGATGCGAGAATTTAAAAACGAAAGTTCGTTTTTTTGAGTCGAAAGTGACTTTTGTTTTAAAATCTTTAAAAAATATTGGAATTTGTCCCTGAGATTTCAAATGGATATATTTTTACTCGCAATTATCTGCTCTTTCCGGTCGTGTGATTTGTTTTTTTCTATGACGTCTGGATGGTGGAGGAAAAAGGGCAAAAAGGGGGAAAAACGGTCGAAATCCCATAAAATATTAAATAACAAAAAATAATCCAAGTTTTAAAAATCGGTTTTCACGTGTCACCTCCCCCCTCCCGGGTCTCCGATTGCCAAATTTCGTAATTATGCGAGACGCGGTCGCTGAGCCTATAGTGTATAAGACACACACACACACACACACATGGGCGCGGTAGCCCATTGGTTAGCGCGCTGGAGTTGTACTCGGTAGGCCCGGGTTCGATTCCAGCCACTGCCAAAACTGCCGCCGTGTTCATGCGGAGTACGATCACGTTAAACATGTGGGTCCGAAAGTCCTTCCGAGAGGTTGGTGGTAGGGGAAGGAGGGTACGGTCCCTGTGGATGCCTCCCCCACTGGGTTCCGGTCTGAATTGGGTGGCACTTCCCGACCGTCCAAACAGTTACCTTACACCTTTCTGGTAGGTCGGACGGTCTGGGTTTCAACAACAACAACACACACACACACACGCACATACAGACATTGTCTTTTATTATATATAAGATTCTCCTAAAAGTCTCACCTAGTTGTCTGTGTAGTCTGAAAATTTATATTTCGAAGACACTCCCATTACAGATACCATGTCATATTATTCTGTGCTAACATCCTGAGTTAAACTACTGACGTCTTCATCATATGGCTTGAGCTAAATTGCATATGTCGATCATGTGGAACGACTGAAATTGCTTGTTTTCTTAGAAGTTCACTAAAATTGTGGCATATATAGCAAGTTTCTTGCTACCATTGTAGATATCAGTTATTCTATGCTGACGACTGTATAATAAGCGCAAACCTGGTCCATAGATGCTGGCATCTGTAATGATAGGGTTTTGTGATTATGATCTTGCCTCTGCAGCTCATTGTCGCCTGCGTTTTATGTCAGCCATGTGGCAGTAGTAAAATTGTCAGTTTGTAAAAATTGTGGCTCATAAGTTTCTTGCTGCTATTTATCCACAACAACTACAACCTTCTATTCAATCTAATAATGATCAACAAGTTGTTGCACAGGAACAAAACAGTCAAAATCAACCATTACAAGACAACTTAAACTAGGAAAGGAAACTACTGTTACTAATTCTACCACAAATACGAGTGTAGCCTCTGATTAACCAATTGAAATTTCTCACATTTATTTTTTAAATGATAACATTATGTCAGAAAATTTTGAAAAACATTCTCAAAATTTTACTTTTAATACTAATTTAAATTTTAATCATTCTCTCACCATTGCTTCATGCAATTTAGCTGTGACATTTTTTGGTTCTGATCTTCCATTATGGCAATGTTCTGTTGATGATAGTCTATTTTTAAATTTTATCGATTCAGCTGCATCTCTCTTTCTCATTTTATATCAACTTTTTGAGCATATTAGAGATAAAATCAAAATAAACTACTTATCAAGAAATGTTACAATTGAATCAATCTGTTATTCCATTAATGCACACGGTTGAATTTGGTTTTAATATCGGCAATGAATATTTCAAAAATGTTTACTTTGTGATAAATGACACTTGGTCTAATGATTATCAAAAGATAATTGGATTTGATTTAAAAAAAGAAACAAATTTATTTTAGTTATATTACAAAACAAATTAATTTTGCACAATAATAATGTTAAAATTGAAGTTAGCAAAGTAAACAATCATTATATTTTGATCGAAACTTGATATTAAATATAAGCGATGCTTCAAATTTTCAAATTGACAGTTCTGAAAACAATGAGTAACTAAATTTAAATGAAAACAACAGCAATGATACAAAATTAAATGAAATTGTCAATTTACATTTAGAAAAGGATGAAACTACAATCCTTTTTTCCAATGACAACTTTTTGGCAGAAAACGTAAACAAACAAAATTCTAATGTTAAAAATAATGTGAATAATGAAAATAATATAGATAATTTTGCTCGAACAATTAACTATCTTAAACTTACACCTATGCAAGCCATTTTGAAACTAAAATTTGACAATCTTGTCTTGAATTCTGAATATTTGGCTATTCTGATTAATAACGAAATTAACATTAAAATTGATAGTTGTATTTGTTTAATGTACAATGTTGACAAAATAATGGGTATTTCCCTTTCATAGCGGCCTTGGCAAGAAAGGGGAATTAGTGTGTTTCCAAAATTGTATTAAATAAAATAATAAACACAAATTTATATTAAATTCCTTCTGTTAAATAAATTGTGTAGTGTAGGTATTGAATGAATTGCTTGTGCGTATAGGTAACCGTTTGTTTCTCGCCAAAGTGGAAATGTTACAATTCCTCTTTCTCGCCAATGCTGCTATAAAAGGGAAGTGCCAAATAATGATAGTAATTTCAAATAAAAGAAATCCAAATGTAACTATTAAGAAAAAATATAAATTACTTCATATCAACCCTAATTTTCACATTGAGTCACAGGTAAAACAAGTAGTTGCACAAGTATAAAACATTTAAAATAAAATAATTTCAAGACAATTTAAACTAAACTAATAAGGGAAACTACTGTTGATCTCGGTACTGATTCTACCACAAATGCGGATATAGCTTCCTATTTACCCATTGAAATTTCTCGCATCCATGTTTAAAATGATTACATTGTCAGAAAATTTTGAAAAACATTCTCAAAATTTTACTTTTAATTCTAGTTTAAATTTTAATCATTCTCACATCATTGCTTCATGCAATTTAGTTCCGACATTTTGGGTTCTGATTATGACAACGTTCTGTTGATAATTTTCAATTTTAAAGTTTTATCAATTCAGGCGCATCTCTTTTTCTCATTTCATATCAACTTTTTGAGCAAATTCGACACAAAATCACAATAAACTATTTATCAAGAAATGTTACAATTCAAACTTTGAATCAATCTGTTATTCCATTAATGCACACTGTTGAATTTGATTTTAAAATCGGCAATGAATATTTCAAAAATGTTTCCTTTGTGATAAATGACACTTAGTCTAGTGATTATCAAATGATAATTGGATTTGATTTCAAAAAAGAAACAAAACAAATATTAAATATGTCACAAAACAAATCAATTTTGCACAACAATAATGTTAAAATTGAAGTTAACAAAGTAAACAATCATCATTTTAACCAAAACTTGATATTAAATATAAGCAATATTTCAAATTCTCAAATTGACTATTCAGAAAACAATGAGCAACTAAATTTAAATTGAAACAACAACAATGATAAAAAATTAAATGAAATTGTCAATTCACATTTAGAAAATGATGAAACTACAATCCTGTTTTCCAATGACAACGTTTTGGCAGAAAATGTAAACAAACAAAATTCTAATTTAAAAATAATGTGGATAATGAAAATAAATTAGATAATTTTGCTAGAAGAATTAAAAATCTTAAACTTACATCTATGCAAACCAAGTTGGCGGAACTAAAGTTGACAATCCTGACTTGAATTCTGAATATTTGGCTATTCAGACCAATTATAAAATTAACATTAAAATAGATAGTGGAATTTGCTCAGTGTAGAATGTTGACAAAATAATGATACTAATTTCAAATAAAAAAAATCAAAATATAATCATTAAGAAAAATTCTAAATTTTACTTCATCTTAACCCTAATTTTCATATGACGCCACAGGAAAAACAAAATATACCAAAAATTAACAACATAAATTCATTGACTATGCAGAAATAATGAGCAAGTAAATTTAAATTAAAGCAACAACAATAATACAAAATTAAATGGAAATTTTCAATTTACATTTAGAAAATGATGAAATTATAATCCTTTTTTCCAATGACAACTTTTTGGCAGAAAATGTAAACAAACAAAATTTGAATGTTAAAAATAATGTAGATAATGAAAACAAATTAGATAATTTTGTTAGAACAATTCAAAATCTTAAACTTACATCTATGCAAACCAATTTGACGGAACTGAAAGTTAACAATCCTGACTTGAATTTTAAATTTTTGGCTATTCCGACCAATAACAAAATTAATATCAAAATTGATAGTGGAATTTGTTTACTGTACAATGTTGACAAAATAATGATACTAATTTCAAATAAAACAAATCAAAATGTAATTATTAAGAAAAATTCTAAATTACTTCATCTTAACCCTAATTTCCATATTAAGCCACAGGCAAACTGAAATATGCCAAAAATTAACAACATAATTTCTAAAATTTTAGAATTTCAAACGTCACAACATAGCAAAAATTCATGAAATGCTTTTTAAAAATTCTGTTTGGCAGAAGTAACTCCTGAATTTCCTTTGATACATGATTATCCAGTGCAATGTATTATAAATCATACAAACTTCCACGTTTAATCAAACCTATTGCTCAAAAAGAAATTCAATAACTTCTTGAGGCAGGTGTCATTAAAAATACTAATTCAAATTATGCATTTCCTTTAAGTATGATGAAAAAGAAACAAATTAATAAGTCGACCAAACATGAAGATACAGACCTGTTATTGAAAATAGAACTTTAAATAGCATTTTAGAACTAAATTTTTTGTACCTTTTATTCATGATATTTTGCATGAAGTATCTGGCCAAAATTTGTATTGTGTATTCAAAAGTACATTTTTTCAAATTTCAGGAATTCAAAATAAAATCAAGATTGCTTTGTTATGAAAGTAAAAAAAAAAAGAACCTATGTAGGGATACAGGTATCCCAGGTTGGGAAATGCTAATCTAATCTACTCAAATATTTATGTGTTCGACATGTTTTATTTAGTATGTTAAATTATTATTTTAGGATTAAAATTTCAAATATTTGCAATTTTATTTAAAAAGTAATAAAAGTGTCTGAAATTTTAATGTTTAAATATTCTCTAAATGTATTTTTTGTATATTTCAGTGCGAAAACTTGAATCCTTAAACAGAGAATATCTAAATTGTTTAGTTTTCCTTTCATAATTATAGGTGGATGTGTGTATATGTATGTATTTCAAAATTCTACTATTATTAGTATATTTTAATGCAAAAAGTTGATTCTTTGAGCTAATACAGCGTAAATTGTTATAATTATTTTTATTTCATAATTATGAGTGCATGTGTATGTATGTACTTGTGTTCAGGTTGATAAATTATATTACCCACCACATTAAGTGCACATGAAGCTTAATGATATAGTTAAGCCATTAACAATAGAATGTTCTGTACTGCTGTTACAGTATACTGAACAGGGCAATGCCTTCGACCATAGTTTGTTGATACATGCACCTGCATTGATGGAATTTTGCAGGTAACCTTGAAATAGCCTTCTTAAAATTTGGTCTATGTTTTCAGTTTCTAAGATTAGGTGTTGACGAAATATTGTAAAAAAATGAAACTTTGGTAGAGATAACATTATGATAGTTTTGAAGTTTTCGGCTTTAAAGATATGAGAATTCTTGATATTTTCAACTTCTGACATCATCTGTTTTATTTTCGCAAAATTTTTTCAAACTCATACATGGTGTTCCGGTAATTGTTAAAACAGAATAAAAATCATACAGACATATCTTCTAATATTTTCGTTTATCCATATATTGATCCAATATCATATGTTTTGAAAATTTGTGTATAAATGGGATCAGGATGTTCTATTTTTCAGATCTGCCTGTGAAGATGATTTTATATTGCGAGAACAGATTCTTATACTTCTTTTAGGTGAATTAAATTAAATATTTTAATAGAATGTTTTAAATATCAATTTATTTAAAATACTACAGGAATTTATTTATAATTGTGAATTTTACGTTTCTTTTTATTATTTATTCCATTCGAAGAACAGGTATACTGCAAGTATAAATTGTCGGTATTCCAGGACTTCAGAGGTGCCAGATTATCAGATGTCAAATAAATGTATGCAAAAAATTAATTTAAAACTAAATACTGAACATAGATTGAATTACAGTGTACTGTACATGAAAACATTTCATTTGAAACTTATACATCTTCAATGAACATAAATCTCCATACAAAAGCATGTAAACATTCGATACTGGATAAACCAATTTTTGCTCTAATAACTGAATTATAATGAAAATAAATTAATGACGTTAATCTTCTTAAATGAATAAATTAATCTTGACCAAACATGTATTTTAGACAAAAATTTTTTAATTTGGAGATGATAAAGAACAACTGTAGTACAATTTGAATCTGGAATTGTGAATAGCTAGCCAGAATGGAAATTCAGGCATTTTTAAGGGACCATAAAATAAGTGAAGTTTCAGGCCTTATTAAGGTCTGCGGGAACTGTATAACAAGCAAGTTCAATACCTTTATATAAAGAATATCTCATAATTGAAAACCCTTCAAATATATTATTTGATTAAGATAACAGTTATAGTTAGAAAATGTAATACATCCAAAATAAAAATATTTATTTTTATTTGAACTGGAAACCCGAAGTTTCCTTTATATGATTTATGTACGTATGAAGTATTTTGGGGAATTTTACAAGTACATATACATTATTTGTAGCTGTGAAGTTTAAGAGAATTACTAAAAATGTATTTTTTAATTAAGCAAGTCATTAGGTTTTCTTGTTAAGGTCATGCAGGTACAGAGTATGCATGTTTTGAAATTAATATAACAATTACTTCTTAATTCTTATTGTTATTACCATAACATTTAAGAGAAATGTCAATTAACATTAAAATTGGGATTTATAGTATTTAAACGCAAAAATAAATTTTAATAAGTATTTGGAATTTAAATGTATAAGTTATCAATTGTGTAGTTTTAAATACAGTGAATGAATGATGATAGAAAAGTGTCACTATTTTGTAAGTTTTTTGCCACTTTCCTAAATTTTATCTCTCCTAACTGAATATAAGCGTTATAAATACATTTCATGTGGTGAGTTTTCTATCTGGTTTTAACCAGAAAATCACATGTCTTTTTTTCCATATCAACCGTGGAGCTGGATAACCACAAAAGCAACATGGACAGTGTAAAGTAGCAAATTTCTATTTTGAATCAAATTTGCACATCCAAGAGCTATTTTCAGCTACTTCTTGGGGAAAGGGGGGATGGTTTTAAATCTAAATCTGTGTTTATCATTGGGGGGGGGGCATATGCCATAGTATCATAATGTATAATTCTTTAAAACAGCAACTTTCAGATATATATTTCTATTACAAATTGTGCTTTTGCATTTGCATATGTGCATCTATATTTAAGATTTTGCCTGTTCAGCTATATAGTTTAATAAATTGTGACATTAGATGGTGCAAAATATGACTTCCATCTGGTGAGGAACAAAATCTACCAAAGGGGATGGGTGAAGTGTTGCCTTTGGGTGACAGAATTTTATAACCGCCAATCTAATGAATCTATATTCTTTAGTGATAGAAAAATATCACCATAAAATAAACATATAGTATAAAAATAAATACAAAAGGAGTACATTTTAAATATAAATAACTATAATATTGATAAAAACTAAAATTTCAATAGTTACACAACAAGAATTAATTATATAATGTTATTAAATTTCCTGGCATGAAAATATAAAGTTATTAATCATATATTCGCTGCATCATGCATCTATATAAGCTATTAATTTGCTTTAAATTATAAAACATCTTTCAACAGTAAAAGCTAGCAAAATTATTTTCTATGCCAGATATTTCTATTATGATTTCTGGACAAAGAAGAAACTCAGCTGGCTAGTACATATAATTACTCTACAGTAAACACAATTTTAAAAAGTAATCGTTGTAAGTAAGATATGAAACTAATATTTTTATAAAAATTACAAGCATGTTAAATTTGCAAATGTACTATCCTACTATATAAATTATTAACAAGCAGCATCTTCAAAGAAAAACATTAAAGTACCCAGTGATACTGAAACAGTTTGCTGAAATAATTTCGAAAATTCTATGATAAATAAACGTAAAGTTATTTTATTTGCACAGGGAAAAAATAACCGTATCGCTTTTTGAAAAAATGCCGAATGTTCAATGGCGGAAACAGAGCTAACAATTTATAACGCGTTAAAAAGAGAATGAAAACCTTAACGAAATTCTTTTAGAAATGAAATTTGAATATCATAATTCTATAATTTGATATTTTTATCTCCATACATATTTAACTAGACGTGTAAGTTATTGAATATTCAGTGGTAGGTTCTAGGCTTAACGCTTTGGAAAGCGATAAGAAAGATGATAATTAAAAATTAACGAAATTCTGGTGCAAGTGGATAAAATTGAACATTATAATTTACTACAAAAGTGTCAAATAACCTTTATGTTTCATTACAGAATAAAATAAACGTGCAACTCATTTTATATTCAATGTCAGGATCAAGACTTAACGCTTTATAACGCTATACAAGGACAGTCATACAAGGATACAAGAAAGTTAAAAAAAAGTAACTAATTTATTTACGAAATTGCAAATTTTGATTTAGAAAGCAAGATAAGATGGCAATATTTATGAAAAAAGGTATGATAACTTACTTTTGTCAGTGATTATTTAATTAAAAGAAGGTAATCCGGAGATGTTCATATTTCTCCCATAGCAATACATTGGGAGCTCTTTAAAAATCCAGTCGACATTTCGTGACGTCAAAATGATATAACCGGGCTTGAGTTGAAAGGTTTCGGTTGGCCACGCCTAAAATGAATATAATATGTAGGAGCCTTAGCCACGCCCTACCGCGTATATACTGGTTAAGAGAATCCCGTATTAATATACATGCTATGGGGTTAGAAAGTACATCTATTTACTTCCATGGTTTCAACTGTAGTACCAGTATCGAAATCATAAAAATTCTTAAATTTCTTGTAATTTGATGTAGTTTAGATAAATATATTGTATTTTTTAAAAAAAGTATCACTGATTTTATTTTTTTTGCGATTTGCACTTGGTTATTTATTCTTTAATGGCAACATGCTAATCTTAGAATGTGAAAGTACCGAAAAATGTTTATAATTTGACAAACGATAGGTTTATATATTTAACTTTTCATTTATTATACACAAAATTTTGCCCGAATCACAGTAATATAATGATTTGACGGTTTCATAAAGTATCAATTCTTCTATTAAAACGTTTGTTTCTGTTCCTATCTGTATAACTTGAAGATGACTGTCATGGAGTTTTTTGGATGCGCTATGATAGCGTTTGGACCGTCAGCTGCTATGCTCGCAATTACTATTGCTAAGGACCCTATTAGAATAATTATTTTGATATCCGCGTATGTAGAGTTAATATTCATATACAATGTACTATTTTTTATAATTTGTTGAAATCATTCTGTAACGGCACATTACTTTATTTGTATCGTTATATTGTTTAATTTTAAACTAATTGAATGTAATTTGACAATTTATTTTTTATTGTGCTTATTTACTAGAGGAAACTGAATTTGAAAACTATTTACTATCAACATTTACAGTTTCATTTATTACTTTGAAACTGATTTATTGAATATGAAGCTTGGGTATGCTTATTCCATTTAGTTTGTACCTGAACTTCTAACTCAATATCAAAAAGGGCGTAACGAATCATGCTTTCTTCACACTATGATCATGGGTTCTCAGTCTCTACTCTGAATTTTCAAGGGATTTAAAAACTATTACCCTGTTATGAGGCAGAAGTTGCTTCACTGTATCTTACATAATAAAATGTTTGTCTGTGTTCCTGTCTGTTTGCATCCTCTGTAGCAAAAATTCGAAGTGTCCGACAGCAGTTAAATTTGCTGCTTCACATCCCTGTAATGGGCACCTCAGCCAGATTTTAAAACAATTTGAATTAGTTTAAAAGTTTTAACATCTTAAAACGAAAATCTATCAAAATTTCACATTGAAAATGAATTTAATCTGGATAGACAATAAAAGGCAGTTAAATCAATTTGGAACTTGAATGAAATCACAGACATTTGTGTAGATGAGGGTGGTTTTATTTGCTATTTTCTAAATTCGTGAATTTGAAAGATTAATGTCCATATTTTGGGAGATATAATTTATATGTCACATTCTAATATTATAAGTGTTCTCTGTAAATTTAACTTCACTCAGATGAAACTCAATAAGATAGCAATTATTTTATTAAATTTTGCTTCTGATGGGGAGTAAAAGAGCTGGTTTCTTTTTTGTAACTCCCAAGTGTTTTCATTTATGTGTGGTGTGCTTCTTCTGAATTGAAGTGTGTTACAGTCAATCCCATTGAAACTAAAAAAAAAATAATTATAATACAGTGGAGCACCGTTTATACGTTTCTCAAGGGAAATTCTAAAAAGACACAAGTGGAAGGACGTATAATCGGAATATTAAGAAACAACTTTGATTATTACAAATTTAATGCTACAAATCATCCTAATTTATTTAAAAGTAATATTTTTATTTTTTTAAAGTATTATCTATATTGAAAGTAATATTTATTAAATTTTTATATTTAAACATTTACAATCATAAAAATGAAAAAAAATCATACCTTTATTTTAATTTCATACATACATATCTTAAGTAAATACACGTCTTGTTTTATATGATTTATGTGCATGCAGGTAGATGCTAATTAAAAAAATCTTTAATCTTTGTTTGATGTGCGGATTGAATGTGAGTAATGAGTACAGCATTATGAATCGAATTAAGGTCTTTGAAAGTTTTTTCACTGGTGTTTTGACAAACAAAATATGTTCTAAGTTTATCAATGAGTCCATGGTGTCTTTAAAGGAATATGGGATAACTTCTTCACATTCTTCATCATCATCGCTACTTAAGCACCAGACAATTTGTCTTCTATTAATTCATCAATTGTGATTAATTTCTAAATCATTACTTTGGTATCACTATTCACATACTCTTCGAAAGTAACTTCTGATCTCAGATTCCAGTCTCCTTCATCCATGATCACAGTTTCATCATCTCTAGCATTGACATCACTGTCGTCGTTGGCATCACATTCATCTAATTTTAGATTTGGAAACCCTCCTTTAATGAAACATTTTTTTATTGTTTCAGACTTGACTTGAGTTCATGCTAGGGAGATCATGTTTATCCCCTGAAGTACGTTTAGCTTTCCTTGGATATTTGCTTTGAAGGGCATGTTGAATTAAATGCTTTCTGTAGTACACTTTTAAGTTTATTATTCCCAAATCTAGGGGTTTTAGTTTGCTCGTGCAATTTGGTGGAAAGTAAACCACTTTCACATTTTTCAAAAAGTCGGTCTCTTAGGGTGTGAGCAGTACATTGATCCATAAAAAGTAAAATTTTAACGTTTTTGTTGTTTCATATCTTTATCCATTTTTTGAGCCACTCAGTAAAAATGTTAACAGTCATCCACACTTTTGTATTTGCTTCATAACCTACTGGCAATGTTTTAACTTTTGCAAAACACCTTGGCTTCCATGACTTCCCTATGACTAGAGGAGTCATCTTATCACTTCCATCAGCATTGGCATAAAGTGGAACAGTGAGGCGATTTTTAGATTTTTTTCCACCATTGCAATTGTTACCTTTAAATGCGAGAGTTCTTGCAGGCATGAGATGATAAGAGGCCTGTTTCATCAACACTGTAAATGTCCTTCAGCTGGTATCCATCAATTTTGTTCAGCAAATTCTTTAACCATTTGTTAACAGTTTCAGTTGGAATATCTTTAGATTCCACGCTTACCACTTGATTTGAAATTCCCTGTCGCATTTTGAATTTGTGAAGCCATCCTGTTGAAAAACATGCATCTTTTACATTCAATTTCAATGCAATTTCCTTTGCTTTTTTCATAAGTATGAGCCCACTTACGAGAATATTTGATGCACGACATTGTGTTAAAAACTGAATCAAAATGTTCTCTACTTCAGAAAATTTGCCTTCTTGCATGCACAGTTTCTTCGAAGCAGAGTTTCCGTAAGCTGCTGCTCTGTCCTTGATTTTTTTTCTTTCATAGACAATGGTTTTCAGAATAGAAACTGGAATATCCAGTTTTTTAGGCAAATGTGCTTTTGTCAAATTAAATTCTTTTAAAATTTCAATTTTATCTTTTAAAGAAAGTGCTTTACGCTTTCAGGACATTTTTGGAGAATGTTAAATTTTTAAGAAACCAACAGACTGAACAGCAATACTGAAACTTGAGCTCTCAAAAGTATAGGAATTTGATTCGAGAATGAATTGTTTATCAAACAAATGAGTCTGGTGTATAGACCCTCTTATTATTCGTTCTTCCTGCAGCAGGTGCAGTTTATGGTTGCCATGTAAATTTGACAGCTTGAGTAAGAATTCTTTGGGAATCAAAAAGCGCTCTAAATTTGTAACAGTGGCAACCTATGTAATTGTGGTCAGAGTACCTCTACCCTTGTGGTGGCAATTCCCAAATGTTCTATCCGAATGAAAATTTTTGAATTTTAGAAAGATTTATCAGCGGGAAAATGATGTATAACCGAAGTTTTGCGTTGTATAAACGAAATATTGTATCATTACATGGTTAGGAATGAATCGGGATTGTGCTGAAACAATGTATGAATGAGAAATGTATAAACAGTGTTCCACTGTAATAACTTTTTGCATCTTTATAACTTTCTAATGATATCTAACGTGTCTGATTTGTAAGGTGACCAATTTTTTCACAATGAAAAGGAGGACGAAAAAATTTAAGAAAAAAGTACAACGTAAATAAATGAAACATTTTATTAATTCAAACAAAAATACACTAATTATGCTTACATCCCTTTTAATTATTTACTTAAATGAGTATTTTTCCATTGAATGAATATTTTTTGTCAATATATCATTTTCTAACAGTAACAATATATTGGAAATTTCGGAGCAAGAAATATCCTTCATATTGAATTTTACCGTAAGTGCTGCAGCTAGAGTATCAACATTCAATCTTGATTTCTCACTTGTCCAAAAATCATTACCAATTGAAAAAGAATTGAAATAATTTCGTATTTCCGTTAGAAGTAAACACGAAGTATAATATAAAGTAAACAAAGTGAAGTGCGCAATGGTGCGAGACAATGCGAGACACGTGAAGTTCTCCTATGCACTGTGCATGTGTTTCATAATCGCGTCTTTCCGAACTGTACCGTCATATGACGCGTAACAGTTCGGCGCGGCATCTCTGAATACAGAGATTAACAGGTTAGTTTTAAAATATCAAAAAGGAGGACAGGTAGGAGGACACTTTTCGAGGAAGGACAGAACCTGCAAAAGAAGGACTGTCCTCCCTAAAGGAGGACGATTGGTCACCTTATGATTTGTGATATTTCTTGCCTTTTGATGTTTCCTTTCAGTTAATTTGTAGGGAATTTGTTTCTTGTAGTTACTATTTATTTATTTATTTATGGATGTAATGAAGTATTTTCAAAAATTATTATGGCTTTGTCATATTTTGTTATGGATTTGAATGAGATGAGTGATTGCAGCATGAATTTGAGTTGGTGACTTTTGGTGCAACCTTGCTAGGGACCAGTGTTTTGGTAATGTTTTGTATTTACAATAAAATACTTTTTTTGTTCTTTTATTAATATTTGATTATATTAATTTTTTGTAGTTGCAAGTATGTAAATGCTACTTGTACTCAAAAGTTTGAAGTAAATATCACAATCTTGAACTGTGAAATTCAGAATCTAAACTTCACAAAATACAGATGTATAAGTATTTTTTAATAAAAGATAATCATTCATGTTGAAAAGAAAACTGAAAAAAGACCTACCAGTTTTTACCATTTGCTTCTTTTTGGATGGTTTGAATTTGAATGAATGTGGCTGAAGGGAATCTTTTCCACCCTCTTCAATATAATGAAACTTCAATAGAAGCAATAATAGTCATTGTTGCAACACTTTAAAATGCTAGAAATGGCTTCGAAAGAGAGTACTGATGTATTAACATTTGCACCACTGTGTGGATAATGAATTTCATCATCTTTAACCATATCGCAAAAAACATATGAAGGAAATTCATCTAATGACATTATTCAGCCTCATGTGATTTAAGTAACTTTCACCAGCTTTAAATCTCTCTAGTTTTCTAAATCTTTTTTACATACAAACACATTAAAATACTACAAAACATATGCATGGTTTAAACTTTGGTTCAATGAAAAATGTAACACGAATAATGTTAAGAAACATCACCATGACCACAGATACTTTTAAAAAATTGTGCATACTCAAAAGAGATTACCTATTTGTCTTTTATGTATGTACATTCCTTAACTGCATTTGTACTCGTCATAACCGAAATATATAGAAAGAACGATCACAATCTCATTTTATTGCCATGCTTACCCAACGCTATTTAGCAAAATAAATTTAAGTGTTACACTTATAATTGTTTGCTTATTTTTATTCTGTAAATTGATATCTATTATATAATTTTTCAGTGTATTTGAATGTATTTTCAAAATTTTCACTTATTTATGTGTAAATATTTGAGGATGCACAAAGAAATATTTTTGAATAGATTCACTGAAAATTTCTGATTTGTTCGATATGACGAGTATTCTAATAGTACACTTTAAAAACTATGCACATTATAAAATGATTGTTTTTTATTTCTTATTTTGAGATATATTTATAGTGCAAATTTTATTTCAGAGCCTTTTTTTGGCTCCTTTCACTACTACTATCATCAATTCTATGGAATTTAGTGGTACCTCTAAAAAGGCAGTTGGCATTTGGTGTAGTTTTCTCAGTGATATTTCAAGAACTATTTAGATTCTTTTTTTACAAATTACTTAGGTAAGTACATGTTTTCTTATATTAATTTGAGTTTTAGATAGTGATTATGTCGCAAAACCAAAAAGGAACCGAGGCAAAATAACTGATACTTGGATTACAGAAGATATACTATCCGACAGAGACTATATTATCCGATAATGAATAGATTGCTAGTAAAATGTATAAGAAATTTATAATTGCTGTAAAATTATCTATTAAACTTATTTCAGCCATAATTTATAACAACTTCCTAACCTATTAACTTTCGCAAGTATTAGAAATTGAAAAAAATTATGATATATACATGTTACTAGTGAGTACTTAACAGGGTTCGAAAAATCTATTGCCCGACATGCCCGGGGCATATAAAAATTCCATCCGGGCATGTATTAATTTTTATTACATGCCCGACTGAGCATGTAATAAAAATTTATTAGACCTTAAACTGATTAGGTCAACTAGTAGCCAAAATCGAGTAACCAGCACTCTACTGCAAATATTTTATGTTCAACATTTAAAGCCATATAAGAGAAGAGGATGAAAAAGAAAAGTTTTGATTCAACGATGGACTATGAATGGCTTTCGTAGCTTGACAGTTGGTAACTGTGGGGAGAAAACAAAGTTTCACAGTTTACGGGCGACAGTGACATTACTAAAAGAAACAAGCAGAGTCTCTGACACAGTGCCAAAGCAGCTCCTCTTTCTCTTCTCTCTCTTTTCCTCATTCATTTGCGCTTGATTCCTCGTGTAGCTTTGGTAGATTTGCGGATGTGAACAGGCATTAATTAGCAGAGATGCCGATTACTATGGAATGTCCGTAGTTTCAACAGGAAACATCCTCATACTATGTACAAAATTTGCATAGTTTCCTACAAAAAATTCCCTTCTGTCTAGGCCAATGTAAATTTATGACCAGATGCACAGTAATGTCAATCATGACGATGAGGATTTACTGCTGCATGCAATGTAAATTAAGATCGTGATCGCTTTTTTTATGGAAGTAATAAATATGCTTCTTCAAAAGTTGTCTAGTCTAATTTGGAATAAATCACTAAACGATTATTTTTTAAATTATTTTAGCATAAATAGTATTCAATTCCCATTTTTAATATATTTACTTCATTAAAAATAACTAGTTTTCTAATTTTGATATTTAATTATAGGTTACGTATATAATGATATTTAATATATTTATTTTCATGGGTGCCAGAGCTATCAACAATGAAAAATGTCATCAGAAAAATGTTGGGCATGTAAAATTTTATATTGGGCATCTATTTATTTGGACAACATACCCGGAGGGCATGTAGAAATTTTTTGATTTTTTTAACCCTGGTACTTATTAGTTATTACTACTACTGTGCCTTGTGATATATATGTTATTAGTTAGGAATTTCTGTATTTTATCTTTCTGCACATAGTTTTGTTTCAGGATGAAAGAAAACCCATTTCGTCAATGTTGAATTACAAAAAAATATTGATTCTATCAGTTTACTGTTGTTATTGGGAAAATACTCATACATCGGTGCTGGATATCGGAACACCCCTAGTTTTATATGTAATTCTTTATTTTTACATAAATGTTTGTGGTACTTCACTGTTACAGAAAACCAATTATTTGAGATGGAGTCAAAATTACAATCTATACACTGTTATTAGTTAAAACAATAGATTTTAATTAATATGTACTTATGATTAATTATTACTTATATTACTGGCTTCAGTAGTATTAACAATTTCATATAACTTACATCAAACTGGTACCTTTTTTCAAACTTTACCATGTTTCATAAAGTTTTTTACACTTTTTTATGCAGTCCGAGCGATCTTGAGTCAGTATGCAAGCTTTTTTCAAAATATTACAGTTTCGTCTATTACTAGAGAAGCACTGTCATGCAAGTTTAAACACACTTCACGCATATTGTTAAACAATACACTTTAAACTTTACCACGAGGTGGTAGTTTGGCACCAGTAAGTTGATTCTTCATTGAACTAACAAGAAAAATTGATTTTCGTGATATATCTATGTAAAAAGCACATCAGACAACATGATAACTGAACTAAATAATTATTGTTTTCGAAACTCGATCGAATAATCGAACTCAATCGATTACGGCTTGGAACACAGGTCAATTTATGTCAAAGACTGAACGCTAACTAAACTCTTGCAGTGTTCTCAGAGCATCTGTGTTTGTTCTGTCATGTGCAAAAACAGGAAAGAGCTCTTTTTGGAATTAGCTCACGGCAGCTCATAAGTAATAATTTTTCTTGGTATTTTGTAGCCGCATAGGGCACATGTTTTTTATCCATTAAGTTTGAATTTTGCAGGAATCATTTATTTATATAAAAAAACCAACTGAGAGAATCCTGCATAACTTAAGCTAGTAAAATAAGGACCACCCTAATATATATATATATATATATATATATATATAGAATCATACAAAAATGAAGGATACGAACAAATGTATTATTATTATTATACCACTCAGAATAAGGCGCAATGCAGCTCTATATACTGATGCAGGATATAACGATTATAAACGATTTGAAAAAAGGAAGGGGGGAAAACCATATGAATTGCATAAAAATGGCTGAGAGGGATAGCGACCTCTCATTCCCGTTTTAAGTACTTTTACGTCTAGACAACGCCCACGGATACCAATGCAATTCAATGACAGATCCCCGTAGTATGTGCAAAAATGAAAGCTCCAGAATGCAGAAATGGAGGCTTCAGAATGTAGACAGAATGTAGACAGAAATGGAACGACGAATACTCACTGCCAACGATACTATCGACTAAATCGTAATGCCCGTTTCACCACATGAAGTATGTTCCCATACGCATGCGTACCTCGATAATTCAAATATGATGTCATATTCTCAAGTCATTACTGAATGAATAATCCTCTTCTTTAATGAAAAAATTGTAAATATCTTTAAGGAATTTCCGTGGGTAATGATTTTTAAGTGCTTCCTGTAAAATGAGTTTGTTACAAGTGAGACAATCCTTTTTGAAAGTATTATTATTACGATTTCTTCTCAGATGTCCTATTATGATGTTACGGAAAATATTCCTAGTCAAATTCGACTTCCATCCAATTATTTGGTTAATCTTCATATCATAATTATTACGTTTATTGTACATAACTGTATGTAAACGGAAATACTTACGTAGAATATGGGAATACATCATTGATCATCTGGCATCTATAGATCCTAATAACAAACAACACTTTTATTTTGCCATATTACTCGATTTTATAAAAATGAAGGCTCAGAAATCTAATGTCTTTTTGAAGTGTCAGCCCAATAAAGAAATCCATAATGAGTACTTCGTTACAACCTTTAAAAATAAGACATTTGACAGAATACCTTTCAAGATATTGTTCAATCAACTGAATGAGATGATCCCTATAGCTAACATCAAAGTTAAGCTTACATACCGTTATGTACGTCCCTACGGAAGAAAGTTATACAATTATAACCAATTAAGTAAAAATATATCTATGATGAATAGTAAAGTATGTAAATGCCATCTTAGTAATTTACGTGACAAACACCATAATCATATAATTACAGGTAATCTTGAAGTGATTGATGACTTGCCTTTAAGAAAACTTTTTGAAAAAGGTACAAAATTCCGCAGACAGGAATTTGACCACGTGAAAGAAGATTTTAATTTAGATTTGGATTCTTTCACATACAAATTAGCTATTAAATATGGATTACCCATCAAAGCTTTTGAAGAATGGAAATACAATATCCTAAACTGTTTTGTCAACCAATATCATAGCAAACTCAATAATCAACGGAATTCAATCATCCCCACTTCTATCAGGGAAGTACAAGAACGTTATGTGATCACATATACTGACAAAGTGGTATCTAATTACGCATTTACTTGCAAACCTTATTACATAGAAATCTTACAAAAATCTTACATGGAACCCACAATGTACAAACCTTTACCATATAATTTAGCTGTGATGACAAATAAGATCAAGGCTCTATATAAAAGAATCGGCATCAATTTAAAAACTATCCTTTCCTTATTTAGTACTCATTCCAAAACTGCATAAAACACCCGTGAAATTTCATACGGTAACAGTAGGATGTAATACATATATTACATTGGCTAACAAAAAACTTATGAATATACTTAAACCTGCATATAAAGCTTTATTAGTACAAAATCCAATAATCATAAAAAACAGCTCTGAAGTCATTAAACGATTGAAATATTGCAATAAAGATATACAGTTCACCAGCTATGACTTCCGGGACCTTTTCAACAACATTGATCTTAAAAAATTACATGCAATTCTTTTACTGGTGCATACAGAATACAATCTTAAAAAAGTAATCACTTTGCGAAGGTATATGGATTTAATTCAGCTCGTATTGTTTGAGAACATTTTATGTAGCGGAGGAGTATTTTATCAACAAATTAAGGGTATTCCTATGGGCGGGGGCTGTTCATCAGTCCTGGCCGACATATATTTAACATATTTTGAAAGGAATAATCATGTATTATATGAGATGCCATATTACAGTTATGTGGACGATGTGATTTTAGGTCATTACTCAAATACTCCTGAATTTGAATTTGACTTTTATCCTCCGGAATTGGATCTTATTAAGAACCCTAATAGTGTCAAAAACGAAGTAAATTTCCTTGACATAACCATAAGATACAAGCATAAAAATGGAATTCATACAGTTATGTACAATAAACGTAATAATTATGATATGAAGATTAACCAAATAATTGGATGGAAGTCGAATTTGACTAGGAATATTTTCCGTAACATCATAATAGGGCATCTGAGAAGAAATCGTAATAATAATACTTTCAAAAAGGATTGTCTCACTTGTAACAAACTCATTTTACAGGAAGCACTTAAAAATCATTACCCACGGAAATTCCTTAAAGATATTTACAATTCTTTCTTTAAGGAAGAGGATTATTCATTCAGTAATGACTTGAGAATATGACATCATATTTGAATTATCGAGGTACGCATGCGTATGGGAACATACTTCATGTGGTGAAACGGGCGCTACGATTTAGTCGATAGTATCGTTGGCAGTGAGTATTCGTCGTTCCATTTCTGTCTACATTCTGTCTACATTCTGAAACCTCCATTTCTGCATTCTGGAGCTTTCATTTTTGCACATACTACGGGGATCTGTCATTGAATTGCATTGGTATCCGTGGGCGTTGTCTAGACGTAAAAGTACTTAAAACGGGAATGAGAGGACGCTATCCCTCTCAGCCATTTTTATGCAATTCATATGGTTTTCCCCCCTTCCTTTTTTCAAATCGTTTATAATCGTTATATATATATGTATATATATATATATATATATTGTATATATATATATATATATATAACTAATTTAAACGATTTGAAAAAAGGAAAAGGGGAAAACCATATGAATTGCATAAAAATGGCTGAGAGGGATAGCGACCTCTCATTCCCGTTTTAAGTACTTTTCGTCTAGACAACGCCCACGGATACCAATGCAATTCAATGACAGATCCCCGTAGCATGTGCAAAAATGAAAGCTCCGAAATGCAGAAAAGGAGGCCTCAGAATGCAGACAGAAAGAAGACAGAAATGGAACGACGAAATCACGCTGGCAATGATGCTACCGACTAAAACGTATCGTCCGTTTCGCCATATATAGTATGTACCCATACGCATGCGTACCTCGATTCTTCAAATATGATGTCATATTCACAAGTCATTAAAGAATGTATAATCCTCTTCTTTAAAGAAAGAATTGTAAATATCTTTAAGGAAATTCCGTGGGTAATGATTTTTAAGTGCTTCCTGTAAAATGAGTTTGTTACATGTGAGACAATCTTTTTTGAAAGTATTATTATTACGATTTCTTCTCAGATGTCCTGTTATGATGTTACGGAAAATATTCCTAGACAAATTCGACTTCCATCCAATTATTTGGTTAATCTTCATATCATAATTATTACGTTTATTGTACAGAACTGTATGAATTCCATTTTTATGATTGTATCTAATGGTTATGTCCAGGAAATTAACTTCGTTTTTGACACTATTAGGGTTCTTGATAAGATCCAATTCCGGAGGATAAAAGTCAAATTCCAATTCAGGAGTATTTGAGTAATGGCCTAAAATCACATCGTCCACATATCTGTAATATGGCATTTCATATATTACATGATTATTCCTTTCGAAATATGTTAAATATATGTCAGCCAGGACTGATGAACAGCCCCCACCCATAGGAATACCCCTAATTTGTTGATAAAAGACACCTCCGTTACATAATATGTTCTCAAACAAAACGATCTGAATTAAATCCATATACCTTCGTAAAGTGATTACTTTTTTAAGATTGTATTCTGTATGTACCAGTAAAAGTATTTCATGCAATTTTTTAAGATCAATGTTGTTGAAAAGGTCCCGGAAGTCATAACTGGTGAACTGTATATCTTTATTGCAATACTTCAGTCGTTTAATTACTTCAGAGCTGTTTTTTATGATTATTGGATTTTGTACTAATAAAGCTTTATATGCAGGTTTAAGTATATTCATGAGTTTTTTGTTAGCCAATGTAATATATGTATTACATCCTACAGTTACCGTACGAAATTTCACGGGTGTTTTATGCAGTTTTGGAATGAGTACTAAATAAGGAAAGGACACATTTTTTATATTGATGCCAATTCTTTTATATAGAGCCCTGATTTTATTTGTCATCACAGTTAAATTATAAGGTAAAGGTTTGTACATTGTGGGATCCATGTAAGATTTCTGTAAGATTTCTATGTAATAAGGTTTGCAGGTAATTGCGTAGTTCGATACCACTTTATCAGTATATGTGATCACAAAACGTTCATGTACTTCCCTGATAGAAGAGGGGATGATTGAATTCCATTGAATATTGAGTTTGCTATTATATTGGTTGACAAAACAGTTTAGGATATTATATTTCCATTCATCAAAGACTTTTATGGGTAAACCATATTTAATAGCTAATTTATATATGAAAGAATCCAAATCTAGATTAAAATCTTCTTTCACGTGGTCAAATTCTTGTCTGCGGAATTTTGTTCCTTTTTCAAAAAGATTTCTTAAAGGCAAATCATCAATCACTTCAAGATTACCTGTAATTATATGATTATGGTGTTTGTCTCGTAAATCACTAAGATGGCATTTACATACCCCACTATTCATCATAGATATATTTTTACTAATATGGTTATAATTGTATAATCTTCTTCCGTAGGGTCGTACATAACGGTATGTAAGCTTTACTTTGATGTTAGCAATAGGAATCATCTCATTCAGTTGATTGAACAAAAGTTTGAAAGGTATTCTATCAAATGTCTTATTTTTAAAGGTTGTAACAAAGTACTCATTGTGGATTTCTTTATTGGGCTGACACTTCAAGATGACATAAGATTTCTGAGCCTTCAATTTTATAAAATCGAGCAATATGGCAAAATAAAAGTGTTGTTTTTCATTAGGATCAATAGATGCCAGGTGATCAATGATATATTCCCAAATTCTACGTAAGTATTTCCTTCTGATTCCATAAACAAAATTTTTTATCCAATTATTATTGATCGGAGTATTATTGTTAAACGATACCATGAGATTTTCCAATTTTGCTTTAGTGTCTTCAAATTTAATATATCCATTGTTGCCTCCTCGCTTCCATCTAGATGTCTTATGCAAATGACAATAACTGGATACCGGGACTGAATCGGCATTTTTACAGTAATCCAGATTATAATTTTCATTTAAAATTGCCGTGTTAAGGCCAAATGGGAATGCAGAACCGTATTGCATAATATGCGTGTACTCCCACCACAGACGTTCCTGGAGGCGAGGTACAATATCCAGTATTGTAATCACACAGTTAGAAAATTCATGGACATGGTAATGCCTTAGTTCTATGTTCGTAGAAGGTCGATCCGTGGTCATACTTTGCTTTATTTGGTTTCTATGTAAATTGATACGTAAATGTAAGGGATTCTTGGTTTGAGCAATATATAGAATATTACATTTGGGGCACTCTATACAATATATCACATTGAAAGTTTTGCAGAACAAAAATTGACTTTTAGATTGCGGTCCGATTTGTAAAGTGTTGGCACAGGGGCATAATTTGCATTTATTCGAAGAACATTTACTAAACTTAAAACCTTTTAAATTGTAAAAGTGTTTATAAAAGCCATCAAAAAATATTGATCCGTGTGGGATCGCGTTCTTTGACTGCACAACAACATTAAGGTTTTTTGTTGTCACACCCGGATTGGAGTTAAAAATCACCGGTTTGAAAAAGTGTTTAATAGAAGCCATCAATTTTCAGTCAACAACCGTAGTCTATACACTATAAGGGTAGCGGGTTATCGATAATATAAATACCCCTATATTATATCACCGGGCATATATTCAAAAGTTATTAACTAATTAATTCCACTATGAATACGTTTGCCAGTCGCTAAGTTCAGTAATGTATACATCCATGTTATTCAAAAGTTTTACTCATTTTGAGGAGTTCTCCTACTTCAGATGAATATTCTTAATGATATATGAAAAATGATTATGATCAATCTCAATTGAGCAACTTCAACTCATTATATATCATCACATATCTCAAATCGATATTCTCCAATTAGACTAACTTCCTAAAAATCCGATGTGACAATTAAAATTTAATATTTTTTATAACAAACTTTTTATTTTAGATTTTTTATTTTTATTTTTAATATTACAAAAGGGAATAACCATATCACATAATTCATAAGATTATATTCGTCCATAAGAGTATACTACACATAAAACAGGTCAATAACAGTAAAAATGAGTACAAATTGTATTTGTCAATTTTACACACGCAATCACTTCTACCCCACCAAACTCTACGTATTAAACCGGGTAAAAACAGATGTACTGACATACAATGCACATACCTGAATCCTCTTTTTCCACCATATTGTCCATCAAAAAGTAACTCCGATTTATTCCACACTGTCAAAAATGTCCTTCAGAAGTAACTCCAATATCCGCATCCAAGCCAACGATCTCACACACCACACGGAAGACCTATGCATTCCATGCATGGTCCGGGAAGTGGCCTTTTATAAATCCATAAGATATAAACATATCTGCGCAATGCTGCAAGAAACCGCTATATCCGATATAGAACTATACAAATATGAAATATACGTAAAAATGTAATATAATACCACTCAGAAAAAGGCGCAATGCAGCACTATATACTGAAGCAGGATATAACTAATTTAAACGATTTGAAAAAAGGAAAAGGGGAAAACCATATGAATTGCATAAAAATGGCTGAGAGGGATAGCGACCTCTCATTCCCGTTTTAAGTACTTTTCGTCTAGACAACGCCTGTGCCAACACTTTACAAATCGGACCGCAATCTAAAAGTCAATTTTTGTTCTGCAAAACTTTCAATGTGATATATTGTATAGAGTGCCCCACATGTAATATTCTATATATTGGTCAAACCAAGAATCCCTTACATTTACGTATCAATTTACATAGAAACCAAATAAAGCAAAGTATGACCACGGATCGACCTTCTACGAACATAGAACTAAGGCATTACCATGTCCATGAATTTTCTAACTGTGTGATTACAATACTGGATATTGTACCTCGCCTCCAGGAACGTCTGTGGTGGGAGTACACGCATATTATGCAATACGGTTCTGCATTCCCATTTGGCCTTAACACGGCAATTTTAAATGAAAATTATAATCTGGATTACTGTAAAAATGCCGATTCAGTCCCGGTATCCAGTTATTGTCATTTGCATAAGACATCTAGATGGAAGCGAGGAGGCAACAATGGATATATTAAATTTGAAGACACTAAAGCAAAATTGGAAAATCTCATGGTATCGTTTAACAATAATACTCCGATCAATAATAATTGGATAAAAAATTTTGTTTATGGAATCAGAAGGAAATACTTACGTAGAATTTGGGAATATATCATTGATCACCTGGCATCTATTGATCCTAATGAAAAACAACACTTTTATTTTGCCATATTGCTCGATTTTATAAAATTGAAGGCTCAGAAATCTTATGTCATCTTGAAGTGTCAGCCCAATAAAGAAATCCACAATGAGTACTTTGTTACAACCTTTAAAAATAAGACATTTGATAGAATACCTTTCAAACTTTTGTTCAATCAACTGAACGAGATGATTCCTATTGCTAACATCAAAGTAAAGCTTACATACCGTTATGTACGACCCTACGGAAGAAGATTATACAATTATAACCATATTAGTAAAAATATATCTATGATGAATAGTGGGGTATGTAAATGCCATCTTAGTGATTTACGAGACAAACACCATAATCATATAATTACAGGTAATCTTGAAGTGATTGATGATTTGCCTTTAAGAAATCTTTTTGAAAAAGGAACAAAATTCCGCAGACAAGAATTTGACCACGTGAAAGAAGATTTTAATCTAGATTTGGATTCTTTCATATATAAATTAGCTATTAAATATGGTTTACCCATAAAAGCCTTTGATGAATGGAAATATAATATCCTAAACTGTTTTGTCAACCAATATAATAGCAAACTCAATATTCAATGGAATTCAATCATCCCCTCTTCTATCAGGGAAGTACATGAACGTTTTGTGATCACATATACTGATAAAGTGGTATCGAACTACGCAATTACCTGCAAACCTTATTACATAGAAATCTTACAGAAATCTTACATGGATCCCAAAATGTACAAACCTTTACCTTATAATTTAACTGTGATGACAAATAAAATCAGGGCTCTATATAAAAGAATTGGCATCAATATAAAAAATGTGTCCTTTCCTTATTTAGTACTCATTCCAAAACTGCATAAAACACCCGTGAAATTTCGTACGGTAACTGTAGGATGTAATACATATATTACATTGGCTAACAAAAAACTCATGAATATACTTAAACCTGCATATAAAGCTTTATTAGTACAAAATCCAATAATCATAAAAAACAGCTCTGAAGTAATTAAACGACTGAAGTATTGCAATAAAGATATACAGTTCACCAGTTATGACTTCCGGGACCTTTTCAACAACATTGATCTTAAAAAATTGCATGAAATACTTTTACTGGTACATACAGAATACAATCTTAAAAAAGTAATCACTTTACGAAGGTATATGGATTTAATTCAGATCGTTTTGTTTGAGAACATATTATGTAACGGAGGTGTCTTTTATCAACAAATTAGGGGTATTCCTATGGGCGGGGGCTGTTCATCAGTCCTGGCTGACATATATTTAACATATTTCGAAAGGAATAATCATGTAATATATGAAATGCCATATTACAGATATGTGGACGATGTGATTTTAGGCCATTACTCAAATACTCCTGAATTGGAATTTGACTTTTATCCTCCGGAATTGGATCTTATCAAGAACCCTAATAGTGTCAAAAACGAAGTTAATTTCCTGGACATAACCATTAGATACAATCATAAAAATGGAATTCATACAGTTCTGTACAATAAACGTAATAATTATGATATGAAGATTAACCAAATAATTGGATGGAAGTCGAATTTGTCTAGGAATATTTTCCGTAACATCATAACAGGACATCTGAGAAGAAATCGTAATAATAATACTTTCAAAAAAGATTGTCTCACATGTAACAAACTCATTTTACAGGAAGCACTTAAAAATCATTACCCACGGAATTTCCTTAAAGATATTTACAATTCTTTCTTTAAAGAAGAGGATTATACATTCTTTAATGACTTGTGAATATGACATCATATTTGAAGAATCGAGGTACGCATGCGTATGGGTACATACTATATATGGCGAAACGGACGATACGTTTTAGTCGGTAGCATCATTGCCAGCGTGATTTCGTCGTTCCATTTCTGTCTTCTTTCTGTCTGCATTCTGAGGCCTCCTTTTCTGCATTTCGGAGCTTTCATTTTTGCACATGCTACGGGGATCTGTCATTGAATTGCATTGGTATCCGTGGGCGTTGTCTAGACGAAAAGTACTTAAAACGGGAATGAGAGGTCGCTATCCCTCTCAGCCATTTTTATGCAATTCATATGGTTTTCCCCTTTTCCTTTTTTCAAATCGTTTAAATTAGTTATATCCTGCTTCAGTATATAGTGCTGCATTGCGCCTTTTTCTGAGTGGTATTATATTACATTTTTACGTATATTTCATATTTGTATAGTTCTATATATATATATATATATATATATATATATATATATATATATATATATATATATATATATATATATTGTATATATATATATATATTGTGTATATATATATATATATATATAATATATATATATAATTATATATATATATTATATACATATATATATTATATATATAGTTATTTTCATTGTCATACTATAACTAATTTTACTATCTGTACAATGGGTATGCCAGTTTCATCCATATTTTCAGGGGATATGTGAAGCATGAAAGGTTGAAAAACACTGGTATAGAGAAAGGATTGATTTCATGAACTTTTCGATTTCTATATCTGTATTTTGATGCTTATTTTTGTTTTAGGACTTCTGAACATGTTTTGACTATTTTTAACATGGTGTCTGTCTATCTGTGGTCGATTTCTTATGTACATGATAGCTGTCACAAATATATTTGGCTAATGAAAAATCTAGAACTAGATGGAAATCTTTTTTAAATTCGAGCGGAAACTTCAAAATTTTATATTCTTTTCATATGGAAACATAGCACAAAATTTGACATAATCATGCATAAAAAGGGTTCTTTATCAATGATCATGAAACTTTTTCTATCATTGTAATGAAAAATAACAGCAATGCAATTTTTGTGTTCATGACATCATTAATCCCTTTTGACGGGGCAAGTTATTCCCTGCATCCATGCTAGAACAGTAGTTCTTTTCTTTAAAAAAATTTCTTTACATACTTAAATATGTTTGTATATAATAACTGATTTTTCAAATAGTATAGCATACCCTGTGGTCCGCTACTATATGTTTAGTTAATTGCATACATTAAAACTTTTTTATCAGGATTGGATTGGAGATAGACTCGCAACAAGTGCCTCTTACAAAATTTTTGAGTTTCTATGCCGTAAATGAACCCCCTGTTAGTTTCTATTTGAAAAATTACTGATCTTATTTTGTAAACAGTTTATGCAGTCTGGGACCCTAAGCCTCCAGGGCCAGTATGCAGAGTATCTTTTTGCCTCTACTTGTGACGACCCTACTCGTGATGGGTTCACTCTCGGTTTATTCATCAGTTTGTGTACATAGTCTTTGTTTTTAGTTTTCTGCCTCTTCAGCAATTTTTTTATTGAACCATTGCATTACTATGGTGGCAAACGATAATTTTCTGAAAAGTTGCCAGAAATGTTTTCTGTTCAAATGCTTTTTGCTAGAAGTGCAGAGAAGATGATTAAATGATGTTTACTATAATTCAGGAGCACAGATATAACTAACAATGCACAAATGTGTCATCGTATAGTATGATAAATAGAAATGTTTTGATTAAGGTTTTTTTTTTTTTTTATTTGTGTATTATTATTATTATTTTCCATTATTATATATTTTATGCATTTTCCTATTCCCTATAGAACAATTTTTTTTCACTCTGTTAAGATTAATTTAAATTATTTATTATTTTACACTCATTCTTTCACTATGTTTTTCAGAAGAGTGCTTAAAATATTTATTAACATGTGTCATAATTTTTTTTTTTTTAATTTTTACGAAAGTGGCTAGTTATGAATTATGACTAAAATAAGTTTTATACATAACTTTACTGCATTTACAAATTTGTTGTACATTATAGCAATCTAATCAGTATTGGTATCAGATTTTATCGGTTCTTCGGTAATTCAATAGTTTCGGTTATTTTGGTACTTACATATTATCCCGTCGACCATTTCAGTCGAAATCAAAACTGTCGCCATAAGGTAGATTTCACGCCAATAATCAAAAACTATGACATCATAACACACTGTGCAAACTTTGGTCACTAAAGCGAAAGCCATCCATTTTTGCTTTGGTCAATGCGCATATTAAAGCATACTGTTTTTTTTTTCTCTGCCTGCAAAATGATTAAAATTTGGGACTCGCCTACTACAGAAGAGCATGCAGTGGCCTATTTTCAACAATACGGAATTCTGACATCTAAAAGAATGTGCGTTAATGACCATGATATGGGTCTTTATATGAAAATAGACAAACAGTGGCGATGCAATGTGAAAGACTGTCAGAAACGTGTAGCCATTAGAAAAGACATGTGGTTTGAGGGATCCAGACTTTCATTTGTAACTGCACTACGCTTTATTTACAGCTGGACTAGAGAATTGACATCAATTAATTGGGGAAAGGAGCAGATGGATTTAGCTGACAAGACAGTTATAGATTGGAATAATTACATGAGGGAAATGTGTATGTATAGCCTACAATAGCGAGATTTAAAAAAAATAGGAGATCCGAACAAAATTTGTGTGAAAGATCAATGGGATAATACGTGAGTAGTAAGACGGTATGTATTATTGCTGATGTATTATCTCGTCATTCGTGTCATGTAAACAAAACTTAGCAGTTGGTGATAATAATTTGGTTACAGCATTTGATTGACTACATTTCGTGAACTTTTTGTTGCCAACTAAAAGTTTGTCGACTGGATAATACCTACCGTTATTTCTTATCAGTTCTTTTATTTTTCTTTTTTTTTTAATTGTTGTTTCATGATATCCTTAGTGTTAACTGATTTAAGTTGAATTCCATTCAGTGTGATTTTGAGTCTTGAAATTTCAACATGCAACTATTCAAATCATCCAGAATTAAAACAATTCAATCAATGCTTTTTTCAATTAACTACTTTTGCATCATTACTATATTACTAGCTGCATTCCACATCTATGCAGCTAGCTTCCAGTCAACTTGGTAGATTTCAGAAACTATTTTTTTACTTTGTTTTTGTGCCCTCACATTTTCTTTCTAACCATCCTCCCGAATAGAATAAAAATAGGTTGTATTTTACACATGTATGTATTGTACCATTCTCTCTTGCTCCATTTCAACTTTCTTAAGAAATCCACTCATTGAAATCGTTGAAATGTTTCTCTAAATGTAGGGGTTTGGTCCTTCTATCATAAGATGAAGCTTTAAAAATTTTTGCCAGGTCGTGAGTATTTTCCACTCTTCTAACAATGATTTTTCACCCAAACAGTTGATAGTTTTGCTCCTTTAAGTTTTTAAATTTTTATCTAGATTCAACTTCACAAGTTGTTTTTGGACAAGTTAGTAAATCCCAGTTAAAACTGTTATTCTACACTTGCATAAAAGCGGTATTTACTGACTGTGTTAGTTCTCAATGTAATTAATTTCTAAATTTACTTTCAGAAAAGCAGAAGTTGGTCTTAAAAAAGTGCAAGAAGTTGGTGCTGATGGTGCTGTGGTTTCTAGTAACAGAAGTACTTTAGCTTATGGTAATTTTTTTTATAATGTTTGAAAGCTACTATTTTATTTTTCTGAGCACAATGTTTTTTTAAATGCTGTTACTACAGTACAGGATCTATTATCCGCGTGCGGAATGCTTGGGACTTCAGGCATTCTGGATAAGGGGTTTTTCCATAATTCGGAACACTTTTTCTAAAACTTACTGGAATGGTCTCAAATGTCGTTATAGAAAATTATAATTAATTTTAAAAACATAAATGTATTAAAAAAGCTTTTTTACAATCTATATGGGTTAACTAAAATGCAAATTACATGTAATTATAGTATCAAATTTAGTGATTAAGAAAAATTTTGAAAGAAAAAAATGTCTGAAAAAAGTTGATTATTCAGGGTAGTTATTAGAAGTCTTTTTTTTTTTTTTTTAACATTTGAACTAAAGTGGGCCCTCACCATATTCATCTAATATTTTGGCAGAAGCACTTTTGTTCATATGTTTCAAAATATTTTAAAGTACTTTTAATAAAATTAAGATGAGAAGGATGTTCATTTTTAATTGAAATGAGATTATTCAACTATGGGTGCAAATATATCAAATTCTAATTTATGCTCTTCAAATATAATGTATGTCTTCAAATATTTCTAATAAGCCTTATAATTCTAAATGCCTGCATAAATAAAAAAAATTAAATTTGGTTATCCTAAACATATATCTCATTTTCACCAATAATATGTTTAAAAGATAATATCCGAGCATAAAAAGTACAAAAAATATAAAAATATTAGTGGATGGAAGCAGATTGAAAAAATAGAAAATATTTAAAAAGAAAACGAAATATACCGGCGATCGTGTTTAATTCGCGATATTGCTAAACTGTCTTCTATAAATTACTATTTAATAAAAGAAACACATAAACCCATGAATATACTGCAATGGAACTTTTTGCTAGGATCAATTTTCGGTCCAAAATAGCCATTTTCATCCAAATAATAGGATTTAATTGAAAATGATTTTGATCTTGGAATTCCATCAATGTTTTTTAAAATATTGAAGTTGTGTATATTTCCTCGGAGATGAAAAAAAAAAAAAAGATTTTCCCGAGAAAATGGCAAGTTTATTGCTTGGGTTAAGAATTTAAAGAGATCAATCAGAAGGCCCTGAATGACATTTTATAGCTGCTATACTTTTCTCTGCATTTCGGCAAAAGTTAACTCTCATTAATTTCGGAAATTCCTTACTTAACGTACTTTCTATCATCTCGTCAATGTGCTGATGACTCTCTTTTTTTTCATCTTTTCCAATAAATGTTTATTAAATTGTGCAAAATAGTGTGAATTCTGCACGGCACATCGCGTTTGAAGAGCGTAGGATTTCTTTAGCGATATCGGGATATTTCTAATGAAAAAGTTGAAATGCTTTTACCGAAAATCAAAGTCCCGGAGCAAAGCGCAGAAAAGAAAATGTAACGCATTCGGAAAAATCGAAACCTTTGTGCCTAGTGTGCTCTGCCCTATACACCGAGAAAAAAATGAAACGCCATTAAAAATGCACCTTGCAGCGACTTGTCCGTAACTAACTCCTGTATTATACTATACAGGAGTTAGTTACGGACAAGTCAGAGACTTATCCGAAACTAGTGAAGAATGGAATGACGCGTCTCGCCGTCAATGTGACGGTATCGCCCGTGCCGGATCATCACCTCCGAGAGCTACTATCGGGGTGACGGCCGGATGCAGCCGCTTAGGAAATTTTTGGGAAAAACGGTTCTACTTCGGATGTTTTCCGGAAAAGAGGAATTCTGGAACTTCTCGGAAAAAACATGATCAACGGAATATTTTCATTCGCTATCGCGAGATTTCCTCGCGTTCGTTTTCGAAATTTAAGAGGAATCAGTGGCTGTGAGTGCGCGCAGCATTTTTTTCTACACGGTAATTTTTGACGGAATTATGTATCATATCCATAAGTTATATATTGAAAATTAACGTATTATTGAATTTCTGAAGCTGGTGATAGAATAACTATGAGCCACGAAATTCTGGTTACACAACTTCGTTGAAATATTTAAAACAGAGTGTTGCAGCTATAACAAACGTTAGATAGTAGTTGTAGGAATACAAGTAGCAGTAGAAGTGTTAAATGAGAACAGTTCCAGTTTAATTCAAAATCACTTTTATTGAAGAGTGAATCCATTGTATTTGCTTACAATATATATCATGAGAACAGGTAAGCAAAAACCAAAGCATACTATTTACAAAACATGAGCACTACAGCTCATATGAAGGTTTTTCAGTGTAAGTTCCATGCCTAGACACGTTTCTGGTTTAAGTATTATTTACACAAGTAAGTGGAATAAAAGCATTTCACACTTACGTGACCACATGCACTTTCCGACGCCACCACTAGCTGGGCACACGCTATGGCTAAAACTTTAAACTTTCCGGATCAGCACTATAAAGTCCACAGCACGGGAAACATGGTCTCCTTAACTGAGAACCATCAAAACTACTAAGTTTAGTTTAAATATCCGCGTACACCGATAAACACTTTATCGTAACTTTCGACAACATCGAAACATGACTTTACGAAGATCCGTCTGCCCGATCTAGATCCTTCTAGATCCTTCCATCGATCAGTATAAGCAAGCTATCCAACGAGCTTTCCAAGCGATCGATCCGTCGATCAAAACGATCTACCTTAAACCAGAGCGATCTACTGACAAAGCGATCTCATTTAAAACCAGAAAAGTGTCTAGCCTTTATATCCGAAGATGGGTGCGTTCCGGAACATAACCGTTGCCGGCAACACCCTCTGGATATGCAAAACAGGATGCGTGAGCGACGAGAAAGGTGATTTGCATGATCAGCCAAGTTTTGTCCACATCGCGATTCGTTCACGAGAACGGAATAATCATTTTAATAATGACGTCACGCTCCCGCAAAACGAGAATCGCGATGTAAACAAAACCAAGTTTCCAACAATCGGCCCCCCTCATGCAAAAACACCAACTCTCGGCGCCCATGCTTTCATCCAACAAAAGGTTATTCTAAGAATCAAAGTTCTTAGTATCCTAAAAACATAATGTATGCATACACAAAATTTTATACATTAAAGAAATTTATAACATTTAGAAAGTGAATAGCCTTTTCTCAAAATGGCAACAATCAAAAGAGTACACTTATCTATTATGCAGATCATAAGCATTCTTTAAATTACATGTTTAAGGATAACATAGTCAAAGAAAACAGTATAACCATACTATTGCCCTTTCTTAAGTACTAGCTCATACTGAAGAAAGCTATTTTCTTTGCTATTTTGAAAATTAAAACAAACATTAAGTTTAAAATTTAAAAGTCTAAAGATATCAAAAATTTTAAGCTCTAGAAAAATTTTAGGTATAGTTATCAATTTTAATATTTAAGATTAAAAATTTAAATCTAAACATCAAAATCAAGTTGTAGAAAATTTAGTGTATAACTATGAAATTTAACATTTAAGATTAAAAATTTAAATCTAAACATCAAATTCAAGTTTGTAGAAAATTTAATGTATAACTATGAAATTTAACATTTAAGATTAAAAATTTAAGTCTAAACATCAAATTCAAGTTTGTAGAAAATTTAATGTATAACTATGAAATTTAACATTTAAGATTAAAAATTTAAGTCTAAACATCAAATTCAAGTTTGTAGAAAATTTAATGTATAACTATGAAATTTAACATTTAAGATTAAAAATTTAAATCTAAACATCAAATTCAAGTTTGTAGAAAATTTAATGTATAACTATGAAAATTTAACATTTAAGATTAAAAATTTAAGTTTTATTATCTTAGCCCATGACTAGTATACACACTAAATACCCAATACAATGGCAATGATAATAAAAGATACAGAAGGTAAATATACATATGAGATAAACACAGATTAAAAATTTTATGTTTCATGTGAATTATATCAATAATGTACAGTCAGACACATATTTATTCACATAAGCGAAAATGCATTATGCGTGTAGTAAAAATGGATATATATTTTCAAGTGTAATGTGAGAAAAGTAACAGTTCATTGTCACATAACAATATATACTCAAGATACATTTCATTTGTATCAATGAGAGAGGAATAAATTATAAGATACCCTAACCATTTATACTTTGAAAATATGAGAAAAAAAATTTAAAGTAAAATTTTTATTTGAACAGTTAAATTTTATATTTTAAAGATATCATTACTAAATTTTAAAACTCTATCTTTAGTCATTGGCTTCGTGAAGTAATCTGCTACGTTATCTTTAGTATTAACAAAGTTAATTTTAAAAGACTCGTTTACAACTAAGTTCCTTAAAAAGTGATACTTTATATCTATGTGCTTAGTTCTATTATTCTCAATGGGGGAATTTGAAAAGTTTATTGCTGCCTGGTTGTCACAAAGAATTATACAATTATTTTTGTTAAATTTTAAACCTAGCATTTTACATTCCTCCAAAATGTTTTGCATCCATATCATTTCTTTAGCGACCTCTGCCAACGAAACATATTCAGCTTCCATCGTTGACAGACTAACACACTTGTGCTTAAATGTCCGCCAAGAAATTGGTACTTTATCAATCATGAACAACATACCACCAAGTGACACTCTGTCATCTCTATTGGCTGCAAAATCTGAGTCTGAGTAGCAGTTTAGTCTTAAATCACTAATATTTGACAAATTTAACATATACTCTCTGGGTCTTTTCAACATATCCCATTAACTTTAATGATGCATCCCAATGCTTTATTCCTGGATTCTCCTGAAACTGAGATAGAATATTGACTGCATAGCATATGTTTGGTCTAGTTCTGCTAGACAGATAGGCTAGGCATCCAATCAAGCTTCTGTAAGGGAAACCCTGCATTTGTGTTAATTCACTATCATTCATTGGGCAATCAATTTTACTTAAGATGTTACCCTTTGTAATAGGTAGTGAGGAAATTGGATATTTGAACCTTTTAAACATCTGACAAACTTTGTCAATGTAATCACCTTGATGTATATAAAATTTGTCTTTAATCTCCTTAAATTCCACACCCAAAAGTCTTTTGACTTTTCCCAATTCTTTGATATCAAATTCTTTACTCAAAAGTGAAACTGTATGGTCTATATCATTTTGTTGTTTAGCAAACAAAATTATGTCGTCTACGTAAATCAGCATTAATACTTTATTCTGATATGTATAAGCACAGTTGCACCATTTAAATTTTAAAAAGTTTAATTTTTTCAAAGTGGTGTCAAGCTCTGTATACCATTCCCTTCCGCTTTGGTGAAGGCCATATATTGCTTTCTTAAGCAAACAAACATATTGAGGCTGATTTGGATCGACATATCCATGTGGTTGTTTCAAGAAAATTTTATCATTCAACTTGGCATAAAGATATGCGGACTTAATGTCCAGTTGAAAATGTTTCCATTTAAGCATGCAAACAAATATGGAGAAGAAAGCTCTGATTAAACTAAAATTAATCACAGGGCTAAACACTTCATCATATGAGTCCCCTTTTATCTGGGTATATCCTTGAGCTACTAGGCGAGCTTTGAATCGTTTCACATTTCCCCTTTCATCCTTCTTAATGGTATAAACCCATCTACTTCCTATAATTTTTTGTTGTGAGATGGGTGCAGGCACTAAGTCCCAGACACCCCTCTCTTGCATTGTAGCTATTTCATCATCCATGGCTTCTTGCCATTTATCGGACTGGGGAGATTCTATTGCCGATTTATAGCTCTTGGGTATCAAGATCTCAACATTGCTTGCTTCTGGTTTCCTTTTGATATCACTTACCCCCTTTTTCTCTCTAAAATTAAACATTTGCTGATCATAATGAATGTTAGCTTTTCCACAAAACTTTCTGACATCATTATGAGATCTCAGCCTTTTATTGTCACCTTTTACTGAGTAGTAAATATCCGTCCTACTCCCATCAGGCCTAGGTACTGCTTTCCGTATCCAGTCAATATCTGAGCAGGGTGTCAGACCAGAATCAGCAGGAGAGTCCTCATCCCCACTAGATTTACTAGTGTCATGGCTCTCACCTGCTTCTTCCTCTGACACTCCTCCTAAGCATTCTGATTCCGAGTCAATCGACTGAGTAACGTTCGATTTCCTCAAGGTGATTCCTTTAGGGTAATTAGGGCCCAGGACGCCTTCCGCTGCCACTCCTTCCTCAAACCTTACATTAGAAGTTTCCTCAACTTTCTTTTTACCCGCTATATAAATCCTATAGCCTTTGGTGCTTTCGGCATATCCGACCATGATTCCTATTTGGGCTCTCATATCCAACTTATTTCTAATTTGTTTGGCTGTGCCCACATAGGCTTTGCACCCGAAAACTTTGAGGTGAGCAACGGCTGGCTTCCTTCCATAATATAACTCGTGTGGAGTTTTGGTTTTGAACTTATGACATATTCTGTTCTTGGTGTGTGTAAAACACAAAATCGCTTCTGCCCACATTCTGTTATCAACCTGGCTTTGATCAAGCATAGCTTTCACACAATCTAGTGCAGTCAGATTAAATCTTTCAGAAACCCCGTTCTGTTCGGGTGTATATGCATTTGACCTTTCTGATTTAATCCCCAATTTATTTAAGTATGCCTTGAACTGGTTGTGACAGAACTCCATACCATTGTCCGTACGGATACACAAAATCTTTTTGCCTAGCTGCCTCTCTTCCTTAGCTTGGAATTCTTTAAATATCTTAAACACCTCTGATTTTTGTTTCATTATATAAACAAACACTTTCCGGCTGAAGTCGTCAGTGATTGTCAAAAAGTATCTGTTTCCGCCCATTGAAGCTGTAGGTAAGGGACCACACACATCCATATGGAGTAATTGTAAAGGTTTAGTGGACCTTATCCTACCAATTGGCTTAAAAGAAATTCTCTTAGACTTTGCTAACTTACAGTGTGTACAGTTAATTTTTGCATATTTTAGTCTAGGGAGTCCATTAGCCGCGGAAACTTTACTTGTCTGATATAAATAATCAGAGTTAATGTGGCAATATCTCCTATGCCAGAGTTCCGTTTTATTCAAAACCTCAGAAACTGCACAACTTAGTTTCTCATTAACCTTTTCTTTTGACCTCGACTTCACCTCAGAGTTACGTTTACTTTTATTTAATCTAGGCAAATTTTTCATTTTGTCAATACTGTTTTTCTTATTTAGGGGTTTTCTATCTTTCTTAGAATTTTTATCCCTACCCTGATCCTTTCCTTTAGTTTTACGGTCTTCAATATTGTTATTTGCAGTCTGAACTTCGTATTGAGGTTTTAAAAAATATAACCCTTCTTTTCGCTTAGCATAGAAGAATTTTTCTCCCTTTGGAGTTGAGACCCAGACCGTCCGACCTACCAGAAAGGTGTAAGGTAACTGTATGGACGGCCGGGAAGTGCCACCCAATTTAGACCGGAACCCAGTGGGGGAGGCATCCACAGGGACCGTACCCTCCTTCCCCTACCACCAACCTCTCGCAAGGACTTACGGACCCACATGTTTAACGTGATCGTACTCAGCATGAACACGGCGGCATTTGTGGCAGCGTGCAAATCTAGCGCACAAACCACGGGGATACCGCACCCGAGATGGCCAACAGCACGCGGCGTTCTGAGGTGGTCACCCACCAAGTACTAACCGCGCCCGATGCTGCTTCACTTCGGTGATCTAACGAGAACTCCCTTTGGAGTGTAAAACCACAATACCCCATTAGCCCCTTTAAAAGTATACCCCTGTTCCTCAAGAACAGATGCGGCTAATAAGTTTCGTCTTAACTTAGGCGAAAACATTACATCAGACAAAACAATATTACTTCTTATGTTCTGAAACTGAACATACATTTTGACCGTACCGATAGCCTCAACTGGGCTCTCAATATCACCCACTGCTAGCGACATAGATGCACCTTTGCTTTCCTTAAATTTTGAGAATAAATTAATATCATTGCAAAAGTGCCGCGTAGCAGCGGTGTCAATTACCCAGCTGAGTCTATCGCTAGGATCCTGCACAGTATTAGCTTCAACTCTAGCAGATGAATACAATTCAATTATATTTGAGCTAGACTTAAGAATAGGGCAATTATTCTTTAAATGACCAGCCTTCTTACAAAAATAACATGGTCCTATGACCCTTTTAACTGGTTTAACACTTTTAAACACTTTGTTATTTTTACACTTTACATTTACATTACTCTGAGACAAGAATACAGATGAATTTTGACTTACATTGTTTCTATCACTACGGAGTTGCCGGATACGTCCTTCTTCCGCAGACAATTCATGTTGGATTTTCTCCAAAGTGAAATCTTTGTCCTCCCAACGATATATTAGTTGAACTATTCCCTGGAAGTCATCAGAGAGGTATCTTATGGCCTGGAATGCCACATAGACGCTTTCCACGGGATGCTTGACGTCCTTCAATTTGGCGACCGCCTTCTTCAAACGCGTACAGAAGATATCCACCGGTTCATCTGGCTCCGGACGTAGGCTGAAGAACTCATCCAGTAAACGCACCAGGTTGGCGCGAGTCGGCGCGTCGAAGTGCGTATTTAACTTATCCCACGCATCTGCCGGATCGTCGTTAATGTCAATTAACTCTTGGTAATCAGATGAAACATTCTGGAACAGGATCGCTAACGCACGGTCCTTTCTGCGCATGTGATCTTCATAATCACGGCGTGACGTTTTTTCATCCACCGGTAACGCTGTTCGGTCTACAAATCCGAAACAGCCCTCTCCTTTAAGAGCGAATGAAACATCATTCCTCCAAGTGACGTAATTGTCTCTAGTTAATGCAGTAATTTTATTTGCCTCCATGGCAAGGTGGCCTTTTGGAACTGAGCTGAACAGACCTTTTGTTTACGCTTTCGTCGACATGCAAATGGCGCCGTCCGCGGCCCCCGTCGACAGGATTCTTTGCTGGAACTCTAACACTTCTAAATTTTTAACGTTGTTATGGGGAGCACAGGCCCATAACTTTTGACGGAATTATGTATCATATCCATAAGTTATATATTGAAAATTAACGTATAATTAAATTTCTGAAGCTGGTGATAAAATAACTATGAGCCACGAAATTCTGGTTACACAACTTCGTTGAAATATTTAAAACAGAGTGTTGCAGCTATAACAAACGTTAGATAGTAGTTGTAGGAATACAAGTAGCAGTAGAAGTGTTAAATGAGAACAGTTCCAGTTTAATTCAAAATCACTTTTATTGAAGAGTGAATCCATTGTATTTGCTTACAATATATATCATGAGAACAGGTAAGCAAAAACCAATGCATACTATTTACAAAACATGAGCACTACAGCTCATATGAAGGTTTTTCAGTGTAAGTTCCATGCCTAGACACGTTTCTGGTTTAAGTATTATTTACACAAGTAAGTGGAATAAAAGCATTTTACACTTACGTGACCACGTGCACTTTCCGACGCCACCACTAGCTGGGCACACACTATGGCTAAAACTTTAAACTTTCCGGATCAGCACTATAAAGTCCACAACACGGGAAACATGGTCTCCTTAACTGAGAACCATCAAAACTACTAAGTTTAGTTTAAATATCCGCGTACACCGATAAACACTTTATCGTAACTTTCGACAACATCGAAACATGACTTTACGAAGATCCGTCTGCCCGATCTAGATCCTTCTAGATCCTTCCATCGATCAGTATAAGCAAGCTATCCAACGAGCTTTCCAAGCGATCGATCCGTCGATCAAAACGATCTACCTTAAACCAGAGCGATCTACTGACAAAGCGATCTCATTTAAAACCAGAAAAGTGTCTAGCCTTTATATCCGAAGATGGGTGCGTTCCGGAACATAACCGTTGCCGGCAACGCCCTCTGGATATGCAAAACAGGATGCGTGAGCGGCGAGAAAGGTGATTTGCATGATCAGCCAAGTTTTGTCCACATCGCGATTCGTTCACGAGAACGGAATAATCATTTTAATAATGAAGTCATGCTCCCGCGAAACGAGAATCGCGATGTAAACAAAACCAAGTTTCCAACAATTTTGAACTTTGTGCGCGATTTGCGCGTCCTATTTCAAAATCCTCTAAAATAGTAGGTTTCAATGCATTTTTTTTTTATTGATATTGCTAATTAAAGCAAAAAAGCATTTGGTGGGATTTTAAACAAAAAATCGCTATTTAGCGCAATATTTAGCAAATAATCGCTTGTTGGCGCAGAATTTGGCATTATTTTGCCGTATTCCTGTTTTGGGAGAGTCCGGATATTGGAACACCGGGTAAGAGATCGCGTACTGTACTATATTTAAGCTAAATGAAGTATCTAGGAATAAAAATTATATTAAAAATGGAAAAGATGTCTTATTAAACAAGCCTGCATTTGAATTAGAATAAAGATGCTTTTAACAATCATAGTGTATAATTAGCTTTATGAACTGTTGTCTTATTTCTTTTTCTAGTTGCCGGTTTAGGCTTTGGTTTAATGAGTGGTCTCTTTTCCTTAATAAATGTTCTTGCTGATTCTGTGGGACCAGGCACAGTAGGATTATATGGAGATTCACATTTATTTTTCCTTGCATCAGGTAAATTTCTCTTAAAATTTTGTTTTTCCGATTTAAAAATATTTTGTTCAATAATTATATTCAATTTAATATTTCATTACAAGCAATCCAGTCACTCATAATGTGTTTGTATAGTAATATAATTGCTGAACCTAAAATTTGGTTATTGTGTGTAGTGGAGATAAATTAACATATTTAGGAATGAGCATAGATATAGCTATGCATCTACAGACCTGACTGAGGGCACATACTTTTGTATTTTGTAAATTAAAAGTATTTATCATTGTAAACAATTAATTTTCATTAAAAATGACAACAATGAATCTATTTTGATCACTGTTTTCATTTTGAAAGTTTTGCAGTGAATTTTACCTTTCCAGTTATAATCATGATTTTCATTTGCTAATTTTCTTTATTACTGTCCAGATTTTGAAGTTTGTAATTTTAGTTTCTCTAAGCTACTGTTTCTGAGTAGTTACAGTTAAGCAGATAATTTTAGCATAGAAGATCTTCATTCTTTATTATTGGTATCGTATCTTTCCTTTAGGAGTTATCCCGATTTCCTTTCACAGTGATTTAAAAGTTTCTTTGTACCAAGGTTGGGAAGGAAATGCATTTTAAATATAAAATAAAAAATATTAAACACTTTTGAAATTAACATTCAGAACAGAAGGAAATATAAAATGTTTAAATCATTCTAAAAAGCAATACCAAATACATTATAATTTTTTTAATATAATGGGGGATGCCAAAAATACTTTTTGGTTGGCAAGTGAAATTTTGCCAAAAGCCCTAGTTTGCTTAGCTAGTGTTGATTAAGATTAATTCCTTATAAGCTATATAATAGTTGGGTTTTAAATGTCAAAGATATATAAAAGTTAATTTTTTAATGTTGTAACCATATTTTATGGAACCAAGCTGTTCAAGTTATTTCACATGTAATATTGTATATTCAATGTTTTAAATATTTTTTTATTATTATTATTTGATAGATTTCTTGACTCTAGCAGTATCATATGAGCTACATTCATTTTAGAGTATTTTTTTCATGCATGAGGATAACCCATGTATTTTTAGACAGCAAAGCGTTAAATTGTTTTGTTTGACAATGTAATACTTAATGCTTATTAATAAAAAGAAACCATTTAACATTGTTTTGTTATGAAAGTAACACTAAAATATTTTGTACCCAAATCAATTGCTAGATTAGAAACATTTTCTTGTTTTCTTGTAGAAAGGTAATCCGTTATGAACAGCTTGATTGTATCTGATAGTGTTTAACCATCTAACTGTGGAAGTATAACACTCGAACCACTGAAAAGCTATTCTCAGCAAGCTGCTCTGGTATGATGGATGTACCAGTGTCCCCCCCCCCCCCTCTTCTCTGGATAGGGAAACATGCACCTGTTGTCCTTCATTAAAATGCTTTGGGAATTTCTGTTGTAAGACATCCCTGCATGGGATATGTTTTAGAAGGGAGAACAAGTTGCACACAAAAGACAAGGTATTTACAGGCAGGGGTGGAATTTTCAGTTAATTTGAAATTCAAATGGTAGACTTTTTGAGCTGTAATCTAATGATTAACTGATCTATGACAGTCATCTTACATTATCAGCAATTGACCCTGGAGTTGTTTAAGTTTAAAATTTAGTACAAATCTTAACATTATCCGACATTTGTTTTTAAAACAGCTTTCTGAACCCTAAGAAATAAAATAGTAAGTATGATTAAGATAACTATATCAATTGTTTTTTTAATGTTATCTTACTTATGAAAGTGGATGTAACTGTACCAACTGTGCTTAGATATTAAACTCATTTTATGGTATTGCTTTTCTGTTTTGTAATTTTGACAAAATATGAGGTATGTTGGTGTCATTCAGAACACTAACTTATCAACTGAAAATAAAAACTCCAAATAAGCTATGTATAAAATACTCTTTAATAGATAAGTTTATGTGATAAAAATTCAGTCAAACGAAGAAAGTAGATGTTTTGTATTGGTCACATCAATTTTTTTTCTTGTAGTGAATTTTATTAAGTATTCTGATATATTTTTATCAATAATATTGTATATTTAAAGTTTTGAATATATTAATTCTTTTTTATTTGACAGCCTTTTTGACTTTAGCATTCACATTGTTGCATACATTTTGGGGTATTATCTTTTTTCATGCTTGGGATAACCGATGTTATGTGAAAATTATATATGTGTTTCTGAGTCATCTTGCTGTTTCTACTTTGGTGAGCATGCTTTTATTGTTACTGTCATAAGTCATTATATTTTTAATATGGCAATATATTACATCAGTAAAACCATACATTAGTAACGTTAGTAAAAATCTAAAATTATGCATTTTATGGAAAAGTTTTGATTCATTTGCAAAATAAGGTTTCTTTATGAATGAGAACATTTTTGTTTTGCAATGTCCATTAGAGATCTGCTCAAGCAGTAATATAGATTGAGAGGTTTGTTGATTGTAACTCCTGATTGAGGAAAAATTTACATTCATTCTCTATATGTTCTATATTGCAAAATGAAATCTAGTACTGTAAATCCAGCATTTTGACACTCCCCCCCCCCCCCCTGAGGGCACGGTAGCCCAGTGGTTAGTGTGTGGGAATTGCACTCGTTGGGACCGGGTTCGATTCTCGCCACTGCCCAAACTGCCGCAGTGTTCACACGGAGTATGATCACGTTATACATGTGGGTCCATAAGTCCTTCCGAGAGGTTGGTGGTAGGGGAAGGAGGGTACGGTCCCTGTGGATGTTTTCCCCACTGAGTTCCGGTCTAAATTGGGTGTCACTTCCCTGCCGTTCAAACAGTTACCTTGCACCTTTATGGTAGGTCAGATGGTCTTGGTCTCAACAACAACATCCCTCTTCCTTTCCGAGATTCTGGACTATGTTCATGTGCACAAGTTTAGGCCTGGTTCGTGGACCAGGCAGACTTACTTCTCATAAAAGTTACAGACTGGACCAGGCATTCTATATTAGAAAAATTTCAGATTGGGCAGTTCTATATGAGATTAATGCTTTAATATGTTATGTATGTATATTAACACAAAATATATAAATAATTGTTAATTTTCATTGATGAGGAGAGAAGAGCTTCATTAACATCTTTCTTACATAATTTTAAGTATGTAGATGGCTCTGATTTATGATTTTAGATATACCTGGAGAAGGGCCGAGACTCAATGTTCAAGGAGTCAGAATTGAGCTCTAGATTCCAAATTGTTTTTGGGTTAAATTCGGGCTCTGTTACTGCTGATCTACCTCAGGTTAGAGGTCTGCATGGGCCTAATTTTAAAATTTTTACCCAGCCCGTCCTGGTCCGAAAATATTAAAATTTGATCCCGCCCGAGCCGGAGAATTTTTTGAAATAATTCATGTGAGCCTGGCCCCCCAATATAGTCTGGCCTGAATTTTTTTATAAAACATTGAAGCTTGTCTAAAGCTAACATACACTAATAAGTCCCATACACTAATAAGGTGATGTACAAAATTTCAGCATTTTATTATAAGAAGTCTCCCAGAGATATGAAAACACAAAAATGCTGACTTAAACTACTTTTTGATGCATCGACATGGGTTCTCAGATTGGAAAATCATGTCGGCAGATTGCGTTTCAGGGGTCGTACACAAATTACGATTGCATTGCGTCATTTGCACTCTTGTTATAAACATTTACATTTTAATTTGTGATTAATTCCTCACCAGCTTTGTTTAAACATATCTCTGGGACTTTTTATGATAAAATGCTGAAATTTTGTACATCACCTTATTAGTGTATGGAGCACATTTTACTCATTGGAAATGTTTTTGTATGGTGGCCGTATAAAAATTTTAATTTTGTATTTCTTCAAATTTAATCCCCTGGAAATTTTTATCGATTTCATAAAATTCTGTACCTTTTTTTACGTAACTTTGTAATTTATTATATATGTCTAAGATCAATATTTAAGGAATAAAAGCCGAGGTCAATGTTTTTGGGACACCCTGTATATATATATATATATATATATATATATATATATATATATATATATATAAATAAATTATTAAATCCAAAGTTAGAATGTATGTAGTAACTCATAATACACTATTCCAAAATTTTCTACAAATACAAAGAAATTAAGACAAAAAGAGGAAATAATAAAGCATAATGCAAGTCATAAGGACAAAGACAATCAACAAATTTCAAAAATGAGGAATGCAAATAAGAAAACAAAAAAATCAAGCAAAAAAGCTTGCACATGGAGGAGATTTAGGCTTACGAGATTAGGCTTACGAAAAGTTCATTTCGAAAAAATTCTCATCGGGTCCATATATCTTTTCGAAATGAACACAAAAATGCTTGTTTCTGAAACACAAGATAGATTTTATCTATAAACTTGTGTTATATGGACGACAAGCATAAAGATTGGAACAATAAAGGAAACAAAAATACCTCAAATCGCACCTCTTCAGCGCAACCATGACGAGCAAAATATGACTGGATCATCGTTGCCATATGCCAAAATGAAAAGATGTGATTTGCTGTTGCCAAAGAGAGTAATAAAAACAGTACTGCGCAAAAGCAATAAAATGAGTTATTCAACTGTTAAAGCTTCGAGATAAAAAGATGAAAATATAATTGCAGGAGAATGAAGAAGTACGGCTAAAATAAGATAATAAGGGGAGAATATGAGAATTTTAGGCTAATCGAAACTTATTAACTATACTATTGACTAAATATGCAGGATATTGATACATTTTACTGGTAATTTTGAGGTTATTAATGTGCAAAGCATGAAATTTTTTATCTGATAATCTATAAATTCTAAAAAGTTGATTAAGTATAATATTTCTAAACAATTGAATCGAGTTGCAGGAATTAAAAGGTAATAATTTATTAATATTAAATTTAAAAAAATCTTTTTTATCATATAATTTAGTAACTATCCCATGAGCAGGTTCTATAATTAGATTTAAATCCAAATAATAAACATTATTACTAATAGAAGTTTCATTAGGTATTAATTCCAAATTATCCGGATAGAAATCTATATCTATGACATAGTTATCAGTAAATACAAGACAAATCAGATCATCTACATATCTATAAATTTTATAATCAGTTGAAGTAAAGAATTTTTCATAATGATATAAGTATAAATTAGCTAACATACTGCTACTACAGCCACCTTGTGGAACACCTGAGACTTGTAAGTATAATTTATCACCTTGAAAGATATAATTATTGAAAAGAACAAAATGGAGAAGCTTAGGAAAATTGGTAAATTTTGTAAGATTAGAATGTTTAGTAATATAAGCATTATATAAAGCTAAAATGACATCATATAGATCAGTGATCTTAATATTATTAAATAGATCTTTAAAATCAAAAGTTTGAAATCCTATTATTTTACCATGCGTTTTTAATTTATTTTTTAATTCCTTACTGTTATTTAGAATAATGTAGCTATCACCAGAATCTCGTAAATTGCTATTTAGTACATTTAAATAATTTAGTAATAATTTACTAGCAGTGGTAGAGTATGAATTATGACCACTAGTAACAGTTCTAAATTTAATAGGATTTTTATGAAATTTAGGTATAAGCACAATATATGGAAATGTGAAAAATTTATTATTAATATCTAAATCACTATACATATTGATAATTTTCAATTTGATACTATTAAGGGAGTGTGAATCAATTTTAAATAGACTATTATTTTTTAAATAATCTAGCAGATATTGAATATAGAATTTTTTACAAATAATAGCATAATTATTAGAGGCTTTATCTACATAAGTAATAACAAAAGATCTTTGTAAATCATTAACAGAATGCTTTATATTATCCATATTATATATGGATCTAGATAAATTAATACTACAAATGGTATTTTTAATAGATCTTAAAATAGTAAATTTCCACATATTAAATGCCTCTAAAGGCTGAGCATATTTAGAAGCTAATCCATAAATAAATTTATCAAGGTCCAGATTGATTGACTTTAACACTTGTTTAGAATTATTACATGAAGGTAACCTGAATTTAGTGCCAAATGACATTATAGTTCTTAAAGATTTATCTTTTACAATGGCTAAGTCTCCAGTAACTATATGACCCAATTGTGGATTTATAAATTCAGCATAATTATCAGCACTACAAATACATTCACCATCTAAATTTGTTGAGGAATCTATGTCGACTGAGAGAGATTTTGAAATTGCATTGTAATTAAAAATGGTTCTATAAATTCTAAAAAGCTGATTAAGTATAGTATTTCTAAATAATATATATATATATATATATTATTTAGAAATACTATACTTAATCAGCTTTTTAGAATTTATAGATTATCTGATAAAAAATTTCATGCTATACATATAAATAATCTCAAAATTACCAGCAATTTATATAAATATCCCTCTTATTTAGTAAATGGTATTGTTAAAAAATTTAGAATAGCTGGATTTTTATAATTCTTTTCATAGTATCTTATATTAGCCACACATCTCCAGTCTCTTGTATTTTTAATACTTTTTTTTACATCCTCTTGCACTTCAGCATTACTATTATTAGCCCCTCCTTTTAGTAGCTCTTTTTGTATATTATTACTTTTTTTACCATTTCGCTTCACTGTTTTTCAATTCTTATGAATGGCAACAGTAGATCGTTTTTTATTTTTTCTTTGCGAATGGCAACACTGGTCTCTTCAATCAGAGTTCCCGGTTTCGACTAGTTTGTACATATGCTGTGCATTTTCCAGGTATTCATTTTTTCTTTTTTATTCCTTCTTTATGTATGTCGTCCAAGTAGAAATAGTTTATAGATATAATCTATCTATTTCTTCAGAAACATACATATTTTGTGTCTGCTTCATCAAAATACTTGGACTTGAGAACGAATTTTACGAAGTGAACATTTCCATTTGTTTAGACTTAGCCCTTTTTCCACATGTATAGCGATATAGCTTGATTTTTTAAGTTTTTCTTTATTCGTTTCCATACCTTTGAATTTTGTTGATTTTCTGTAACTTGATAACTTGTGTTTTGTATTTTTTTCCATTTGATTGATGATTTGCTGTTTTATATTTTATTCTGTGGGTGTTTTAGAAAGTTAGGTTTATCGTGTTGCATCTTCTTACTTTTCGTTCATTGGATTTTTAAACTACTATTATTATATATATATATATATATACATTTTTTTGGGGGGGGAGGGGGGCATTAGGATTTAATAAATTAATCAAGAATTAATATTTTCAAGTTATTTTTTTTTATGATTTGTTACTAACACTATTTTAATTCAAAAGGTAGTTCATGAAATTTTTTTTTCAGATAAGTTTAAGGCATAATGCACTTAAATAGTACAGTATTTCAATGTTTTATTTATAAGAAATATATAATATAATTTTAAACAAATATTAAGCATCATAAATAAACAATATATTTGCGATAAAATAGTCTCCTGCTTTATCTGTTTGGAAAGTTGGTACGTCTGCGTACTGTATAGTGACAAAATTACTCATAACCTTTTCATTCTCAAGCATGATATAATTGCTCAGTCAGTACAAATGTATAACATTGCAGATCTTAGCAAATTTATTTTATTGACAGTATATCTAAGATTATTGTTTACGTGTTTTGGTTGGAGTGAAACTTTGTCTTTTTTCAGATGCTAAAAATCCTTTTTGGGTACTATTAGATTTATTGCTATCAGTTGAATTTCACAGAGTTTCTTTACTATTCGAAAAATACATAAATTAGATAAAATAACATGGAAGTTGCCTTTATTTGATGACTGCAATTTATTTGATTTACTGATTTATTGACTTAAAGATGCTAACGCATACTTCTGGATTTCAGTATAAAATTGTTGCTTTTGAATCCATTGCTTTATTAACACAAAATCTCTTTCCACATGATTCAATTAAATGACAGCTACTGTAATTTCAACAATCCTATTCAACTTAATCAAAATGTTGCACAAGAATTAGCATTATTTTATCAAAGGCATTAAGTTTTAGTAAATTGGCATAAAATTTTGTTATGCTTGTCCCACTTGTCTAATATTAAATTTGAAATTTCAATCTGAAAAGAGTCTAATCATTTTAAAAACTATTAAATAATATATAAATGTCATAGAAACATTCCTTAAGGAATTCTATGCCACTGCTGTCTGATGTAGGCCAAGATTGATCCAGTTAGTGATTGCTATCACTTTTTTCCCGATTAACTGCTCAGAGTTGGTTTTCTACATGTAGAAAACACAAATATAATATGTAAAATTCATCGAAAACATCTATATAGTTTTAAATTTTCTCTTTCAGACCTTGTTGAATCCACTACAGTTATATGCTGCTTCAATCACTCCAGCAGTTATAGTCACCTTACTCAGTGCTGTGTTAGCATATCAGTCTGCTGGAGGATCATGGAAAAGTATGCTGGCAGCATTGACAAGCAAGAATTCGAATTGATAATGGTTTCTCTAACATAAGGTGTATATTTATTTTAATGTAAAGTCATTTAAGCTCAGTTTGAGCTCCAACAAGAATACAATTGTCCTGAAGCTCACATTTGTAAGTTAACATAGCGCCAAAAGTTATTTTTCAAACAAATGGAAAGGGATGTATCTAATTAGATTTCTGTAACTGCTCATAATTTAGAAATCCTGCCATATTCACGCAAACTGGAATAGGCATGGTGATACCGAGCTAATATAAATTGAGCATTTGTTTTCAAGTGTTTGTTTTACTTTTGTATAATGTGTGTGTATTTTTATGAATGAGTCCTTTTGGTAATATGCATGTTATGACTGTAAAGTAAATTAGTTTATATGTGGTTAAATTCAATTTTAAAGGGGAATTTGTAATTTTATCTTCTTCTTTGCTACTATTTTAAAAGCAGTGTTTACAATAAAGTGGTTTTAACTTATAAAATATGAACAAAATTGATATAAGGCTCATTTTGTTATGTGCAGTGTAATTTTGTTTCTGTTATAAAAAAGTAATCAAATAATTTTAACAAGAGTATGCAAAGGTATAATTTTGACATATTGTCATGTTGAAACATAATGTTTGCATGAGATGCTGGTCTTTCTAACATAAGTATTCTTAATTTATATTTGTTATAGGTAATTTGTAATAATAAAGTACTTCAAACAGGCACTGACATAAAAAGTAAAGAAATTCACATTTTGGAGTTTTATGAGTAAATATTTTTCAAAACTTTTCGATTTACAATGATGTTAATTTTATTCAGTTTGGATGGCTAGAAATATTCTTAATTAATATGTTTAGTTACTTAGTTTACTTTTTATCTTCTATTTTTGAAAGTTAACATTTTTTTACATTTATGCTCTATTTTCTCAGCTTATATTGCAGAAATCTCATTGAAATTATTATGGCTTGTTTTTTCATTTGCAAATCGACACTTTAACATAACAATATTGAAAAAATGATTTATTTATTTATTTTACATTCTTTTATGAAATATTTAAAAAAAATTTCTCAAAAATTCCAAAATCAAAATTTCTTTAAAAGCTTAAGTAAATGTATGTATCAAAGATGAAAGTTACTGGGGGCGAAAACCAGCTAAAACAAAGTGCAAACAAAAATATCACTTCCCCTTTCTGAGTGAAGTGAGCAAACTTTAGCATGGAGGGAGATAGGTATTGGTGTCCCCCTTAATTTCTCTTTTCAGTTTAGTCTTATTAGGATCAGTGTGACCATAATTACAAGTAGAAGACCCAGACCGTCCGACTCGTCCAGGGGACTAAGAGCACCTATTTGGACGGCCGGGATCCATAATTACAAGTGTAACAAATTGATTAAAATACCAAACATATTTTTTAAATGAATGCAAAAGTGCTGGTAACTATGTTTGCAGTATTTTCTCCAGAATTACAAGTTTTAATTTTTATTTACAAAATTTACATTATTCACTTTGTCAGGTTTTTTTTTTCTCTAGTGAATTGATATTAGAAGAGCTGTCCCATTGCAGGTACTTAAATTACAGAAAATGTTGATGAGATTAGATAGTATAAATATAAAACATTGGAATAAATATTAAAAGAAAACATTTATTAAGAATAAGTCCTACAAAATCAAATAGTGTCAATGTAAATGTGATTATACCAGTTATTAATTAATAATTTTCATTGTTGCATATGATGACCAATTGGATTTTTCTTTTGTTTGTGTAAAGTAAAACATTGTATCCTGTCATTGAGTACATATTTCACAATTCAGAAAGTTTTTTTTTATTGCATCAGAAACAATAGGAGTGTATAAAAGCAAGATGAATGAAAGTTACATTCATGTCTAATGTTGTGGTCTTTTCACCCAGAAATACATTCCATTTCATTTACTGCTTCATTCGATGTACACAAAGCATGTTCAATCTCCTCCTACTAAAGTAATATGACATATAACTTTAAAAAGCAGATTTTATTTGCTATGGAATCTTAGGTAGCATACAGTAGTATGTGTCTTGTATTTAGAAATTTTTATATCATCTAGCATTTTAAAATATAGGATAAGAAGACAGTTTGAAAATTATCATTTTAAAGGATAAAATACCAAAATATACAAAAACAACAACAAAAGAAAATGAAAGTAGAATAAGGTATTTTCTTTAAATTTGTTACACAATAAAGGTATTTTATTGTAACTTCTTAATATTTATTACATTTATTGCTATTCAAGCAGTTTATTTCTTATTGCAATATGTGTGAAATGTTCTTTTGGCACTTATGCCAATAAACATATTTATATATACTACTGCATTATATGAAATTGTGATTTTAAATCTTTCATATAAAAATTAAGTGGATGAATGGACAATCACTAGTAGATAACTATTTGGTATTTATAGAATAAAATTTTCATTGAATATTGTAGTGAATACATGTAAAGTTATTAATATGATGATATATACTAAAAATTATTTGCAGTTAATATGCAAACTATTAATTAGTTTCAAATTCCCGTATATTGCGAGAAATGAAAAAAAAAGGTTTTGTATATCAAAAGCAAAATGCCCAAAATTAATATGAATATTTTTATGAAAAAGTATTCTCACTTCTAAAATAGGGTATTCTGTTCAAATTCAAATATGTTTATATCACTTGGAAAATATTGGAACATTTTTCTAGCTTTTCATACATTGTTGCAAAGATTGAACCCTCAATTAATGAGAGTAGCTGGTGTCACAGGTTTATTGTAACTTAATCTAAAAATGCTAATAATAACACAATAATATGAAAACTTCTAATATATAGCATAAACATATACTAGTCAAACTGTTTCAAATGCACAAAACAGTCTTCTTCATCAGGACTGTCAAGAAGCTCCATGTCACTCATTCAAGTCAGATTGACAACTGGGGTAAAATATCACACATGGCGGAAAGTAAGTTATTGCTATTATTGTGGGGAGAAATGAAAATAGAAAAAAATCAATGAAGCAGGATACTACGAACAGTAAAAACTACGGAGGAAAGAAAGAATAGCCAAAAATAAGGAATGAGCAGAAATAAAACAAGGCTGAAAGAGAATGGATAGCAGAGCAAATAGAAACAACTGAATAGTTAGAAAAAATACTAAAACAATAATGAAAGAATATGGGATGTTTAAACCAGTTGGAAATTTGAAACGGGGAAATATGAAATTAAGATGTAAAGAAATCAACTGGGTTTGGAGGCCATGTGAGCCAACTTCATCAAATAAAATTTCTGAAAAGTAACTAAAATCAAGGAAAAAGTAGGCAAATAACTGATAAAGAAAGCAGATTGGAGTGAAAAAAAAAATATATATATATAATATATACCAGAGATTTCTTCTTGTCAGTTCTGAAAAAAAAAAATATTTTGTACCTTTCAAACTGGTTGACCAGTATATGTTTGTGTTTATACTGCATTTGCAAAGTTTTTATATTATTGTGTTATTAAAAATTTATTGTATTCTTTTTTGAGTTAATGCTTCAGACATGGGCACAGGCAATCAGACTTCTTTATCTATATGAAGGGTAGTACAGTTTGAAAAATATCAATCCATCGTTGTTTAAGGAATAATAAGCAATGTATAATAAGGTTTTGTACATTTCAGCTATTTGTAGAGTTTGTTAAATATTTTTTTTATAAATTTCAGCATTTAATGGATTCTGTTACAAGATTTTAATATATTTAAAATCTGGATCACATTGGATTGAGATTCTACATTAAAAAGTTTGTTTGACTTCATTACATGTTAACTATGTAGAGCCTACTATTTTGCCTTATGAAAGCTTTTGTTATTGAATTTTTTCAAATCTGTTAGTATAACTGAGCATATTTATGGGGGTTGATAGATTTTGGTAAAATGCATAATTATATGTCTGGTATTCATCAAAATATTCATTTACTCCTTGAAATTTTACCAGTGCTTTAAAATATGCATAATATTTTATCAATGTGATTTTCCACTTTCTTATGTTCCAATTGATATATATATATATATATAACCCTACTATATAACCCTACTATACCAATATAACCCTGCTATATATGCTATTCCATTGTTAAGAGTTTGCTGTAACAAAATTTGCATCAATACGTTAGTAAACTTCTTTTAAGTTTTAATATACTGTCATTCAGTTGTTTTCACTTAGCACACTTCTGTGATAAATTTTTGTTGCTAAATAATGCTTATGCAATCTTTTTGTTTATCATTAAAAATAATTTTAACTGTTTTAAAAACAGTAAATATATTTTATTGATAAATATATTAAAAATTAACTATAACTGAATAAAATGTGAATAAAAACCTCTGCTAGGAAAAAATACCATAAAACAAAATCATAAGGATATCAAACCGTTTCAAACGTAAGATGAGCATTCTTCAGAATATATGAGTAAAAGACCAGTTACTCCATAAAAGTAGGAGAAATGACACATTCTAATAAGTATTGTTGATTTTAGACAAATATAAGAAAATTATTTATACTATTATTATTTTTTTTAATATTCCACACTTTGTGAAATTACTTCTCACATTTTAGGAAAGGATTAAAAGTATCCCGCAAAAAATTCTTTGTGGTAAATCTGGTGGATGACTTTGTAGCCGAATTGCTCATTAATCGAAGGTGTGCTGTTAAATTTTTCTACATTGCTTCAAACATATTGAAAGTTGTTGCATTCCTACTCAGATCAGAAATGATTGAAAAAATATATTGTGACTATACTTTTTAAAACATTGCATACCTAACAAAATAAATAATCAAACATATATCTAGACAGTTGATTCTGAAGCAAATTTCAGGCCTTTCATATGTTCAGTTTAGACTCTACACCAGTGGTTCTCAATGGGTTGTCTGTTTCTTGTTTTTTATGTTCATTATTTCTGAATAGACCAACTCGTACAAGTAGTTGATCTTGGTACAATTTTCTATTAGATTTCCATGAATTGTTATGAATTGTTCTATTAGATTCCATGAATTGTTATGAATTGTTCTATTAGATTCCATGTCCCTCTGTACTGCTTTCATAACACTTGCTATCGATTCATTCTCAATTCTGTTACATTCTGTCACTGACTTATCTACAACTTTTTTTCTTTTAACCAGAAACTTATCCTTACTGAACTTAAATTGAAAAAATAAAAAAAAAGCAAAATTAACACAATACTGCATATAACATGTCGGTCAAACTAACAATCAATCTCAAAACAAGCCAGAACAGAAACATGCATTATGACTGCAAGCCTAGAAACAACTGAAGGCAAACTGTGGACGCTCAAGATCCAAGTCTCTTGCAGTGTTGCCAACTTGTACATTAGTGTGCTGTGAGGACTCTCTATAAAGGGCAGTGTGCTATGAATAAAAAAAGGTTGAGGGTCACTGCTCTACATTAATCAGTTCATTGTTCTTTTCACTAGACATTGTGCTGACTGACTTTCATTCAGCTTGTAAATTTTGATGCAACATGCATCAATACTAGTCATTTCATTTTGAGCAGGTGTGCAACAAACTCAATCGTATAGGAATAAATATATTAATTTTATTGTTAAATAAGTATTTTTAAATTTTCATAATTGTCTATGAATGTGTTCATTTTTGTTATGTATTGTGTTTGTACATTTAACACAATACAATATTTGATAAATAAGTGTTTTATCTTATTCATGTGTCTTTTATTTGTGCTCAGGGTATATTTGTAAACCTGGAAGAAAGAAGCTTCAGTTATAATCATGCTCTAATTTATTTTTTATTTACATGTATATTTAAATTATGTAACAGCATATGGCCACATGTAAAGTGATGAAAGTCTGATACTTTTAAATGGAATAAACACTTTTGAATAAAATATGTAAATTTTGTTCAAAAATTTCACTTTTTTACATACAGATGTCTTAAAAAATGAGTATCATTCAATTTTGTTCTAAATTGACGTAATTGCATAGCTGCCAACTCTACTGGTTTTTCCGGGAAACTTCCAGTTTTTGATTATTTCTCAGTTTCCTTATTTTTTTAAAGAGAATTTCCTGGTTTTTGTCAATTTCTTTAGAATTCCCTAATGTTAGGGATTTTTCAATAAAAATTCTCTGTTAAAGTGAATTTTGATTGAATTTGTGGCAGCCATTTTGTTTCTTCCATACATGAACCTAGTACCAGTACTAAGTTGCATCATTTTCACTTCAATGATGGTTCACAATGATGGTTTCAAATAAGTGCAATTTCATGTATATAGATTACATTACCATCATGTAATGTTGAAACATCTTTTTCCATCTATGTTTAGTTTCAAATTATGCAAATTAAAATATGCACAACATTAATTTCTTTGCAGTATGTTTCATTATTAATTAATATTTTTGTAAAATATTTATTATTTTTTAAGGGCGATTTCATGCGTTTAGATTAAATTCCAGTGTATTGTTTAAATCAGCTCTTCTCAATCTTTTTGAAGTCGGGGAATACTGAACTCTGAAGTCAGAAGAAACAAACTGATTTCTTATCCAATCAAATTATTCAGTGTTTAACAATGGAAAATATTTTTCAAAAATTTCTTCTATTGTTGTTAAATGTTCGATTATTAATTTTTAAATGGAACATTTGAAGTGGCTTCACGGAGCACCAGTGTTCCGCGGACCACGGGTTTAAACATCCTTTTTCATCCATCTTATTTTTGATAAAATTTGGAATTAGTTAAACAGTACTCACATCTTTGCAGTTTACATAAAAATGAAGAATTATTTTTAAAATATGCTCAAAATGAATGATTGCACAATAGGAATTTTCTTCCTTATTTTCTAGGCAATAATCTCAAAAGCACTAAATTACAATGTGAGAACTAAACATCCTTTGTTTCAGGGAGCCCACCCCCTTTAAAACTTTTCTCTGTTTGTGACACTGATATTTTTTTATGCACTGACTATGTAAACACATTTTCCTTATGAAGTAGGCATTTTCAATGTGAAATCATTTTTTGTGTGATGTAAAAAGAAATCCCTATTTTTCCCTAAGTGATATTAAGCAAATTACACACTAACTTGTATAGCACTGTAAAATATGCTCACTGCTCTATCTACTGGATTTTTATTTCCGAATGTTGGTAGGTATTTAATTGTGTTTATTATATTTTAATTGAGAGAATTTAGCATTATTATCATATCACTGTTTGCCGAAAAGTGAATAAAGAGAAAATATAAACTTCTTTGCTCTCATAATTTAAATAAAAGGGTTAGTATGTAAATTAACTTTAAATTTTTTGTTTTCTTTTCTTTTACAAATTTTTTTTGGGCAGAAATTACCCAGTTTTTTTTTTTTTTTAAATCCAGGTCAATTTTTTCTTTACTGCCTCAGATAGAGTCCTACTGTAACAGGTTACTTTTGATTTACTTTTGAAATTAACATTCATGAAAAGTTTGAAATACTTGCCTTCAACTGGAAAGAAAATACAAAATATTTATGCCCCCCTAATTTTACCATAAAAGCTTTTCATGATTTGTGCATCTATAAAAAGCTTCTTTAGTAAAATTAAGGGATGGTAATTCATTAGTAAAATTACGATAAGTTTAATAATTTGTATTATAATAGTAGATTTTAATGTTAATGATACAGAAAATTAATTTTTGAAAGTTTTAACAATTTTTCTAGACCCAAGCTATTTAAGTTACTTCCTATGTAAGAGAATTTTTTTTACACATTACTTATTTAATCAAGGGATTTAAGGAAGATAGTTTTTACAGTATATTTTGCATTTTACTCAAAAACAAATTTTTTTTTCTAATTTAACACAATAAAAATACTTTTACATTTTATTTGTATTTTAAAAATATTTGAGTTTCCTGGCTTTACACTAATCTGCTATTTTCTTTTTACTTTCTGAGTATGTTGACATAATATCTTAAAAAAAGTGAGCTATTCTAATGAAATTTTTTGCATGATTGTTTGAATTAGTAAAAGCACAAGAAGCTTTTTGAATTCCAGAGTTATTAAATAAGGAAAACTACACATTTTAAATATGTTTGCAAAAATTAATTTTTTTTTGTAGGCATCATTAGAAATTTCAATATGGAATGAAAGTATCGATATTTGTCATCAATGTGTATTGAATGAAAAGCATCCAAATTTAGAAATATCATTTGAAAAAGTATCGATATTTCAGTATATATCAATTATCAATATAGAAAAATTTCTGTTGATAATATTGTTTTTTTAAAGGTTGTTGTCTTACTACAAACTTGTATGGATGTTACATACATTGATTTAAAAAAACATCTCTCTATCTTGTGATATGGATACACCACTACTCTTTTGACAAAATATTTATGAAACCAAATTATATTTTGTCTATACAATATATTATATTTGAAAGTTTTTCAAATGGTAAAAAGCCTCTTTAAACTAATTTACTTGCTCTTCAAGGGTTGGTTTGGTTTCTTCATGTTATGCTCTTTTTTTATACATGAGGACTAATTTGACTGAAGTCTACAGTTTAAAGTAGATTTTGAACAACTATGAACATTAATATATACACAGGGCTACCCTGTCATACCCGGTAGTTAAATTCGGCACTTATGGAATCAAAGGCTAGAGTGCTAGTATTCTGGTCATTGAGGTGTAACCTGTTTTGTATAAATAATAAAGTTTTAAAGTTCCTTATTTTTCACTTTATGTTTAAAGTGATTATTAAAAGGTTTTAAGAGTGGTTGGCTTAAATCACACTACCATTGCAGTACCAGCATATCATAAGTAATTCATATTGATAGTGTACAAACCTTTTTTACTTTAATCATTTCTTAATAAAACAAAGATCAATAAAATAATAAAACAAAGCAATCTTAGACTAAAACAACTTAATAAAACAAAGCAATCATGCTTAAAGCATTGATTATGAAACACTTTCCAACTTCAATGCAATTTTATTTAAACATCTCTAAAATGCAATACATTCCTCGGTAATATTTTAAAATTTATCACAATACTACATAGATTTATTATATTTGAAAACTTAAACCTTCATCGAAAAAAATGAATTTCATTCAAATGACGGTATTGAAATATAAATTGCCTGGTTTAAACATCTCTAAAATACAATACATTTCTTGGTAATATTTTTAAAATTATCATAATACTACAATAATTTATTATATTTGAAAACTTCATCGAAAACAATTGAAATTCATTCAAATGATGTTATAGAAAAAATAACACGCCTGGCTCTCTCTATAAAAGCAGCATTTCATTCATAAATATTTTCCCACTCATTTCATTCATCACAGAATTAAAATAATTTATTTTATTTAAAAACTTAAGACCATGGAGCTACAAGTAATTAAACTCTATGCTTAAAACTTCATCGAAAAAAATCGACCTTCTCTCTGTAAAATCAATGAATATTTCATTCATATCAGCTATGCAGACTCCATGAGCTAAATAATTTTGCGTTAAAGAAATACAGCAATTCTTATACAACTCATTCTACATATTTTGCTGTTTACATTTTATATAAGTGAAAAATAGGCTTCGAAATAATCAAATTTGGATGATCATTTAAACTCAAATATATTGTAATGGTGTTGTTTCAGTATGTAGATGCACAGCAAAAATAAAGTGGTTTTAGGACGGTCTTTTAGTGGTCCAACACTCAATATGAATTAACAAGAACTTTAAAAATCACGATTTTGAGACAAGATGGATGCCATATTTCATTTTGAAGTGGATCATGTGATCTTTTCATATCATGGTCACGTGATCGCTTCATATAAGAGGTGTAATTATTATTTTAATTTTTATTTAAAAAACTACTGAATATATTTTACTGAAATTGTTTTTATATATTTTATGGAATAATTTGAATATTACCTAAAATTTTCGAAGCAATTTGTGAATTTTAAATCCGCTTAAAAAATGTTTGAAAAATTAGGTCCCATAGGGTTCAATGTATTTCATTTTTTCAACCTGGGTTCAATCCAAAACTAATTGGGTGATATTATTCATTTATATTCCCATAGGTCCAACAGACCGTCTGAACAACATACTAAAATTTCATTTTGATTAAGTCATTTTTACGGCAGTTATCGTGCTAACGGACGGACAGACAGAATGAACAAAGTCATAAACACTTTTCAACTTTGTTGTAAAGTGTTAAAAAATGACATAGTACAATTTTTAGGTTATTTTGTTCCACTTTTGATTGTTTTATAGATATAAGAAGTAAATTAGGATTTATTTTTATGCAAAACTTAAGCTTGAGTTGCTTGCATACATAATTAACTTAATTATAAATAAAAAAAACAAGATCAATCATGCTTAAAGCATTGATTATGAAACACTTTCCAACTTCAATGCAATTTTATTTAAACAAATCTAAAATGCAATACACATTCCTCGGTAATATTTTGAAACTTATCACAATACTGGATTAATTTATTATATTTGAAAACTTAAACCTTCATCGAAAAAAATGAACATCATTCAAATGACGGCATTGAAATATAAATTGCCTGGTTTAAACATCTCTAAAATGTTATACATTCCTCGGTAATAGTTTTAGAATTATCATAATACTACGATAATTTATTATATTTGAAAACTTAATCGAAAACAGCTGAAATTAATTCAAATGACGTCATAGAAAAAATAACACGCCTGGATCTCTCTATAAAAACAGGATTTCATTCATAACTTTCTCCCATTCATTTCATTCATCACAATACTATAATAATTTATTTTATTTAAACATTTTGTTTAAGATAATGGAGCTACAAAAAATTAAACTCTATGCTTGAAACTTCATCGAAAAAAATCGTCCTTCTCTTTATGAAATCAATTAATATTTCATTCATATCAGCCATGTAGACTCCATGGACTAAATTATTTTGTGTTAAAAAAATACAGGAATTCTAATACAACTCATTCTATATATTTTGCTGTTTACATTTTACATAGGTGAAAAATAGGCTTAGTTGTAGAAATAATCAAATTTAGATGAGCTTAAACTCAAATATATTGTCATTGCGTTGTTTCAGTATGTAGATGCACAGAATTTAAGCAAAAATAAAGTAGTTTTAGGACGGATACAACACTCAATATGAATTAAAAATAGCTTAAAAAAATCACGAATTTGAAACAAGATGGATGCCATATATCATTTTGAAGTGGGTCATGTGATCGTTTCATATAAGAGGTGTAATTATTATTTTAATTTTTATTTTAAAAACTACTAAATATATTTCGCTGAATTTTTTCTTATATATTTTATGGAACAATTTGAATATTACCTAAAATTTTCGAAGCAATTTGTGAATTTTAAATCCGCTTAAAAAATGTTTGAAAAATTAGGTCCCATAGGGCTCAATGTATTTCATTTTTTCGACCCGGGTTCAATCCAAAACTAATTGGGTAATATTATTCATTTATATTCTCATAGGTTCTACAGACCGTCTGAACAACATACTAAAATTTCATTTTGATTAAGTCATTTTTACGTCAGTTATCATGCTAACGGACAGACAGACAGACAGAATGAACAAAGTCATAAACACTTTTCAACTTTGTTGTAAAGTGTTAAAAAATACTGGTCTTGCACTCATACTTAGTGACTAAGCACATGCACACACATCTTACTAAGAGTATACTTTTTTCTTTCACTTGAATATAAAATACAAAATTTCCTTTAAGAATATATTATTTACAGGTTAATTTTGCAAACCTCTATTGAGACTAACAAAAATGCAGTCGGCATCAAATTTCATAGGCTGAACTTAGGCTGTAAAGTTGAGGTTCATAAACACCTTGTGCTTAATCTTTATAAAGTTTTATACTTGAGTTATTTTGGTCTCCCTAGAGGTTCATAAAATTGTAGCACATAGATTTTTTTGCTGGCATTGCAGGTATCTGCTGTTTTATGCTAAAGTGGTGGAAAAATAATACAAAAGGTATGTTGGGTGTTACCAAACCAATGAGTAAAATCAAGACGATAACAAGAACAGAAACTTAACAGTATAAAAAGTCTTTGAACAGAAGTGGTGACACTGCACTGATGAGAGATTGGTAACAGAAAGCTTAAATAAAGGAGGCAGCCATTTAGCAGGCTGTATGACCATCTTGAACACTGATGCAGCAGGCACTGATGTTTGCATACTGAGAATGGTGCCCTTTTTTACTTACCAGTGTACTTTTCTTATAGTATGTCCACATTTGGTTTCAAAAGTTGGAGTAGAATGACTAAAATATATACTTTACAAAACGAAATAAATTACTTGCAGCATAGATGAATTACGCTTGTCTGTGGGGGGGGAACTTTCTTACCATGAGTTCATGGGCCAGTTTTATACTTAAGTACTTGTCCACATGTAATTGCTAATCTGCAATGGCAACAAAAATTGGATGTAAGTTACAATTTTGTAAACTATGGGAACCGACAAAATTCAGCCCAACCATGAAGCTGTAATGCCTAAGTTTATAGTCTCAGAATTTCCTATTGAGGGTATTCCCAAAAATTTGAAATGTGCTTCCACTGCAGATGGTTAAATCCATGAACTGGTTTCATGTTTATGTGCCCATTAGTATGAAATAGCCGATATTTACAATGGCAGCAAAAACTTTCTATAAACTACAATTTTGCAAACTATTTTATGGGAGCCCACAAATTCAGTCCTATCACATAACCTGCTTCAAATTTATTGTTATCTGCAATGGGATCATATTCCAAAATTTTGTAAATGCAGGGTGTGTTCTGTGGCTATGAACTTGGCCATTGAGCTTCGTGTAGCTTGAGTTAAATTGTATTGAAATTTGAAGCTGGCTAGATGTAAGGACTAAATTTGTCAGTTTCCACAGAAGTTCACAAAATCATGGTTTATAGCAAGTTTCTTGCTGCCATTGCTGATATTGGCTATTTCATGATGATGAGCATGTAATAAGCACAAAACAAGTCCATAGATGCTGATATTTGGCAATGGGAACATATTCCAAATTTTTGGGAACATAGCCTACAGGCGGGTTCAGTTCTGTGATTATGAATGTAACCATTGTAGCTTGAACTAAATTTTATAAAAATGTGAGCAGATTGGAATGAATTTGTCAGTTCCCATAGACGTTTGTAAAATTGTAGCTTAAAGGAAGTTTCTTACTCTCATTGCGATATTGGCTATTCCATGCTAATAAGTGCATAATAAGCATGGAATCAGACCAAGGATGCTGGTATCTATGATGGGAGTGTATTGTAACTGATCATTGTACATTGATGTAAAAATGTTAAAACAGGGTCTTTTATGTAGCGAAATAATAATAAAAAAAAAAATTGTATCTGAATGTTATTCTTTTGGATAGGCGGCGGAGAAGAGGCATTAACTTTGCTAATTTTGATCAACAGATCAATGCATTTAACTTGTTTTCCTCTTGAGGGTTCATAAAGCTTTTGAAAATTAAAATTTCAGGGTTTCTATGGGTTTGTTGCTAGATCAGATTTCAAGATTTCTGACGTAATTACAAATGTTTTGCATAGTCCTTCTTCTGACATATACTTTATCATTCGCTTATGTACATTATACCTAAATTTTGGACATTTAGCAATATTTTAAGTATTTGAAAAAAGGATTTTCTTGAAATACCATTGTAGCAATCCTTTTGAAGTACACCTTAAACAATTTATAAGCACCTTTAAACAAGATTAAAAATATCATATTACATAAAGTTTATTTCATAAACTAAAATACCTACACAGCAGTAATTAGAATAAATAATTCTTATTTTGCAAGATGAAATGCTTGAATTTATCGCTCTATATTAAAGGAAGTAGCTGATGTCGCTGTTTGACAAATTTCTCATTCTTTAAGTTTCTCTGCTTCATACTGTAAAAACTATAGTATATAAAGATATAAAATTTGGTACACTTGTAGAGAAAGGTTTGAAGAATATGCTGAAATAAACCATTTTTTGATTTAAACCTTAGTTTAATAAATATTTAACAACAATATTTAACATATAAACAAAATGTTTGAGCTGCGAGTTAGCATCTTGGACAGACTAACAATAGTAAAACCACGAATTTTTGCAGGATGGAGCTCCTTTTTAATTTGATTTAGTTTATGAGTTATTCTACTTTTTATGCACTTCTGAAGTGAAAAATGTTTTTCTGTATTGGTGCGTCTCTTGAGTTTCTCTGTCTTGTATTACAAAAACTATAGCATACAAAAATATGAAATTTGTACATTTGTAGAGAAATAATAGGGAATCATGGTGAAATAAACTGTTTTTCGAGTTAAACATTAGTTTGGCTTGAAATAGCTTGGAGTAAACTCTACGAGCTTGAGCGAGTAGAAGGCAAAGCCTATTAACATGTTAGGATTTATGAACTGCTTCATAACTGGACTGCTAACATTACTTAACAATTTTAGGTTATATATTTTTTCTGCTGGTTATTCTGTTACTTTCTCAAGGGTCATTTGAAATGGCACAGTGGGTTGCTTTATCATTTTTTTATATTCCTAGTATACGCAGTACCATTTATGTATAGACCCAAATTTTTTAGTTTTTTTTTACACTATATTTGGTTAGGGCTAGTCTTTACTTGCCAGAACGGACGAAAATTAAAGTTTTCTGGGGTTTGTGGAAATGGATATAACTTCCTCCCTCTCTAAAAGTAGACATTTTGAGAGTTCAGAGTCAGTGTTTAAGTTGTATTTAATTTTTAGTTTAACAGGATTAAAATGGACTTAAATTTAGAAAATATTAATTGCAAAATCACCATTTTCAGGTGGCTATAACTCCAGAAGGGCTAAAACACCAGAACTAATATTTTATACTTGTAAACTAGAAGGCAGCTTTTAACTTCTCAAGATAAAAATCCATTTTTAAAACCCTTTTCTACTTTTTATTAACAGAAAACTTTTTTTGTGTTAACTACTTTATTGGTAACCTATAAGTGGTAAGAATTTCATTTTGTGGTTCAGTATGCTTTTATAATTATGAGGACTCAACTTGTGGTAATAAAGCACTCTCAAGATAAATTAAAAGTTATACATTTAAACTACTATTATGGGTAAATGCAATTTTATATATCATTGAAAACAATTAGTAGTATATTTTAAAATGCCAACACGGTGGTCGAACGGTCAAGGCAAGCATTTTCTAGTGATCGTTCGACTGCCAGGTTGTGGGTTCGAGTCCCACCTTCAGGCATGTTTGTTGTGTCGTTGGGCATGGTGTGTTCTGACCCCTACTGGTGCGCTGGGGCAACGTCATGTGACGGCTAACAGGTTCACGGTTCTGGCCGGAGTATAGGCGAATGCTGAAATATCAAATGCCTGGCCATTAGGAAAAAAATATATTTTAAAATATTTTATGTTGAATATACCTTACTGGTCAGTTAGGGTAAACAGGAAAATTCCAAATTTTGTAAAATTATGAACCAAGCACTGTCAAACTAAAATCACTTATTTCTGATAATTGGAATTAATATTTACTAATGGATGTTATCATACATTAAATGGTAATCACTGGAATCTCCTGTATGCTTGAATTATATTGAAAATGTATTCACAAGCATTTTTTGTTTACGGAGCAGTTTTGGGCCGTGAAATTCCTTTTAGTCTATATTGCGATGGTTGCATCAGAAATGCGAAATTTAAGTAAAAATTTTATAAATTTGGAGGAATTATGTAAAGTTATCAATTTGGTTTCGATAAATACAGCCGTATAGAGAACACTATTATATTTGCTAAAATGAATCATGAGAGACTAAATAAAAGTTTTAACAATACATAAAAATAACAATCCTTTCTATGATATATTTATCATTTTTACTTTCCTTATATACATAATGTATAAGGAAAGTATTGTGACGGGGTCGAAAATTCGAATTCGAGTTTTTGACGGGAGAGCACATTTCAAGCATCCCTGATCATGAATCGAACATTTTTGAGGTGATGTGTGTATTATTTTGTGAGACGATATCTCACAAACGAATGGAGCGATTCGAATGAAATTTGGTACAAAAATCACAATCCATGAATACTGAAAGCCTATTGTTTTAAAACACAATCGAATATTCAGAACCCTCCTAAATTTTCGAGTGAAATTTTGAGGAAATCATCAAAAAATCAAAACCTTTAATAAAGTTATGCAAATAGACATTTCTTATGTAATTTTTCCTTAGAAAACGATTCACATAAATTTTAGAACGCTAGCATGAACCGTTCTCGACATATTGAACATTTTTCAAATAAATTTATCAAAAAGTCCCATAAATTAAGAAAAAATATTAACTGTTAAGAAACATGGTCACTTTTCATATGTAATATCATGCAATAAATTTGGTGACATCATTCTCGTGGATCTAACTCATTCCATTCACGAGAAAAGATACTTTGAGTAATACTTTTGTATTTGAACGCCAATAGTCATTTATCTGCTGTAAGAATAACTTATTTCTCTGTCCATAACGCTTGGCGAGATTTTGGCGGCGAATTTGGGGGAATGTCGCCAACTTGGCGACATTTTTAAATGTTTCCAAATTAACGAAAATCTCGCCAAATGGATAAAACTGACGCTAAATAAATGAAAATGACGACTAATTCAAGAAAATTCAATATCTTTGAAAGAATATAAGTATCTACTATAAGAATAACATTTTTTTAAACTGTAAAAGTAGTAAATTTATTGTATTATATAAGGAAAGTCATGTGCTGCCCACATGAGATTTTTTTTTTAAAATTAGGGTATAAATGCTTGTATTTGGTGGGTAGGGAAACAAAGTTTGTTCTATCGCAAGATTTTATCTTCTGCGTAACTGACAAGTTAAATGGTTCTCAAAATATAATTGAGTTTTTAGAATTTTGAAAGAATATATGGCAAGTTGACATTTTTCAACGATGATCATTTTTTTATTACCCAGGCCATCCAGTTTATTTGTTCCAGGGTGCCAAAAGTCTAATTGCACTACTACAGATAATATAAATGCATTTGGATGGAACCATCCAATGTAATGACAGGCTGCACCAGGGATTATTAAAGTCAGATATTTTTTTTTAATTCCTGCCATCACTGTGATATATGAAAGAATTATCAGACAGTACTGACAACAGAATTTCTAAGTAATTATACAGCAAAAGCACAGACCCCTTTACTACCGTTATTTTAATAGTTATTGATCTTTTTTCATAAACTGTTTATGCAGTTACCAAGCCCCCTATGCAATGTATCCTTTTATCCCCATTCTTTTGGCGCAACATCAGCAGCCCTACTACCAGAGCTGGTAAAAAATTACACGATGGTGGCCTTAGTGTATTCCTGACAGAGAACATTTAAAATGAGTATTAAAAATTAAATAAAGATAAGCAAACTTGAATATAACACATTTTTGAGTGGTGGAGTAAGCATGGGAGTTAGGGGTCAAAAGCCTCATTGGTTGATCAACTACATTAGTTCTCCATAGGGTCCATATTGGAAAACACAATTTAGAACTGTAACCTCCCAATTCGATCATCATTCCTCGTTTTCCGAGATCTTGGCTAGGTTTATGTTTTTGACCAATTTTTTATATATGGCAAGTGAGTTGTTTATTCACATGTTATGTTATTCCCTAACAAAATTGTAATTTCATATGCTAAAATAAAGCATTGTATTTTGTATCCGTATTCAGAAAATAAATGATCGATACGATGGCCATAATATTTCAGAGCCAAGTCTATATATTCGACAGTTTTGAAAGGTATCTGTTGGAATTGAAAAAAAAAAATCTGATGTGGGCAACACATGACTTTCCTTATATAATGTAATGAATTTACTACTTTTACAGTAAAAACATAGGTTTTTCTTATAGTAGATACTAATATTCTTTCCAAGATATTGAATTTTCGACAATTAGTCGTCATTTCTATTGATTTAGCGTCATTTTTATCCATTTGGCGAGATTTTCGTTAATTTGGCAACATTTTAAAAAGTCGCCAAGTTGGCGACATTCCGAGAAATTCGTCGCCAAAATCCCGCCAAGCGTTATGGACGAAGAAATAAGTTGTTCTTACAGCAGATAAATGACTATTGGCATTTAAATAAAAAAGTATTATTCAAAGTATCTTTTTTCATGAATGGAACGAGCTAGATCCACGAGAATGATGCCACCCAATTTATCGCATGGTATTACTTATGAAAAGTGAACATGTTTCTCAATAGGAAATATTTTTTTTTCATTTTACATGACTTTTTAATAATTTTTTTGAAAAATGTGCAATATCTCGAGAACAGTTCATGTTAGCGTTCTAAAATTTATGTCAATCGTTTTCTAATGAGAAATTACATAAGAAATGTCTATTTGCGTAACTTTATTAGTGGATTAGTGGTTTTGATTTTTTGAGGATTTTTTCAAAATTTTATTCGGAAATTTAGGGGGGTTCTGAACATTCGATTACGTATAAAAACAATAGGCTTCCAGTGTTTATGGATTGTGATTATTGTACCATATTTAGTTCGAATCGGTTCATTCGTTCGTCAGTTATCATCTCCACAGTCTCACTGACACACACACACACACACAGACATCACTTCAAAATAGGGTTGCACCGAATACCATCTTTTGCCGAATACCGAATATTCGGTTAAAATTCTTACCGAATATTCGGCCGAATACCGAATATTCGGTTAAATGTTTTTAAAGGTAATATTTCTATTTTATGCCAATTTAAAATGGAAAATGTTTCTATTTTGTGCCTTTTTTAAATGCATTTACATTTAACATCCTAAATTTATTTGCATTTACATTAAGTATAATTATTAATTTAAAATAAATAAAAAATGAAATAAATCATTTCAAAAGCAAATAAATATAGTACTTAATTTGTTTTATGTTTATCTGCATAAATTGATAATTGATAGTTAATTTCTGATAGTGATAATCATGGCTTCATGTTATGTTATAGAGAATCTTGCATTTACCTTACATACAAATACAAACCCAAGTTGCTTAAAATATCATTACAAATTAGAATTACAATTTATTCAAGTAAATTTTTGCTATCTTAGTCTCTTCTATAATGTAACTAATAAATAATTTTATCAAAATTGAAACTGAGCAGTCAAATTCAAACATTGTCAAATCATTTTTCTTTTTAAAGTGCAAAGGATACTTCGCCAGAATGCCTAGCCATTCTTTTTTAAGTTGTTGTCACAACAAACTACAACAGAGTAGATACTGATAGATAACTAAACAGTTACACCCTGTGACAAAAGACTCAACAAAGTAATCTTCTCTTCAGAAATCATGAAAGAAATAAGAAGGGTTGACTACACACACAGAGAGAAATTCTTTGGTTATCTTACTTGACACATTTTAATGGATACAAAGGAACACCTATGGCACCCTCAGTATCTTCTCTATCTCTATCGAAATTAAAATACTGCAAAATTGAATATTCACCAAAGTGCTTTTTTTTATATATTAATGACCTTCACCTTTTTTTAATATTGGTGAAATGATAATTGATTTTTTTAGCTGCATATTTTATAAAAAATTAACAGTTATATTTTTAAACAAGTAATATTATGAGTTTTATTTTCTGGTTACTGCTTCATATTTAAACGAGTTAGTAAGGTTAAGGTGTGATAAGATTTAAGAAAAATTGAAAAAACAACAAAATTTAATATCAGATTGTTTACTTTTACATTCAAATTATTTTAAATACGATAATATTGGTAAGTAACAATTTGAATTAATTTTGCACTATGATACTATAACTTTCATTGCATAAAAAAATGTGCTTTACCAATTATCGAATATTTAAAATTTTTCTTACTATTCGGTTCGGCCGAATATTAAAGTATTCGGCCGAACCGAATATTCGGTTTGACTGCCGAATAGGCAGTATACCGAATACCAACTGAATATTCGGTGCAACCCTACTTCAAAAGTGTTTGATTCTTGATCAGGGATGCTTGAAACGTGCTCTCCCGTCGAAAACTCGATTTTGAATTTTCGACCCCGTCACAATACTTTCCTTATACATTATGTATATAAGGAAAGTAAAAAAAATCACAAATATATTAATCAACGCATTTAAGAAAAGCACATTGCTCCTCCCCATTCAAAAGAAAAAAAACCCCTCAAATTTAAAATAAATAACACAATAATTATTCAGTTTTATATGCAGTAGTGGATCGGGATGGGCCTTTTGTTCTAAATATCTTGATGGGCCAGGTCTGTTTACTACTGTAACAGGTTGGGCTGGGCCTGAAAATCTCTTACTTGCAGATCTCTAATTTATACAATATATGGATATTATTGTGCCTATCATGATCAGTATCCTAAAATATCAAAATTCTGAAGAACTTTCTTACATTGTTAATGTAAGGGCGAGGTAGCCCAGTGGTTAGCGCGCGGGAGTTGCACTCGGTAGGCCCAGATTCGATTCCCGCCACTGCCAAAACTGCCGCAGTGTTCACGCAGAGTATGATCACATTAAACATGTGGGTCCGTAAGTCCTTCCGAAAGGTTGGTGATAGGGGAAGGAGGGTACGGTCTCTGTGGATGTCTCCCCCACTGGGTTCCGGCCTAAATTGGGTGGCACTTCCCGGCCGTTCAAACAGTTACCTTACACCTTTATGGTAGGTCGGACGGTCTGGGTCTCAACAACAACATTGTTAATATAAAAATAGCTGAAATTGGCAAATTTAGTGTAATTTAGGTAAAATTTTGCATTATTGGAGTCCCATACAGTACTTTGAATTCAAAAACATCCATTTCCATTCACATTTAATTTTAGATAAGCATAACTCGTTTCAGTAAAATATTTTGTATTAATCCCAATTTAGTAAACTATTAATTTTTCATATCAATTGGTTCTAAATGGTAATCATTTTTGTTTTTTTAACTTTTTACCTAAAGAATATTTAAAAAAGTAAAATATTACAAAATACAATGTGTAAACAATAAGTTTTTTCTAATGTACAATGATTTTTGTACTTCACATTTTGCACAAAGCAGCTGCAGTGATTATTAATTTCAACCACAAGTTGATAGAAAATACCCATGATGTTTTTTAATGAGATTTTTCTCAGTTGAAAATTTTTAGATTAAAACATTTTTAGCTTTACATTTATTGATATTTTAAAATTTATCCTACTTCACTATTTAGTCATGGTCTTTAAAATACTTATAGTTTTATACAATGTTTAGTGTAGTATATTACTTGATGTCTTAGTGTCATGAAAATAAAACCAATAAATTACTTTTTATAATAGGATTCATACTCTTTTGTAAAATCCTAAGGCTCCTAAATATATAGAGTAATGCGATGGGTTCAGCCAGCTGTAGTCTGCCCGTGTTATTTCAATGGTGCATGCATATTACATGGTTGAGTGATATTTGATGAGCAATTTACCTGAGAAATGTGTGCTTCTGCTGCCAAAAAATTGTACCAACCATTCAAGAAAGAAGTCTAGAATGTTTAGATTTCCTTGAAATCCCCAAAAACTAACACCCTTTTCCATCAATCACAGTTATTGTTCCGACTGGGAGTTCCTTCTCAGTGAAAACTCGTTAACACCTACAAACTTTGTTTTCATCTAAAAATTTGTGATCCTCCATTAAAATTTCATGAAACCATACAAGTCGGTAGATTAATAAATGTGCAGATGTACACTGATTGCAAATGACAGCTGCAGAAACGAAGAACAAATGCATGATTTATACGCAAAGTAATAGGAATAAAAACTTATTACAGCAGTTTTGTTTAGTTATAGACCTACCTAGGTTCCCGATTGCTTAAATTTTTGTTTTACATTTATTACAAAGTGTTCTGCTTCATAATAAATTAAAAAAAAAAAATTCGTAAATTTCTTGAATACATCATGGATATAATGCGAGCGAGCCCACAATGTATTTGAGAAGGATGTGTCGCATCCCATGTTTGCTGCAAAGAAGAGATGGGAGATTCGAAAACCAATTTCGAGCTGAAGTGCCAATGTCATTACATTATGTATTGTTGTTCTACTTTTGTCTACATATGTACAGCTGCGGAAAAAAAACACACCCTACCCTCTGTTAATCGAGCATCGTTCATCATAGAGAAAATGGAAAGATACCATTCGATTAGGAATAACATCCTCTACAAATTAATGTGTGTAAAATTTGCATAAGGGGCCGTCTTCATATCTAAACGTGCACAAACTTTGAAATTTTCAATGGCAACACCCAAGTTTGACAATGTAGCTCGAATCTAGAGCAAAATTCAACCTGTGATACCGAATTTCGAGTCATTTGGGTGAAGCCTTTCTGAGTTGTGAGTATGTAAAGTTTTGAGCTCCTAATGTTAAATTAGTTTCCAAGACTTCCATTCATATCTTCTGTAATAATTATCTGCTCACGCTGATTATTTGAATGACGTTACTACTAAACAACCCAAACATATTTACATGATTTTTATTTTTGCGGAAATAATTGTTTGTATGAAATATTAATTATGAAATCAATAATCGAAAAAATATGAATACAAACCTGGACATGTCTATCGATTATTAATAAAAATCGATTCACAAAGACTTTTTATATGTTTATGTAAAATTTCAGGTGTTTCCTCCCTCTAGTTCTTTCGAAATGTTTAAATATTCAGCATCACGATGATTTTAGGGGTCATATATTAGTTTAAAAAATGACTAATTTGAAAAAGTTATATTAATTGTAAGTTAATCTTTATTTAAGAAAACGGGCATTTATTTTTACCCAGTTTTAATAAAATCTTTCTATAAACAGTGTTGTATAGATGCAACCTACAATGTAATTCTGCTACTGTATTGAAAGGTAAAAACTTGTTTTTTTATAAATGGGATCTACTTATGTTACTGTCGATTAATAGTTCCCAAGCTACTGCGAGTTGAAATCGCCCACAAAATGTGATAATTTATAATAAAAAATATTTATATAAAACAATAACAAATTATAAAATTATGTGATACTACACACCAACAAGACTTCAAGCGGTGATTGATAATGACGGAGGTTGCACATCATATTGATACTTTTAAATTCGTCATCAAGTTCCAACGGAGTTGTTTTATCGCGTGATCTGCAGATATTTGTTAGTCTCATAAATTGTTTTTGAAACAGCATTATAAAATAACATTTGAAAATAAACATTTCATTCTTCTTTCTTTTATTGACCCTGGCACGAATACCCCATTAGTTTTAGCAACGTACCCAGTACAGCTTTTTACCCCAAATAATCGTGCCCTATTTGAGGCTCACATAATCCTACCTATTACAGGCCCACTGCCTTAGTAACACACACACACAAGACAACACCATACACAGCCATGAAAATGCTCACCCTCTCATGCAGGAATCGAACCTGCGACCCTTTGGCTATGAGGTAAGCCATAATGCTGAATGTCAAGAGGATAGTTCAATAATTTACAACAGTTCTGTGGTCAATCAACGAAACATCGCCCTTCAAATTGCAGTTTTCAATATGGAGCTGATCCCCGAAAATTGCATATTCCGGAATATTGAATATCTTGGGATATAAAGATAGAAATGTCGTGAAAATTTGAATTTAGACTAATTTGGGGGGGTCTAGAACACGATAAGGCAGAACATATGCCGATTCTGTGCATTCAGAAGTAATCTCTAATGCCACACGCCAAACGTCGTTTTATCGCCAGTTCTGGTTTATTCTGGTTACACCTGCAATTGGAGGGGAAAGACGAATTGTTTAATAAAGAATATTGTTCAGAATTTGATCGCATATCAGATTGCATATGAGAATTTCGTTAGATACATTTGTATCAGATTATTATTTGTAACAGATTATCTAGAAGATTGTTTGTATCAGATTATAAAGGAAGATGTTAGGAAACTTATCTAAGTATACAGTAGTATTTCAAATACTGGTTTGATTATTTATAAATCAAATAACAATCCGACTAATGTGGTTTTCAAGTAATACTATTAAAATACATGTATTTCAGAACTTTGTGTACTGCATACGGATTGTTTGAAATTAGTTAAAGAAATGTTCGACACACATACATATAATTTATTATTTGAATAAAACGATTCTAATATTTCGTAGGAAATATATGTGTAGAATCCGTATATTATTCAATTCTTATATAGTACAAGGATCCGTAACGAAATTTGAAGTTTATTTGAGAGGAGGAAATATTTGTCATTTTAAAAATGCAAAATTTGTAACATTTTAAGGAAATTTGCTTGACATTTTTCAATTTGTGGGAGCAATGTTGCTTTTTCGACACACATAGGATAATGCAGCGTTTTTCAAGATGTGTTCTGCGGAACCCTTGGGGTTCTGCGATGTGATAGTCTTAAGTAAATTTTTTTAAAAATTTAAAAACGGGTAAAATTTTAATGCTTTTATACTTTAAAATTATTTTAATTTTAAATATTTTATTATTAAATAGAAGAATTTTAAATGTTATTGGAAAATAAATAAAAATATTTCCTAATTTAAATATGGTAAACAAATATCAAAATTAATTGCACTTTGCATTTAAAAATTTCTCTGGCCAATTACATTTCTAGCAACTTACGTACGTGTAATCATTCATTAAAATTAGTAATATATTTTACAATTATTTTTACGTCCAAGTTTTTGGCAAAATTGAAATTTTTAATACAAAAAATTATAAAAATATGAAAGAGCCTTTATGCAATGGAAAGTGATGTGTACACTTCAATTTCGAAAGAGCTATTGAGTATTTCTATACTTTTTAGCACACTTATTTCATACAGTCATATGAACTATTGGAAAAACCAGAAGTTACATATTCAGACCAGGAAATCCTTAGTGAACCCTACCAACCCCTCCGGAATTCAATGTTTAATCTATATCAGTCTTCATCTAAGCATTGTACCTAAAGCAAAGTCTGAAAAACAGATGTTGAAATGAAAATGTAAATTTTTGAATAGGAAGTGACATCTCTCTCCAGAACAAGAAGTGGAAATCCTTCATGAACCCTACCTCCTCCGTAATTTCATGCTGCATCTATATTAGCCACTATATCCTTTTAAACATCTAAATCCTACGAAATAGATGTTTAAAAAATATTCGTTAAAAACAATGGCAAATTGTAAAATTTTCCCACCAAAATCTGCATTTCAAAATTATTTAGAGTAAAATTATATTATTATTTTTTGTACACACGAGATAAATTGTCTGTGACTTGCAGTTTTAAGTGGGTTGTGAACAATATACATTTACACTCAGTTTTATCCATCACACAAATGGATCTAATATAACAATTATGGATCTGAAGGACTAAATAAACTTTAATTTTTGTATACCGATTTAAAGGTATATTTATGCCGTAGAATGTAAAATCTCATTAATTTAATATTTATGGATTTTTTTTTGTGAAAGATAAACATATATATATATAAGATTCATAAGAAAAAAAGGGGGGAAATGACCAAATGCAAGGCATAAAATGGTAGAGGGGGATAGCGCTTTCCCGTTTAAAAGCATGCTTTTATGCCCGGGCAACACTCATGGTACCAATGCCATGCAGTAGCCATTCTTCTGGAAATGTGTCAAGTCAAAGACACTCGAAATTGCAAAGCAAACATACAAGAAGCTACCAGGATAACGAAAGAATGGATATGCAGCAAATGCCCTTGTCGATTAAGACTGAACGCATTATATATATATTTCCAGTTTAGGCATGCATAATTCATTATTTTTACGTGATCATTCTATACCTCTGCCATATCCCTTAAGTAAGCATTTTCTTCCTTTTTAGTATTAAATAGGGAATTATAATAACATGTCAAGAAGCCAATTGGATAATGCCGTTTTATTGCCTCTTTTATAACATTCCTATTATGCACGATGCAATCTGACTTGAAAGTATTTATGTGTTGATTTCTTTTGAGGTGACCAATGACGACATTTCTGAAAATGTCAGACATGTTGTCGCATCGTGCATAATAGGAATATTATAAAAGAGGCAATAAAACGGCATTATCCAATTGGCTTCTTGCCATGTTATTATAATTCCCTAATTAATACTAAAAAGGGAGAAAATGCTTACTTAAGGGATATGGCAGAGGTATAGAATAATGCACGTGAAAATAACGAATTATGCATGCGTAAACTGGAAAAATATATATAATGCGTTCGTTCAGTCTTAATCGACAAGGGCATTTGCTGCATATGCATTCTTTTGTTATCCTGGTTGCTTCTTGTATGTTTGCTTTGCAATTTCGAGTGTCTTTGACTTCACACATTTCTAGAAGAATGGCTACTGCATGGCATTGGTACGGTGAGTGTTGCCCGGGCATAAAAGCATGCAGAAACAACAAGCACACAACTATAATAGAAGGTCTTTATTTCACTTCTTATAAGACGTATAAAACTTAAAAAGGCCAGAGCGCTTTCGAGCATAAATACGCTCTTCATCAGTGGCCACATGGAAATAGGAATGATCGTTCATATATAGATCAGAAAAGGTGACAAATTTGCATAAATACAATTATCAATAAACTTACGTTTATCTCAGGAGAATCCAAAAATACAAAACATTTTGCACAGATTCAAAAAGATTGAGCATAAATCACGAAAAGAACAGTAAAGATTTACAATTGTATTACAGAATTTTCAAATTTAAAAAAAAAAAAAAAAGAAAAAATTAAACATGGGGGCAGTCAGGCCCAATCCCTGAGAGGATGACGTCAAAGATAACTATGAAGAGACTTGAATTGCATGGAGTTGAGAATGAGTCACCAAGTACAACTTAAAATCTGAACGGGGTCAAAATTACAAATCAACTCGTGGTAAATATAAATAAAGAGGGATTCAAAAAGGAGAATATTACGAGGCTTATTACAACGCATAAGAAGGAAAGTTCTTTAAAAAATTGGCCGGAAATTTTCTTTAACAACAAAATGAGCAAGGGCCGTAGAAAGTTTACCACCTTTGACATCCCTAGCATGTTCTGCCAAACGGATACCAATAGTACGTTTTGTACTGCCAATATAAAATTTAATGTTACCATCGATGGACAACAGGGGAACCACATACACCCCAGCAAAGCTTTTAAAGTCATCTTTATCACCCAGCTTATCAGACCGAATCCGGTTAAATAAAGAAGAAACATTAGAGTGAGTACGCCTGAAACCAAACTAAGAGCAGAACTGAATAAAGGGACAGAAAATCCTAGGATGGTACGGGAAACTAGATTTATGATTCAAACGATCTTTTAAAGACATAAGTTTAGTATCAATTTCAGAAAATTTACGGTGAACATTGGAAAAAACCTTATGTATAAATTCAAAGGAATAGGCAGCCTCATAGCCAAGATTGAAAATAAAATCAATTTCGTCACTTAAAGTAGAAATAGAAGAACACGCGTTAAAAGCACGATTAAAATAAGTGTTAAAAAAAGCTTTTTTAGAGGGAAACATGTTCACATGACACACTGATGAAGAGCGTATTTACGCTCGAAAGCGCTCTGGCCTTTTTAAGTTTTGTACGTCTTATAAGAAGTGAAATAAAGACCTTCTATTATAGTTGTGTGCTTGTTGTTTCTGCTAGCTGAAATCAGACGTGATGCCAATTTTATTTATTTATAAAAGCATGCTTTTAAATGGGAAAGTGGGGTCGCCATCCCCCTCTACCATTTTATGCCTTGCATTTGGTCATTTCCCCCCATTTTTTCTTATGAATCTTATATGTCGTCATTGGTCATCTAAAAAGAAATCAACACATAAATACTTTCAAGTCAGATTGCATCGTGCATAATAGGAATATTATAAAAGAGGCAATAAAACGACATTATCCAAGAAAGAACGAGAAGATTCAAGAACGAGAAAGGCGCAAATTGCCGCACTATCAGTCTTGAAATATAAGATTTAAAATGAAAAATGAAAAATATAGGTGGAATGATTGTGTTTACAGTGTTGCAGAAAGGTCGAGGGGGATTGGGTTCGCAATCCCCCTTGACCTTTCTGCAACCCTATAAACACAATCATTCCACCTATATTTTTCATTTTAAATATATATATATATATATATATATATTATTTTTTCCTTCAAGGAGATGCAAGTTCCAAATAAAGGTTTAAACTACGTTAGTTTTTTTAGCATTTTGCTAAAAGAAATCTTATTTTGTTAATACATGTTCTAACATTAAACAACAGGTTTCCGGTTTTCTCTAATTGTAATTTTGTACCAAATTTTGTTCGAAACGCTTCATTCGTTTGTGAGATATCGTCTCCACAGACTCACTGACACACACATGCACACTCACATATGCACACATACTCGCATGCACACACACATACACTTGAACGCACACACATCAAACACATACATGCATGACTTTAAAAATGTCTGATTCGTGGTCAAGGTTGCTTGAAACGTGCTCTCCCGACAAAAACTGGAATTCAAATTTTCGCCTATATATATGAAATTAAAAATCAATTCATTGCCTTAGAGCTATAACTTTAAAGCATTATTCAGTTATAACTTGAACGTAAATGCATTAAATGAATCAAATCCGAAGTATTTGACGCTCTCCATCATTCATTTAGATTTTTTTGCACGCAGTTACCACACTATATTTTGACACACACACACACTCTTTCTTTCTCTCTCTCTCTCTGTGTCTCCCTCCCTCTCTTTCACGTGTATTCTAATCACGTTAATTACATGATGATCTACCTAATTCTAATTTTTTCAGAATGCAGCTACATATAGAATTTCGTGGCTGTACGTACTCTCTCTAATTTAAAATCTCTAATTTCGAATAATGTTTTAATCCCATTAATTACAAAATATTCTACCTGTTTCTAATTTTCTATAGAATGCATCTACATATAAATTGCTGTAGTGATATGTGCATTCGCATCCCACAGATACACACACACACTGATGGAAATATTTACCAAAATGTTTGAAATGTGTTTGTTCATGATGTCTTTAAGTGTATTTTTTCGTCTAAATGTCATGATTATCCATGAACTTCCTCTATACAATAGCATTAGAAAATAATAAAATAATTCTTTAATTGAGTGAATATTGAATTAATTTAATTCTAATCTAAGAGATAATGCATTTAAAAAGTGTCTATATTGCTTAATTGTAAGTTATATATCGGCTTTTTTAATCTAATCAATATTGAATTAATTTAATTCCAATCTAAGAGATAATTCATTTAAAACGTGTGTCTATATTGCTAAATTATAAGTTATATATCCTATAAAAATATGAACTAAATTGCAGAGTCCTTTCTTTTGATGTGACTGCTATGGCTGCTATAGTAACCTTGAGAGACAGCGCGCTCCTCCGGGTATCACGCTAGCGATAAAACAATGTTTGGCGTCTGATTTGAAAGGCGGCTGTCTGGCTTAGTATACTTTTTGGCCTTTCGCGTCTAGAACTTGTGGGTGACGTCAAAATTGGGTATTGCTATTGAAAATTTCAAAGTTTGTGCGCGTTTAGATATGAAGACGGGCCCCTTATGCAAATGTTATGCACATTAATTTGTAGAGGATGTTATTCATAATCGAATGGTATCTTTCAATTTTCTCTACGATGAACGATGCTCGATTAACAGAGGGTGGGGCTTTTTTTTTCCCACGGATGTACATTGTACAGTCTATAAACGATCATATGGAAAATACATGATCATATAGAAAATAGAATATTAGCTATAATTACAATAAATAAAACTGCTGCTTGAAAGACAATAACTTACGAAACTATATTCATAATGTCCTATAAAATGACAAGAAACATTAGGTATAAGTGATTAAAACAAAGAACCAGGAATATAAATTAATAAAAATCGAGATATATTAACAATAAATATTAATTTAAACAAATTTGTTTGGTCTCCTTAACTATAAAAAGAAAAGCAATAAATTATTGTAAATGGTACTTCAGTTGGGGAAGTAAAGAATAAAAAGATCGATACAAGAAAACTTAAAAATAAAGGAGGGGGAGACAAGCAATGTTGGAAATAATCAGTAAAAATTTCAAAAATCTTGAATGATTAAATTGTGTGTGAAACACCTGAATGTCTTATAATATAAAACATTGGTACAATTTTAAACAAGATTGTAAAATTGGTGATTATAAGTGTTTAAAATGTTTGGGGGAAAAATTTTAGGAAGTCTTTAAGAAATGGAAAAAATGGATGAAACTGACAATGGCTTAAAGATAAACTTTAAATTAGAAAAGGTTAAGAAAACGGCCAGAAATAAGTAATAAATACCAAAAATGAGAAGATAGCAATTACAAATGCATGTAAATAATTAATATTGCTAAATAATATAAATATTTCTGTGAATTTTTGCTTGAATTATTTTCAGATAAAAGTAATAGATGTTTTATATTTTGTGAATCTTTTGAATCTCCCCTGATATTTCAAGCTATTTTTCAAACATATAAAATGAAATAAAGGATTATTCTCTTACATTAATTAAAACAATGAGAAGTACTTATAAATATAGTCATTTTGGGAGCATAAATTAAAATTTAATATATCTGCATCTGTACTTGCATGTCCAAAATTTAAATTATATATTAATGTACTTTTCTCTTTAATAAATGTAATTTAAATAGTCATTAAAATAATAAACAAAGTATGTAAAACTTCAAATATATAAAAAATACACAAAAAATGACCAAGTTTGGAAACTAAAAGAATACGAAAGCTAAGATAATGTGCAAGCTGCAGATAAATTTTCAAACCTTCAATCTCATCGCAGATCAGCTATAAATATTCTGCTACTGGGGCCTCGAGTAGCAGACGATTCTCGCTATGTGCGGTCTCACAGAAATGATTTGTGCTTCACTTGCCTGTCATGAATGGGTTAAGTTAAAGTGTAATGTCCACATATTTACTTATTTCTAGGATTTAATAACTGTTTATGTAAGCCTATGCATATGACATGAGCAAAACATTTTAGGAACCAAACAATTAGACACAAGGTGGCAGTATGCCATTGCCAGTAGATTCACAGAAGTAGCTGTGATGGAATGGCCACTGTACTCCATGCATCAACAAGTAATGAGGCTGTCATTACGTTATTAAAGATGTGGGTCAGAAAATTTTCTGTTCTTGTTTTTCTTTTTCTATTTTTATTGTGAAAATGGAATGCAATACTCTTTACAAACTGTTTTTTTAAAAAACAAGTAACTTTACAAGAAGTCTTTGATCATTAAGTTTTCTGTGATGGTGGTGGTTGTGTGTGTGTGTGTGGGGGGGGGGGGGGGATGTGTGCACGCATCATTTTACTTTAAAAAAAAAGCAGATAAAGTTTTAAAAAGCCTATTCTTTCAGTGTTAAGTTCTCTAAAATTTATAAAAATATGGAATATTTTTGCAAGTTGTTTTGTTGAAGGAAAATGCACTGAAGAAATGAATGAATGTGAAGGAATGTGATAACACTAAATATATGAATTTATCTTGCAAATTGTCTCTTCTTTCTCATGATACTTACACATTTAATCACAATTAGGTAAATTTTAAACAATTTTTAAAATTATAAAATCATTTATTTTTGGAACAGCTTCGATATAAAGAATCTTAGTGCAATCTGGCATTTTTTTTGGCACCAAGGAAGATTGTGTTTAAAAAGGCCTAATGAACATTATGTTAAGATTTGTGAGCAACAAATATAAAATAATGTATAAGTACCAAAAAAAGAACAGTATTAGAAAATGATTGTACTTTAACAAAATTAAAAAACAAAAAACAATCTTAGATTGTAGAATAAAATTAAAAGAAAAAAAAAAAGATACTTAGAAAAAAGATTGTGCTTTAACAAAATTTAAAAATATATAAGTCAAATATCAACAAATAAGTATAAAATAATGTATAAATAGTAAATATCATACAAAAACGAGAGAGCACATGTCAACACTGTAAAAATGGAAATTTCCAGTTTTTCACGTAGCTTATGGTTTTCGCAATCAATCTCTCGATTTAGTACAGAACATATCAGACTTTATCATCCCTGATAAAATATAGTCTCAGATGTTTTTGAATTTCACATATGTCAAAAGGAAAATGTAAGAAACCCACATTTTTTTTTTTTTGTTCAAAAAAATTCCTGGCCTGAGATACAGGATGCCAAAGATGGCACCATTTCTCACTTGCGATTTTCGGCAAAATTTTAAAACGCTCCATCTCTGGAAAGGTTCAAGATATTTTGTTGCGGTTTTTTTTTTATTTGAAAGATATTTTTCTAATTAAAATGATATCCTCCGTTTGAAAATATGTGTCCAAGTTCTCTTGCTGTAGTCTTCCGAATTCTTTTTTGAAAAATCAAAAATAATTTTTCTTTCAAAAATGCCAATACCAAAAATTTTGATTTTTTGACTGTTGATCAGTACCATTGAGTACTACATTCCCTGAAAAGGAGAACGTCCACGTTTGAGTTTAACCAGGTTTTGTAAACAATGTTGTTCATGTTTTAGCTGCCGTGGCTAATTTCTTTATGCATTTTTTTTCCTCCATCCAGATAATTCCAGAATGTAATAGAACCTTCTAGAATAATCTGGAACCATCCAGATAATTCTGTGTGTTTGGCCTAGCATATAAAAGGGAGGACACATGAATTCACAGTTTAGTTGTTAACAGGCAAACAAAGAGTTCAACAGTTCACCAAATTTGTGGTCCAACAACATTTAAGTAAGCTATTGTGAGGATTCTGCTGATTGAGTTGTATGGTGTTTTGTGGATAGGACTGAGTTTGAAATGTCTTCTGACTGGCGCCACAAGAGAGTGAAGTGTGCTGACTATTTGCATATTCATAAAAAAGTGATATATTTAAGACTAGCAAAAAAACACACTTTCTCCAGGTTGGGATTAAAATTGCTCATTTCAAGACTCTGTTTCTAAGTCAAGATGTTTCCAGTGATGACTTTCTGTGTTCTAAATACTTTGACAGAATATAAAGGACACTAACTGAACGAAGAAGTCTCCCATGGTGTGGATGATGCAGATTTTGTATCTGCAGAAGAATTAGATTCCCTGAATCAGTCAGCTGTAGAGGTTGGTGTTAATCTTGTTAGGAAACCATGGTCAGTGAAGTCAAGTCATAAGCTGTATGCATCAAGAAAGTGCAGAGAAATTACTGAAGCTGTGGGTGAGTACACCAAAAGAAAACTGACCGAACTCTTCAACGTAGAAATTCCATCTTCAGAAGAAAATGAACCTAAAGAAGCTTACTGTGAAACTTGCCAGGAATTTATATCAAACATCAATTCAGGTATTGAATCGTGTGAATCTTACAATACAAAGGTGCAAGTTATAAAAATTATCCCAAAGTACAAATTTTGCACCACATTCTATCTGCAACAGAGTGCTATGAGTATGTGGTAACGACAACTGGTTTAATGTATGGCAAAATTTTCAAAAACCTGTTAAACTCAAAAGTGGAAGTTCTCCTTTTCAGGGAATGTGATACTCCATGGTACTGATCAACAGTCAAAAAATCAAAATTTTTGGGATTAGCATTTTTGATTTTTCAAAAAAAAAAAATTCAGAAGACTACAGCAAGAGAACTTGGACACATATTTCCAAACGGAAGATATCATTTTAATCAGAAAAATATTATATTTCAAATAAAAAAAACCGTAACAAAATATCTTGAACCATTCCAGAGATAGAGCATTTTAAAATTTTGCCGAAATTACAAGTGAGAAATGGTGCTCGAGGTACATCTTTGGCAGCCTGTATCTCAGGCCAGGAATTTTTTTGTACAATACAAAAATACAGATTTCTTACTTTTTCCTGAATTTTAACATATGCTAAATTCAAAAACATCTGAGAGTATGAAGGTGAGATTTTTTCTTTACCTGCCTGAATTGATATGGACTTAGTCTTAAGAAATGTAATATAATACTTAATATATTTTTTAATTATAATCAATTTTTTCTTCTTAAAAATAATTTACTTTCTATACCTATAATAAACAATAAATTATTATTAATGGTTCCGATTAGGTTTCACTTTTAAAGTTATTATTTTTCATGTTATTTATTTCTTTTGTACAATAATTTAAATTTGTGATATTGGAAAATAAATCTTATTACATATAATATAGAATTTTTTATAACTTTTTATAACACACATATTTAAGGAAAATATAAATTGTAGCTGCTAACTGCAGTATATACAGGAATAAGAAATTTTCATGCATAAAATTTTTCTTTTCAAAATTTAAAACTTTTAGATTTAGCCTTGTAATATATCATATGCTTGATCTGTAATATAAGAAAAAATATGTGAAAAAGTCATTGAACATATTATTCTATCTGAAATGCAACATTGAGAGTAATTTCAAAATGTTTTGGGAAAATCCACATTGCTAATCATTATAAGAGATCAAGTAATATTGAATTTTATCATACAATACTGGGTATATTTTGATCAAAACCATGTTAGGATTTGACAATTTATGAATTATTACAGGAACTTTTTAAAAAAAGGGTACAATCAAACTGAGAGAATAATCTGATAGTTACCAATCAATTTAATAACAAATACATTTTATAAATGCAATTATTTCACACATGGTTTACTTCTGGGCTAATTGTTTAAGTTTAGCAATCATTTTTTCATAACCTTCTTCCTGTTTTCTAACTTTTACAGCCTTCTTTTTCTGTTTCTGCAATTGGTCCACAGCTTCTTGGAATCTCGGATCACGGGGATCAATATCATAACCTACATATTCGGTTACTTCATCAATAAGTTTTTCCTTTTTCAATTTCAATTCAGCCAAAGCAGCTTTCTTCTTTTCATGTTTAGCGTGATAATCTGCTATCGCTTTATCTAATTTTTCCATGTTTTTATCGACTTCCTCTTCAACTTCCTTTTTACGATTTTGTTCTGCCAGTCGAGCATCTTCTATATTTTTTATTCTGACTTGTAGAGGTGGTTCACATATTTTGTCATCTTCTATAGTTTCTAAAATCTGTTGTCTAGTGGGCCAACATATACCTGGTGTCAGTTTACTATCTTTGCCATGTCGAGCATAATAAGCACGAAGACGTTTCAATTCAAAGTTATACTTTGATTCAATCGGTATAGCTTCTTTACTCACGAATTGACGGTATATTCTTTCAGGTAAACGAGCCTTAAAACGCTTTTGCAAAATTTCTTCTTCAGTTAATTCAGGTTCACGCAGTTCATCTAAAATGTCAAATGTTTGAGCGGAAACTTCCTTTTTTGTTGGTTCAGTATCAGCGAGACTTAAATTAGACAAATAAAATGCTCGTACATGATGTTTAGAATATAAAATACGTGATTTAAAGCAAATATTATTAAATGTTTGAATGAACTTCATGTTTAGAAATTGTTCACAACGAAAGTTTACAAATATATTAAGATTAGTTGTTTTTATATTGAATTGAAATAAAGTCAAAAACGGGATGTATATATTGATACAGGGTGTCCAAATTGAGTATAGGTTGTTACAGGGGCGGGCCATTGCAACGTAGACCTAAACGTCATTTCCCTTCCCGTACGCTCACATATATTGAGAGGGGGTGTCCAGATTACTACTTACTACAGCTCCGCATCCGTCTCGCGTATTAAGAATCTATGATGCGTACAGAACCCAGGATGGCCGCCAGGTGATTTTTGGCGAAAACGGTGAATCATGAACGCTTTAACGCCAAATCAGGGCTGACTAGAAAGCCAAGCTTGAGCGCTAAATCATAAATTGTGGCGAGAAAGTTACGTGACCTGACACGGTTCGGTAGATTCCTGCATTGAATGCTATGCTATGCTATGCCATGAAGCTTTTTCGGAGAGAATTGAAGTAAGTTTTCATATTTAATTACATATAATGTTGACCTTATGCTTTAAACATTAATCTGACAACATTAAACAATTTATTTCTTAAAATATCATCTTTTTCTTGCCTGTTTTTCGTAAGCCTAAAACGTATCATTGTTGGTTATGTATTGACTTTTAAGATTTGTTTCCTTTATTTTTGGTGTTATCTACGCTTCATATATACGCTGTTGTTGTTGAAACCCAGACCGTCCGACCTACCAGAAAGGTGTAAGGTAACTGTTTGGACGGTCGGGAAGTGCCACACAATTTAGACCGGAACCCAGTGGGGGAGGCATCCACAGGGACCGTACCCTCCTTCCCCTACCACCAACCTCTCGGAAGGACTTTCGGACCCACATGTTTAACGTGATCGTACTTCGCATGAACACGGCGGCAGTTTTGGCAGCGGCTGGAATCGAACCCGGGCCTACCGAGTGCAACTCCAGCGCGCTAACCAATGGGATACCGCGCCCGCTTCATATATACGTGTATGATTGTATTTTTATTTTACATAATGCTTTTAAAAGGAGTTTGTATGTCACAAAAAGGCTAAATGAGTACTAGATGAGTTATGCTATTTATAATATCTCGGCGAACTGTCTAAGTGTTTTTTTAGCTAGGAATCTTAAAAGATATTTGCATTTCGGAAATCAGCTAGGGTAGTAACTGTTTTTGTAGAGTATAACAAATTAATTGCATGTAAGAATGCAGTATTGTCATATATTGCATGTATAATGGATTATTTGTTTGACATGGCATTAGAAATCACTTGTGCTGTATAACGAAGAAAGCCAAGCGAAAACGGTGAATCATAAACGCTTTAACGCCAAATCAGAGCTGACTAGAAAGCCAAGCTTGAGCGCTAAATCATAAAATGTGGCGAGAAAGTTACGTGACCTGAAACGGTTTGGTAGATTCCTGCATTGAATGCTATGCTATGAAGTATTGTATTGAGTTTTTCCTCTGATATGTGAAGTTTCAATTGCATGTTTTATAATAAAAGTAACAAAACTTGTTGATTTAAATGTGTTATGCTGGGATGAAATCATGATTTTGTCTAGCACCATTCTGTGTATCTTTACATTTCAGTAATAGAAGTTATAGTTTGAATAGTTGCGGAGCACAAAACAGTTCTTACGAACGTTGTTATATGCTCAGGAGCCCGAAGCTGGCGACCACCACTACTACTACGGTTTGAATTTTAACATACACTGTACACTTTCTTCATATACAGTCCTGCGTATTTTGAAAGTAACAGATTTGAATCTAACCCTGCAATGAGTTTAGTGAATTTTCATTCCATGTACTTTTACTTAATGCTGAGCAGCGCTTTATTCTCCTCTTTATTATTTTTCTTAAAAACACTTTATTCTCCTCAAGCACCTTCTCTCCTATAACAGTATTTAATTTTTATTTCCATTGTATTTCATTCTGTAGAATATAGTATAAAGAAAGTATTGAAGTACTTTTGTACCATGTACTTTTGTACCATGTACTTTTACTTAATGCTGAGCAGCGCTTTATTCTCCTCTTTATTATTTTTCTTAAAAACACTTTATTCTCCTCAAGCACCTTCTCTCCTATAACAGTATTTAATTTTTATTTCCATTGTATTTCATTCTGTAGAATATAGTATAAAGAAAGTATTGTTTTAATGAAACATTTTGGCAATATGTGTTTTAGTTCCTCTTGAACACATTTCGACTATATTTAGAATTATGTCTCTCTGTTTACGGTCAATTTCTTGTGTACACGATAGCTTCCATAAATATTAATCGATTTTCACGCTACTTTATATCCAGTTTATTATTAAAAAATCTATAACTAGATAGAACTTTTATAAATCAAGTGAAAACTGTGAAATTATATATATTTTTGGTAGCATAGGACAAAATTTAACATAATTATGCATAAAAGAGGTTGTTTATGGCTCAATGATCATGAAACATAACAGTTTCAATCGTATTGAAAAATAGTTGTGATACGAGTTTTGTGTTCATGACGTCATTAGCACTCTCCCTTGACCAGCCAGCCAATAATTTGTCGATAGCAGGGCGCCTGGAGCAGAGCTCCGAATCCCTAGTCAGGTAACATATATGTGGGTCACAGTCTTCCACTGAACCTAGTCCTTCAATAGGGGCCAATAATGATGAAGAAACAAGTTAGTAGTAAACAAAGAATGCTGTAAACAGTGATCTTATGTGATCTTAGTGCTTGAAGATAAGGAGGGTGGGGAAACAGGCGAATATCCCCTACTGGGATGCAGAAGAGATTCAGTCAGGAATCAGCATGGGACGTCTAAATCGGGATTTAGGATAGCTCTGGATCTTTTTGGAAATTCACGGAAGTTGTAGTCGGTCATATTATACATCAGTTCGTTGGGAATCTTAGCAAGGTTATCATAGAAATTGTTAGAGAGTTTTCGCATCTCTTGCTTAATAGTTTTAATTTTGAAATCGCGATGTATTACAAAGTTTTTCAAGTATCTTGGGGCTTTTCTGATAGAACGTAGGATTTTGTTCTGAATGATTTGGACTTTTTTTATATTAGATTTCGCAGCGTAGCCCCAAATTGGGGAGGCATAGAGAATGATGGGGCGGATAACTGATTTGTAAAGTAGGATTTTGTTTTCAATGCTGACATCATTCGAGTACAGGAGGGAGCTCAGTTCTGCTTTTACAAAGTTTATTTTATCTTTGAGTTTTGCAATGTGGGGTTTCCATGTTAGTCTGCTGTCAAGAGTGACACCGAGATATTTACATGTCCTCTCAAAGCAAACTGGCTGATTGTTAATTATGATTGGTTGGGGCGGAAAACGTTGATGTGAGAAAAAAACAGTTTGACATTTATTAGGGTTTATTTTGATGCGGTATTTCTCTAACCAGGGTTCGAGAGTGTCCATGTGATGTTGTAAGTATCGGTGTAAATAGTTGGTGTTGTGGTGTGTACCAAGAATGGCAGTGTCGTCCGCATACAAACAAAGTATAGTGTTGTTGGTTCTAGGGATGTCGTTTATGTAAATGTTAAAAAGAATTTGACCAAGTTTACTGCCCTGAGGTACTCCAGACAAGATATGTTTGGTGTGTGAGTGTGTCTGGTTCAGACGGACATGAAAGGTTCTATCGCTGAGGTAGGAGTATAAAATATGGGTAAGAGAGTGTGGCATACGAAGCTGAATGAGTTTGTATATGAGTCCGATGAACCACACCTTATCGAAGGCCTCAGCGACGTCAATAAGTATACCTCCAACTGCTGCTCGGTTTTGGAGTCCATCAGAGATGTACTCCACCACGCGGAGCAGTTGGTGTGTTGTAGAGTGAAGCTGTCTAAAACCAAATTGCTCAGGGATGAGAATGTTGTTATTAGCAAGGAAATTGTTGATTTGGATGGCGATGAAATGTTCAACCAGTTTGCCAAGAGAGGACAGCAGACTAATGGGGCAATAACTTTTTGGGGAGTTTAAATTTTCATTTGGTTTAAGGATTGGAACAATGGCGGCGTGCTTCCAGTCGCGGGGGAAGTAATTGAGATCGAAAATGGAATTGATTAAAACAGTGATGTAAAAGATTATATTAATAGTGCAGGATTTAAGAGCTTTGTTTGAAATATTGTCATGGCCGGGGCTTTTCTTGTTTTTGAGAGTGCTGATGTAGTTAACTATGTCAGTGGGGAAAATGTGGGGAAGGGGGGAAGTATTTGGAACACTAAGGAACTGCTTCACTGTATCCTCGGCTTCCTCTATGAAATTTGGGCAGAAGAAATCTTCATGTGGTGTGAATTGTTTTTCATATACATCAGCGAGTAGATTAGCTTTGTCTTGTTCTGTGTAAGCAGTGGTATTATTGTGAGTGAGTAAGGGAATATTTTTGTGCTTTTTACGAATACGTTTTAAGAAGTCCCAAAGTGAATGATCAGTAGGGGAGAGAGATTCAACATATTGCTTCCATTTGGCTTGTTTATAGTTAGAAATTAAAAGTTTTATTTGTGCCGTCAGGTTATTGTATCTAGTTCTGTGGGCAGGATTTCTTGTGTGTTGCCAGTGTTGGCGAGCGCGGTTTCTGAGTTTAATTTGGCTAGCGATAGAATATGGGAGTTTTTGGTAGAGTTGTGGAATGTAGGTGGAGGTGCTGTCGGAGAGTGCTGAGCTAAATGTTTGGGTTAGTGTTTTGATCGCCCTGTCAACATCTTCGGTGGAAGTGATGGTTGGGAAGTGGATGGGGGACTCGTTTAGAAGTTTAACAAAATTTTTCCAGTTAACTTTAGTAGGGAGAGAGGGGACGGGAAGAGGGGTATTTAGTTGCAGCGTTAATAAGATAGGTAGATGGTCCGAGGTAAAAAGATTAAGCACATTTACAGAGGCTGGGAAGGGACAATTTTTTAATAATGCAAAATCAATGGTGGTAGGGTTGGTGTGATTACTATGTCTGCTGGGGAGGGGAGGAAATTTAATGTCTAAATTATTATCAATACAAAAGTTGTTAAGTTCTCTTCCTACCCGGCTAGTCCTGCGTGCATTCCATCTAGGATGGTGCGCATTGAAGTCACCTGCTAAGATAGTAGGGGATGGGGGTTTAAGTATGAGGTCAAGATCGTTATAAAGGGGGTCGGGAGAGTTAATTCTGTTGTAAATGGAACCAATTATGAGTTTTCGCTGCCTAGGAAGTAGGATTTCCACCAATGTGTTTTCAAGACGATGTGTATTTGAACTTGGGAGATGTGTGTGTGGGATGGGATTTTTGATGTAAACGGCTGTTCCGCCATAGCTTAGTGGCTGACCTGCGGCGCTGTGTCTAAGTGTGTAGTAGAGAGTAAAGTTTTGAATTTTTAAGCGGTCTGGGCGTTTTGTTTTAAGTTCCTGTATTAGGATGATGTCAGCGGGGTTGTCAGCTAAGTGGTTTCTTAGGTCGTCGATTTTATTGCATAAGCCGTTAGCATTCCAGCAAAGGATATTTAATTTGGATGGGTGTCTATTCATGATTGGTAGGATTTATCTGGGCACCGAAGATAGATTCAATAGCACGGATAAATACAAATAGTTTGCTGAGGGGACCCTCAACTTTTTCCATATCGGTGATAGCTAATGTGATTTTATTTATTATGTCCTGAATATTGAATTTTGAGAATATTTTTTGAATTGCAGTAATTAGGTTCATAATTTCACTGATTCCTCCGAGGGAGGGCGGTCTTTCTGCTTCCCTGAGAATGTCCACAACTTCCATTGGGAGGGTGGGGGGTGGCAGGTTTTGCTGGTTAGTTTGATTATATGATTGGTTGTTTTGAATGGATTTACTAGTTTGGTTATTTGATTTGGTATTATTGTTTGTTAAAGAATTAGTTGATTTAGTTTGATTTTCAGGTGGGAGAGCTACAGGAGTTGGTGAAGCGTGTTGGTTATTTTCAACAGGAGGCAGAGCATAAGGAGAAGAGGTGGGCTTAGCTTTTTTGACAGTGGAGTTGGAGCTCTTTGCAAAATAAGGCTTGTTTTGGTTCTCTGTGAGGCTAAGTTCACGGGTTTCTTTTTCTTTCTCCTCAAGTTTTCTTTTCCTATACCTTTCATGTATGACTGAAAAGGGTTCTAGCTGAGGGCAGGCCATGCTAGTGGAGGGCTCTGAAGGAGAGGGTGTGCAGAATTCTCCCTTGATGAGCAAGTTACCCCCACGAGGTTCATTGCCAAGTATGGTATCAATCGAAAGATTTCCCCCTTCTGCTCTCCCGATGGGATACATTATCAAACTTAGTTTTAGTCGAAAGATATTTTCAATATTTTAAAATGAAAGGTAGCACGCTTTAATTATGATCATTTGAACCAACAATATAGATTTTTGAAATTTTTTTTCTTGTAAAATTTGCAAACATGGATTCTGGTATTAGAATGCCGAGTTGAGCCACCCTGAAGTTAATTTTTTTCAGTGAATTTCAGTTTGTCACGTAGCATTTTGTGGAACTTTTTATTTCAGTAGTAAGAGTATCTATAATAGGATTGATTTCAAGGTGCACAGTCTGTTTCCATAATACATTACAGTTTTGTTGGCTGGTTTTTACTGTCGCTCTCTGCTACTAATGACATTCCTAGTTATACTCTCGGATTCAAACATGCAGTCATCACAGGTGGATCAAGCTTGCATGGGCTCCCTGGCTTAAAATATTGATAGGGCCCTTGCAATAAACTGATTTCTGTTTATTAGTAAAAACGGGTCGCTATTGATGTATGAATATAGTCAACCAAATGCAACTTGATGATATGGACCTAAAACATTTAACTGGGAATTTAAATGAAATTAAAAATTTGTCATTTTAAATGGCATACATTTTTAATGACTCATTAAAAATAGTAAATGACTCATTTACTCATTTTACAAAAGTTCAATTTCCAAAAATCATGCTACTTAATACTCGAAATGAAAAGTACGAGAAACAGACTGTGTTGAATTTTGATTTTTTCCACAACTGTTTATTATTTGTGTGGGCGCTTTATATAAATATACATATATTTTACTCTGATATCCTTCAAATACTATTGTATTTAGATATATTTACATTTAAGATTATTACAATGAACATGCTAAAAATTAATGAGAAAGAAGTGCATGATTTTGCTTCATAAACTATTATTTTGCTGACCTGAAATGTGTAAAAATACATTTATATTTCTATAGAAAATAACCGAGATCTAAAGGGGTTTAAACTATATTAGGTATTTATTCAGAAACAATTTACATACATAATTGTTGTCATTGTACTTTCGGAATTATTGTATTTCTTACATTGCAATTACTAAAAATTAAGTAAACTAGTACAATTACAGCCCAATTTTTACTACTAGTAACATAAACACAACTAAATAAAAACTTGCCTTTTCAAGCCATTAAGGCAGGCCACCACAAATTATCGTCATACAGAGTGTTAATTGGAGAACTAAAAGAAATCTTGTATTTTTAAAAGGTGTATTTGATACACATATCAAAAGCACTGACTATATGAGCAACTATATGTTAAGCTCGATAGCAGTAAGTGCAGTCGTACAAATGTATAAATTAGAATGTAATGTAAAATCATGGTATATGCCTTAATTTACACAATTTGGTGTTCATGGCTGCAGCTCCCTCCCCCAATGTACCACTGAGAGTAATAGAAAATTAAATGATCGCTAATGAGTTATGCTTTTTATAAAATGCTGGTAAACTTTTCCGTGTTCTGTTAGTTACCAACCTTTAAAGACATGCTCATCCTGTAGAATAAATTATGCTCTTTATATTTATATCCAGCGTGGTAATTAAGTAGTTGTACATAAAAACTGAGTATCTTCATATATGCATGCAAAATTGCATATTTACAGAAGCTACACTAAATTTGGTGTTAAAAGCCCTTTGGACATACTTATTTTATAGAGCGAAGTAATGCCAAATGTGGAAAACGAGTTGCTTCTCAAACATATAAAAATAATTTCTGAACTCCTATGATGGCTAAAGTTGATTAAATTACAAGGCTTGATTGAATTTATATGTTTCTGAATTTCAAGAAAGTTACAGCTGATTTAATAAATTGCATTTATAATTTTTTTCCAATGGCCAGGCACTTGATACTTCATCATTCGCTTATACACCGGCCAGAATCGTGAACCATTTAGCCGTCACATGACGCTGCCTCGGCACACAAGTGGGGGTTGTTGTTGTTTTTGAAACCCAGACCGTCCGACCTACCAGAAAGGTGTAAGGTAACCGTTTGGTCGGCCGAGAAGTGCCACCCAATTTAGACCAGAACCCAGTGGGGGAGGCATCCACAGGGACCGTACCCTCCTTCCCCTACCACCAACCTCTCGGAAAGACTTTCGGACCCACATGTTTAACGTGATCGTACTCCGCATGAACACGGCGGCAGTTGTGGCTGCGTGAAAATCCAGCGCGTAAACCACCGGGCTACCGCGCCCGAAATGTGTCAACAGCACGCAGTGTTCCCAGGTGGTCACCCATCCAAGTGCTAACCGCGCCCGATGCTGCTTGACTCTTGTGATCTAACGAGAACCGGTGTTTTCAGCTCGGTAGGGCCGTTCGCTAGACCAGTGGGGTGGAAGACATTACGCCCAACGACACAAGATCCATGCCTGAAGGTGGGACTCGAACCCACAACCCGGCAGCCGAACGATCGCTAGGAAACGCTTGCCTTGACCGTTCGATCACCGCTTCGGCATTTCTAATAACTTCTTACTATTGAAGATCCAGAAGTTTTTACATTTTGTTCGTGTTTCATTAAATATTTTTATGTAACTCAAATTAAATGTTATTGAAATTTGGAGTTGGTAACGTGGTAGGACAGACTTTTTCAGTTCCCATAGAACAGAGGTCTTGAGAATGTTGCTCACGAGCACCACAATGCTTATGGACCTGTATTTAGTGCTCCTTTTAGTGACATTTTACATTTCTCTAAGTGTATAATGTCACTAAGAGGAACACTAAAATCAAAATTTTCGGAAATTTTATTTTTTGTTATATAAATATTTAATGACCTTCAATATTCATAAAATTGCCTTATTCTTTAGTCAAGGACTGGTTGCAGTCTCTTAGGTTCAAACTTCACGCTTCTACTAGTAACTATGAATCTGTTGAAATTTAAAATTAATTAAAGCAATTAATTATTAGAGAAATCTGCTGCATTTTTGCCGCTTTTCACTGTTTACCCATTATCCCTCCTTTGCAATAAGAAATTAAATTATTTGGGTTAAAAAACTAGTTTCAAGGATAAGTTTAGTAAGTTTGATAATATGTACAACTTTGATAATATTAAGCACAATTTGATGATATTAAGTACGGCATGCAATGTTAAAATAATGCTTTGATTGTATCCAATTATAATTAAAATTCATATTTTCGAAATGAAATGATACTTTATAGCATGAGTTTGCAAATTTGTCACTTCACAGAAGGCATGAATAATATACAGGAGAGGTACGGCATGCTTTCAAATCAGGGGCTGAAATGTACCAGAACAAACCAAAATGGTGCTCCAGTTCATGAAATGTATTGAAATTCCATTGTAGTTATGTTATATGATTTGTAAACTTGGACTGCTTGCCACGCTAAGTAGTCATTTGTCCTTGTGCAATAAAGCAACTTCTTTTTCACAGCTCAATCTTTCTTTACTCTTCATAAGAATGTATCTAATACCTACATGAGCCTATTGTGCTTCATACAGAATCATACTTTAATACAACTTGCAATGCATTACATACAATCATATGTCTAAGATAGCCGCTGGTTCATCAAAAATGCATGAAAAATGCCTTGTGCACTTTTCCTGTAAGTATTTTTACTTTCCCTGCAATACATGGTAATGTATAGGGAAAGTATTGGAATCATGCCGAAAATCACAACTCGAGTTTTCGACGGATCTACACGTTTCGAGACCTGTAGAATACGAAAAAACCATTTTTAGCGTGACGTCTGTGTGTGTGTCTGTGTGTCTGTCTGTGCAGATTTTGTATCCACTCTAACTAAAATGTAATCTACCGAATTTCATAAAATTTGGTAGGTAAGTCACTTGTGGGCGATTCTGGTGCTGATTAGTTTTGCGAACGATTCGGGATAAAAGAACCCGCCTTTTTTTGCGAGATGGCCCGCAAAAGCTTGTATCCACTGTAACTGAAAAACTAATGAACCGAATTTCACAAAATTTGGTAGATGAGTCACTTGTGGGTTACCCTGGTGCTGATTAGATTTTGGTATGATTCGAAAAAAAATAACCTGCCCTTTTTTTTGCAAAATGGCCCGCAAAAATCGTCGAAATCTAAACTAATGAACTAGATATACTCAAATATATCCATTAAATGCTCGTTTAATACGTAATTTTTAACGACGAAAAGAAAAAGATCAACCCCATTACACTAGGACTAGCCGTTCTCGAGATATTTTAGTTTTTCGTATTTTCTCTACGCCACCTTTAATAATAAGTCCGGTTACCGAATGAGAACGAAAATTGAATTAAAAGTGAAATAAATTTAAAAATAAATAAAGAGAACGTGAAACGTCTGCAGGGAAAGTCATGTGCTGCCCACATCAGATTTTTTATATTTGATATTATAATTTTTTGTGATTATGTTAACATTTTTCTGTGCTTTTTCTGTATGTGTGACATAATGTAATACTACAGTAAAGTTTTTTGTATGCTCTGTATGTTTTTATATTGTTTGAAAATAAATGAAATGTTTATCCATTTGTTGCCAATTTGTTTTTTATTTACTTTCCCTGTGTGCATAGTATAATATATAAGGAAAGTGTTGTGACGGAGTTTTTGATGAAAGAGCATGTTTTAAGCATTCGTGAAATCGAATCAATTGTTTTTAAAGTGATTTGTGTGTGTGTGAATGGAGATATCTCACAAACAAATGGAGCATGTTGGACAAAATTTGGTATAAAGTTTACATTTTTTAATACCAAAAATTACATTTATGTATAAAAATTACAATGGGTGAACACTAGAAGCCTATTGATTTTAAATGCAATCAAATGTTTGGAAGACAGCCAAATTTTCGAATGAAATTTAAAAAAAATCAGAACTTTCAATAATGTTACACAAATAATCATTTCGTATGTAATTTTTGATTAAAAAACTAGTGGGACAAATTTAAGAATGCTAGCATGAATCATTCTTGAGATGTTATACTTTTTAAAATAAATTTATCAAAAAATCGCATAAAATTTTAATTTTATGCGATTTTTATGCGAAAAAGTATTAACTATTGTGAAATATGTTCATTTTTCATATATATATTGTGTTAAATTTGTTAACACCATTCTCGTGGATCTAGTTCATTCTATTCTCGAAAGAAGGTACTTTGTTGTTGTTGTTGAAACCCAGACCGTCCGACCTACCAGAAAGGTGTAAGGTAACTGTTTGGACGGTCGGGAAGTGCCACCCAATTTAGACCGGAACCCAGTGGGGGAGGCATCCATAGGGACCGTTTGTGTAATTGTTTTGTATTTTGACACCAAATAATTTGCTAGCAGTTATTTATATATATAAGAAATGTTCTTCTCTCTGGTTATCTGTAATGCTTGGTAATACTTTTGGAAAAGTTGGCTACTCATTTAATAAAATATTGCCAACTTGGATTACATATATGAACATTAGGTTCACTTTCTCAGGAGTTGTAAAGGTAATAGGTTAAGAAAACTTTGCAAATGATTTATCCTAACATATCAGAATTAATTGCTTTGGATTAATTGGGAAATTTTCATTCAAAGCAACCATTTGATAAATATAGCTGTGCATATTTATTCTCTTACTAGAGTCGACATCATCAAACAAGTTTTGTTTAGAAAAAAAACTTATTTTTTTTTTACAAGCAACACTATATATCTGTAACAAATTGAGAAAATCGAATAACATTTAGTGTTATTATTTCAGTCAATGAACATTAGAGACCTATTAATTTTGGGACTGAACAGACCACGGAGAAGTCCCTCTATTTTTCGAACATTTATTTTAGAAAATTGAATAAGCAATATAAAAACATAATAACATATAAAGATGTTACAAAAATAGGTATTTAATATGTGATTTTTGTTTACATGCGAATGCCATCTCATTTTTAAGATGTTAACATGTTCTCAAGATTTTATAATTGAAAAAAAATAAACTAAACTCACTATTATTAAATAAATGAATATTTTGTGCATACATGGTTTTAACCAGAAATCAATGGACACAATTTTTCACTATTTAGAAATTATCAAGAGCTGTTCTCGAGATACAAAGAAACTCATATATTTTTTTACAATTAGCCCTATATCCCTGAAACAAAAAGTAAATAGAATAAAAATTTGTGTGATTTTTTGAAGTAATAAATGTCAGTTCCTAAGCGATTATCGGAAAACCATCGGCAGCAAACTGCAGAAACATTTTCAATACTTCAAACATTCATTTTAGATCAAAAAATCTGATGTGGGCAGCACATGATTTTCCCTGCAGACTTATATCCACGTTGTCTTTATTTTAATTAAATTTAATTCACTTTTATTTCAATTTTCGTTCTCATTTGGTAACTGGACTTATTTTCAAAGGTGGTATAGAGAAAATACGAAAAAACTAAAATATCTCGAGAAAGGCTAGTCTTAGTGTAATGGGGTTGATCTTATTCTTTTCTTTGTTAAAAATTACGTATAAAACAAGCATTTAATGGATATATTTGAGAATACGTAATTTTTTATTTTAGACTTTGACGATTTTTGCAGGCCATTTTGCAAAAAAAAGCAGGTTATTTTTTTCGGAATCATGCCAAAATCTAACCAGCACCAGGGTGACCCACAAGTAACTTATCTACCGAATTTTGTGAAATTCGATCTATTAGTTTTTCAACTAGAGAGGATACAAACTTTTGCTGGCCATTTCGCGAAAAAAGGCTGGTTCTTTTATCCCGAATCGTACCCAAAACTAATCAGCGCCAGATTAGTCCACAAGTGACTTACATACTAAATTTTATGAAATTCGGTCAATTAGTTTTTTAGTTAGAGTGAATACAAAATCTGCACAGACAGACAGAGATACAGACACACACACACACAGACGTCACGCTAAAAATAGTTTTTTCGTATTCTAGAGGTCTCGAAACTTGTAGATCCGTCGAAAACTCGAGCTGCGATGTTCGGTATGATTCCAATACTTTCCCTATACATTACCATGTATTGCAGGGAAAGTAAAAACTAGTATAAAATATAATTATGTTACACTTTATTAAAAAAATCATTTTATGTGTATTTTTTAGTTTAAAAGTGAATGCAACATAACTTCCAAAACTATATTTTCAGATATTGCATGTTTTTGGTCTAAAATATTATTTATGTTTATTAGTTATGTAATCAGTAACAACAATAAGCCTACTGATTTCCAGTGAGATCTATAATTAATAACATAATATGTGCTATTGTTTATCCCACCCATTCAAAATTTGGGAATCTGCAGAATAACACAGATTTATAAAAAAATAATCGTTACTACATTGTTTTAAAGCTTTTACAGCAATATAAACAAAGGCATATTTTGAAGTTCAATTTTTGGAGGGATTCAGCTCTAACTTAAGCTCATATCAATCTCAAGGGATCCAAGTTAGAGGTGAATCCTTTATGGGCTCAGGTCTGGCCTGTGAGTTTAGGCCCAGTGTTTTTTTCAGGCATACATCTGAGAGGGGTATTTTATATTAACCTTGTTTCTATTTATGTGACAACATTAAGATTTATTTATATAAGGCAAATAGAAAATTAGCGTTTCTCTTAAGGTTCATTCGCCCCCCCCCCCCCCCGACCAAAAAATCCTGAAAGAAACTCCCTTAAATATGTCCCTGAATATAAGCAAAATTTTCAATGTATAAAAACCTGTTAACTAAAGTATTTTTGCATGTAACAGAGTGGGGCATTATTGTGAAAATTTAGTTAAGTATTCAAATTTTTCATCTGTAAAAGTTTGTTTTACTGCTGTTAAAAACTTATCATTATATTTTGAAAGAGGAAAAAATGTAACTTCTCTGAATATTATACAGAGTGCCCCAAAAAGATTGAAACGCACTTTAATTCTTTACCTGTTGGAGATAAGTGGGCAATGTAAATTGTATAATATTCTATGTACTCTGTGATATTCATTAATGGGAGGACTTTTGTAGATGTAAGTAATTTTGTTGCGATTCAGTTTTTGTTATCATTTATCTTAAACAAAACTTGATCCAGCTTTGAAAGAATCAACGAGTTGCGCATTGATTTTATTGCATAACTTTTGCACATGACAAGGGTGTGTTTGAAAAGTTACCTAAATGGTCATCTCCGTTAACAATTGTTTATCAGTTATCAGGTCACTCACCAGAGAAAGAACATCATTGTTATTCTGCACGGTTCTAGACAACACTTCAAGTAAAACACGTGTTCTGTGTATCATGTGATCACATAACATCGATTCAGAAAATCCTTGGTCATTCTGGTTATAACTGCACTGTGACAGAAACAAGTTTTCAAATGGCAGTGGTTATGAAAAGTTTTCGAACTCTCTGGTCATGACTGGTGGTCATCTATCATAATCGTAGAAACTCTTCAAATGTTTCCCATATATTATCAGTTTTAGTTAGATTTTGTCCAGTGGTATGCAATTCATAGAAGCAATGCAAGCATTGCTTACCTAGCATCAGTTTAAAAAAGAAAAACATTTTTTCCTATGATATTTCAGCAGAATTTGTGAAACGGTGATTGATGATAGATCATTGGTCACAAAGCTCAAATTAATCTTAATAATAGCAAAGATACACTTTTTTGTTGTATCTTAAAAAGTTTTCTTCAAATTTGAGAAATAAGAACTCTTAATTTGCACGAAAATGTCATTAATGCGTTTGTAAAAAAAGTAGAAAATTGGAATTATGTACAAATAGGTTTAACAGTGCAGTCCCCCCCCCCCCCATAATGCGAGGCGAAACTTTTAGACGTGTATACAATATCTTCTCATGCAGATTTAACGTTAATCCTTTGCATCCGCATTTGATATTGAAGTAATGAATTAATTACAGTGGAAAAATATGCCATTAATACCATTTTTATCTTTAAAATATCAATTATAATATTTTCACGTTTTCGTTTTGAATGATACTGGCAACCACCAGAGGCATTATAGTAACCTTTTAGAGCAATTCCTGTCATTGAGTCGCCAACAAAATCTGGGCCTACTTATGGAATTATGGTGTATTCGCGAGGGTAATTTCTACTTTTGTTCATTTGAATATTTTATTTTCGTGTTATGTATTTTATAACGGTCATTAGACATTGTCATGAAACATTTTATATAAGGCTAATTTTAAAAGGTTAAATGTTTGTTACTGGTCAATCTTTACTCATCAAATTGAGGACGAAATGTGTTAATACTTTAATTATCTTGGGTTCGTTTTATATTTGTTATTTTTATTTTGTTACTCTTCGATTAATGGTAACCGGTTTGTGTTACAATCAATATTAATTTTCGTAGCTAAATGGACATGTTTTCAGCGATGTTGTACCAAATAAGTCAGTATCGTTTTACAATGTGCTTTTTTGCTCGGAAATTATACAATGTTGAGTATGTAGAAAACCTATCATATATCATTTTTCATGTTACAGGAATGTAATATAATTTCTAAAAATATTTGTTTACTTTTTAATATTCTGAAGAATGTATTTAATTTGGTATGTAACCTCAACAAAAAGTTACTAAACCATCAGTTTTTTGGAATGAGTACAAAACATCCAGAGATGAGTAAGCTAGTTATGAAACTACTCAGAATACTTGCTTTAACTAAAATTTTCAAAACTCGACATATGGTCAGTAGCCTTGTTAGAAAAAAAAATGGGGGAGGGGGGGGGGGTAACAAAATATGTTGTTTCCCATTTCTGTAAATATCATTTCTTCTAGCTTCTCATGTGAACCCCAAATCCCTCCACACTATATCATACGGCCATAATTTGATTAGAAAAAAAAATAATATTCAAAATAATTATTTGTGTATCATGCCTAGTATTCTAATAAAGCTTGAAATTTTAAAATGCTCATAAAAAAAAATATATACTATCACATCAACTTATTTATCATACCATAAATAATTTGTATTCCATGTTAACGTTTATTTGTATGCTGTTAAAAATTATTGCTTTTTAACACTTTACTACAAAGTTGAAAAGTGTTTATGACCTTGCTCATTCATTCTGTCTGTCTGTCTGTCCGTTAGCACGATAACTACCGTAAAAATGACTTAATCAAAATGAAATTTTAGTATGTTGTTCAGACGGTCTGTAGGACCTATGGGAATATAAATGAATAATATCAACCAATTAGTTTTGGATTGAACCCGGGTTGAAAAAATGAAATACATTGAACCCTATGGGACCTAATTCTTCAAACATTTTTTAAGCGGATTTAAAATTCATAAATTGCTTCGAAAATTTTAGGTAATATTCAAATTGTTCCATAAAATATATAAAAAATTTCAGCGAAATATATTCAGTAGTTTTTTAAATAAAAATTAAAATAATAATTACACCTCTTATATGAAGCGATCACGTGACCATGAAATGAAAAAATCACTTGACCCACTTCAAAATGATATATGGCATCCATCTTGTTTCAAAATCGTGATTTTTTAAGTTCTTTTTAATTCATATTGAGTGTTGTATCCGTCCTAAAACTACTTTATTTTTGCTTAAATTCTGTGCATCTACATACTGAAACAACGCAAATACAATATATTTGAGTTTAAAAGATTATCCAAATTTGATTATTTCTACAACGAAGCCTATTTTTCACTTATGTAAAATGTAAACAGCAAAATATGTAGAATGAGTTGTATTAGAATTGCTGTATTTCTTTAACACAAAATAATTTAGCCCATGGAGTCTGCATGGCTGATATGAATGAAATATTAATTGATTTTATAAAGAGAAGGACGATTTTTTTTCGATGAAGTTTTAAGCATAGAGTTTAATTACCTATAGTTCCATGGTCTTAATTTTTAAATAAAATAAATTATTATAGTATTGTGATGAATAAATTAATGGGAGAAAGTTATGAATGAGATGCTGTTTTTATAGAGAGATCCAGGCGTGTTATTTTTCTATGACGTCATTTGAATTAATTTCAGTTGTTTTCGATGAAGTTTTCAAATATAATAAATTATCGTATTATTATGATAGTTTTAAAAATATTACCGTGGAATGTATCGCATTTTAGAGATATTTAAACCAGGCAATTTATATTTAAATGCCGTCATTTGAATGAAGTTCATTCTTTTCAATGAAGGTTTAAGTTTTCAAATATAATAAATTAATGTAGTATTGTGATAAGTTTTAAAATATTACAGAGTAATGTATTGCATTTTAGACTTTTCTAAATAAAACTGCATTGAAGTTGGAAAGTGTTTCATAATCAATGCCTTAAGCAGGATTGATCTTTCTTGTTTACATTTTTAACTTAGATTTAGAATTAGAATTCATTGAGATATTATTTTTTTCATGGGTATTTGATGTCCCATATTTATAAAAACAAAAACTTCTCAGTTTAAGAATCATGATTCACTTATAGCTCAAAGAATATATGTATTTAATTATAACAAAGTAATATACTGGTAATATTAATTATTTCTATTTTAAACTGTAGAAACATATTAATATTTTTAAATATCATGCATCCTTTAAAGTTTTGAAATATTACTTTGAAGCAAAATTATTGGTTAGGTATTCTACAATGTAGGAAACCACATATTATACATCAAATATGGAATACATTTTCTATGTGCCCAACCATGCTTACATGTGACCAATTCGATTACCAGGGGCGTTCCAGGGGCTAAGTCGCCCAAACGATTGCATAGGGCCCTAAATTTTTCACATTTCTCACCAGGCCTTTCTTGAGTATCGTTTTGTTATTTAATTCTTCTTAATCCAACGTTTACATTAATAAATCTTTGGATAACCAATTTATCAGATAATCAATTTTTGGATTAGTGACGGTTTACTGCATTTATTGTTCTGATGGGGCTAGAGCCAGCTGTGAATATACCACAAGATCATTGAAACATTAAATTTGTAAGAAATTTATTTTGTTATTCTACAAGATGGCTGACTAAGGAGGTTTCTCTGTCACATTCAAAATGAATCGAGGAAGGAAATGTATAACATATCTTTTAAAATAATTAAGTATGGGAATCTATTAAAAATTTTAACTTATAATCCAAAAATTTCAGTCACTTGAAATTTAATCGGTCAGTTTAAAATATTAACTGACTCACCCTTTCTCAATCCACACACTTGATGAAACACCATCATATATGTATTTTTGTAAAAATTACTAAAATGTAAAAATAAAAATCTGATGTGGGCACCACATGACTTTCCTTATATAATGTAATGAATTTACTACTTTTACAGTAAAAAAAAATAGGTTTTTCTTATAGTAGATACTAATATTCTTTCCAAGATATTGAATTTTCGACAATTAGTCGTCATTTTCATTGATTTGGCGTCATTTTTATCCATTTGGCGAGATTTTCATTAATTTGGCAACATTTCAAAAAAGTCGCCAAGTTGGCGACATTCCGCCAAATTCGTCGCCAAAATCTCGCCAAGCGTTATGCACTAAGAAAAACGTTATTCTTACAGCAAATAAATGACTATTGGCGTTCAAATACAAAAGTATTATTCAAAGTATATTTTTTCATGAATGGAACGAGCTAGATCCACGAGAATGATGTCACTCAATTTATCGCATGGTATTACATATGAAAAGTGAACATGTTTCTCAATAGGAATTTTTTTTTTTTTTATGTGACTTTTTCATAATTTTTTTGAAAAATGTACAATATCTCGAGAACGGTTCATGTCATCGTTCTAAAATGTATGCCAATCGTTTTCTAATGAAAAATTACATAAGAAATGTCTATTTGCGTAACTTTATTAGCGGTTTTGATTTTTTGACGATTTTTTCAAAATTTCATTCGAAAATTTAGGGGGGGTTTTGAACATTCGATTACGTATAAAAACAATAGGCTTCCAGTGTTTACGGATTGTGATTTTTGTACCAAATTTGGTTCGAATCGGTCTATTAGTTCGTCAGTTATCGTCTCCACAGACTCACTGACACACACACACACACACATACTTTCACACACACACACACACACACACAGACATCACTCCAAAAATGTTTGATTCGTGATCAGGGATGCTTGAAACGTGCTCTCCCGTCGAAAACTCGAATTCGAATTTTCGACCCCGTCACAATACTTTTCTTTTACATTATGTATATAAGGAAAGTAATAAAAGTGAAAATAACTAAAATAAATATAAATGCATTAAATTTCCCATTAATAGTTTTAAAAAATCAGTTTTATATTATATACATATCTTTGTGTAAAATTTAAGGAACCAAAATTCAATTAACAAAAAAATTAAAAATTAAGGAAAGATAAAAATCCAACTTACATATATATTTAATGACGTTACAAGTCTTTGGAAACTATATATTTCTTTAACCAGTCTCATAAACAAACAAGAAAATGTACATTTTCCGTTTTTAAACTTGATTTAAATTTAGTGAGTACTGAGCCACTAAATACTCACTCTACTGGTGTTGAAGTAGCGGTTAAATATAGCATTCATTTTGCTAGTTGAGCAAAGGTCAACACCAAAGTGCTATACAGTTCCCATCAAGCGACAGAGTTATCATCCAAAATTCAGCCAATTTGTTATGTATATGTTAAGTTCAATTTGAAAAGAGTATGAATTTTCAGCAAAAAAATTACAGCGCACAAAACAGAAACACAACTTGTTATGCTTTTTAACACTTTACAACAAAGTTGAAAAGTGTTTATGACTTTGTTCATTTTGTCTGTCTGTCTGTCTGTCCGTTAGCACGATAACTGCCGTAAAAATGACTTAATCAAAGTGAAATGTTAGTATGTTGTTCAGACGGTCTGTAGGACCTATGGGAATATAAATGAATAATATCACCCAGTTAGTTTTGGATTGAACCCGGGTTGAAAAAATGAAATACATTGAGCCCTACGGGATCTAATTTTTCAAGCATTTTTTAAGCGAATTTAAAATTCACAAATTGCTTTGAAAATTTTAGGCAATATTCAAATTGTTCCATAAAATGTATAAAAAAAAAATTCAGCGAAATATATTCAGTAGTTTTTTAAATAAAAATTAAAATAATAATTACACATCTTATATGAAACAATCACGTGACCATGATATGAAATGATCACATGACCCACTTTAAAATGATATGTGGCATCCATCTTGTCTCAAAATCGGGATTTTTAAAGTTTTTTTTAATTCATATTGAGTGTTGTATCCGTCCTAAACTACTTTATTTTTGCCTAAATTCTGTGCATCTACATACTGAAACAACGCAATGACAATATATTTGAGTTTAAATTCTCATTCAAATTTGATTATTTCTACAACGAAGCCTATTTTTCACCTATGTAAAATGTAAACAGAAAAATATGTAGAATGAGTTGTATTAGAATTACTTTATTTCTTTAACACAAAATCATTTAGTCCATGGAGTCTGCTTAGCTGATATGAATGCAATATTCATTGATTTTACAAAGAGAAGGACGATTTTTTTCGATGAAGTTTTACGCGTAGAGTTTAATTACTTGTAGCTCCATGGTCTTAATTTTTAAATAAAATAAATTATTATAGTATTGTGATGAACGACATGAATGGGAATTTATTTATGAATGAAATGCTGCTTTAAAGAGAGAGCCAGGCGTGTTATTTTTTCTATGCCGTCATTTGAATGAATTTCAGTTGTTTTCGATGAAGTTTTCAAATATAATAAATTATTGTAGTATTATGATAATTCTAAAATTATTACCGTGGAATGTATCACATTTTAGAGATGTTTAAACCAGGCAATTTATATTTCAATGCCGTCATTTGAATGAAGTTCAATTTTTTCGATGAAGGTTTATGTTTTCAAATATAATAAATTAATGTATTATTGTGATAAGTTTTAAAATATTACCGAGGAATGTATTGCATTTTAGACATGTTTAAATAAAATTGCATTGAAGTTGGAAACGACGAGATGGACGATTTTTTTTAGATGAAGTTTTAAACATAGAGTTTAATTACTTGTAGTTCCATGGTCTTAAGTTTTTAAATAAAATAAATTATTTTAGTATTGTGATGAATGAAATGAATGGGAAAATGTTATGAATGAAATGCTGCTTTTATAGAGAGAGCCAGGCGTGTTATTTTTTTATTACGTCATTTGAGTGAATATCAGTTGTTTTTGATGGAGTTTTCAAATATAATAAGTGATTGTAGTATTATGATGATTTTAAAAATATTACTGAGGAATGTATCGCATTTTAGAGATGTTTAAACCAAGCAATTTATATTTCAATGCCGTCATTTGAAAGAAGTTCATTTTTTTCGATGAAGGTTTAAGTTTTCAAATATAATAAATCAATGTAGTATTGCGATAAGTTTTAAAATATTACCGAGGAATGTATTGCATTTTAGACATGTTTAAATAAAATCGCATTGAAGTTGGAAAGGTGTTTCATAATCAATGCCTTAAGCATGATTGAGCTTTCTTGTTTGCTTATCACTTTGCATCTTCTGGGTGGAACTGAGAAGAGCATCCATTTATTAGCAGGGATTTGTGCAACTATCCACTAGGGTCAGTAGCTCAGCGAGCTGTTCCATACAGTACAGGTGACGATGGGATAAACTGCAAGATCCAATAAGAGAAGAATTCCCAAACGTTCTAAAGGTCAGAACCTGCGCACTCATGGATACTGATCTAGTCAAGAGTCACATCTTACCCATTATGAATGAGGTAGCGCTAAGGTATCGAATCAAGAAGTCTTACAGAGAGCAGAATTAGGCCAGAACAGAAGAACAGGATGCTCGCAAAAACAAAAAAACGGGAAAAGAACCAACAATAAGACATGTAATTGTTAAGTACAATAGTAATTACTCTATAATCGTAGTCGTTCATGGCAACAATAGTTACAAAATGCTCTATTTTTAAGAATCAACAAAGGCATATTATATCCCACATTGTCCCAAGTGCACTAAATGTCGCTGTAGTCTAGATTTGAATATATTTTTAGTGTTTTCAGTGCTTCAATAATGCAGACCTCAGCCATCTTTGTGACGTTTCTGCCAGTGACAAGAGAAGGTGGATATCGACTCGACCAACTAAACCTTTACGCACACTGAAGTGAGTTTTTTACTTCAAAATTGCATCTATATAATAAAAGGCAATGTCTGTGTGTGTGTGTGTCTTATACACTATACGTTTCGCGACCGCGCGTCGGAGAGTTACGAAATTTGGCAATCGGAGACCCTGGGGGGTGAGAAGGGGACACGTGAAAACCGATTTTCAAAATTCTAATTATTTTTTTATTTATTTAATGTTTTATGCGATTTCGACCTTTTTTTGCCCTTTTTTCTCCACGATCCAGACGTCGTAGAAAAAAACAACTCACACCATCGGAAAGAGCAGACAATTGCGAGTAAAAATATATCAATTTCAAATCTCCATTTCGATTTCTAATATTTTTTAAAGATTTTAAAACAAAAGTCACTTTTGGCTCAAAAAAACGATTTTTGGTTTTTAAATTCTCGCATAGTAAAAAGTACTCATAATTTCGACTAATAATTTACATTTTTAGAAAGCTGAAATATCTGGCATTCTTACAAGTCTAATCTGGTCCAGAAATAATGAAAATTGCCTTCAGGATCGCAATTTTAAAGACGTCATGATTTTATATTTCTCGGCGTTCCGCTCGGCGTACCGCTTCGTTTCTCCCCCGCTGAAGCAGGGAAGGTGGTGGGTGGGGACGTCAAGGTGGAGGTGACGTCACGGTTCTGAATAGAGCGCCTTTGCTCTATATAAATTATTATATTTATATTTTAAATGATGGGACTATCTGGATTTTTTAAATGTATATTTTAACTTTTGGATATTTTAATTTTATGGATATTTTAAATGATGGAACAATGAAACAATGGAATGAGGATGATGGAATTAAGCATATGGTCATTTTAAATTGCAAATTAGCGCGCGGGAAGTTAGCGGTAGGCCCGGGTTCGATTCCCGCCACTGCCAAAACTGCCGCCGTGTTTACGTGGAATACGATCACGTTAAATATGTGGATCCGTAAGTCCTTCCGAGAGGTTGGTGGTAGGGGAAGGAGGATACGGCCCCTGTGGATGCCTCCCCCACTGGGTTCCCGTCTAAATTGGGTGAATATGTAGAAAGTTATGGAGATTGTCGTGGAGGGCGCGGCAGCCCAGTGGTTAGCGCGCGGGAATTGCACTCAGTAGGCCCGGGTTCGATTCCCGCCACTGCCAAAACTTACGCCACGTTCACGCAGAGTACGATCACGTTAAACATGTGGGTTCGTGAGTCCTTCCGAGAGGTTGGTGGTAGGGGAAGGAGGGTACGGTCTAAATTGGGTGAATAAAAAGAAAGTTATGGAGATTGTCGCGGAGGGCGAAGTAGCCCAGTGGTTAGCGCGCGGGAATTGCACGCGGTAGGCCCGGGTTCGATTTCCGCCGCTGACACGGAGTCCGATCACGTTAAACATATGGGTCCGTATGTTTTTCCGAGAGGTTGGTGGTAGGGGAAGGAGGGTACGTTCCCTGTGGATGCCTCCCCCACTGGGTTCCGGTCTAAATTGGGTGGCACATCCTGGCCGTCCAACCAGTTACCAGGCCCGGGTTCGATTCCCAAAATTGCCGCCGTGTTTACGCGGAGTACGAGCACGTTAAACATGTGGGTCCGTGAGTCCTTCCGAGAAGTTGGTGGTAGGGGAAGGAGGGTACGGTCTAAATTGGATGAATAAAAAGAAAGTTATGGAGATTGTCGCGTAGGGCAAAGTAGCCCAATGGTTAGCGCGCCGAAATTGCACTCGGTAGGCCCGGGTTCGATTCCCAAAATTGCCGCCGTGTTTACGCGGAGTACGATCACGTTAAACATGTGGGTCTGTAAGTCCTTCCGAGAGGTTGGTGGTAGGGGAAGAAGGGTACGGTCCCTGTGGATGCTTCTCCCACTTGGTTCCGGTCTAAATTGGGTGAATAAAAAGAAAGTTATGAAGAATATCGCGGAGGGTGAAGTACCCCAGTGGTTAGTGCGCGGGATTTGCACTTGGTAGGCCCGGGTTCGATTCCCAAAATTGCCGAATAAAAATAAAGTTATGGAGATTGTCGCGGATGGCACGGTAGCCCAGTGGTTAGCGCGCGGGAATTTCACTCGGTAGGCCCGTGTTCGATTCCCGCCATTGCCAAAACTGCAGCCGTGTTCACGCGGAGTACGATCACGTTAAACGTGTGGGACTGCAAGTCCTTCCGAGAGGTTTGTGGTAGGGGAAGGAGGGTACGGTCTCTTTGGATGCCTCCCCCATTGGGTTCCGGTCTAAATTGTGTGGCACTTCCTGGCCTTCCAAGCAGTTACCTTACACCTTTCTGGTAGGTCGCGCCAACGAGTTTGCCACGGTCAGAATTTTCAAGGGTAGCGAACAGGCTGGTCGCCAAAGGCGGCGAGTCTTAAATAATAAAAGGCAATGTCTGTGTGTCTGTGTGTCTTATACACTATACGTTTCGCGACCGCGCGTCGGAGAGCTACGAAATTTGGCAATCGGAGACCCGGGGGGGAGGGAAGGGGACACGTGAAAACCGATTTTTAAAATTTTAATTATTTTTTTTGTTATTTAATGTTTTATGCGATTTCGACCGTTTTTTGCCATTTTTGCCCTTTTTTTCCCACGATCCGGACATCGTAGGAAAAAACAAATCACACCATCGGAAAGAGCTGACAATTGCGAGTAAAAATATATCAATTTCAAATCTGAATTTCGATTTCTAATATTTTTTAAAGATTTTAAAACAAAAGTCACTTTTTGCTCAAGAAAAGTATTTTTGGTTTTTAAATTCTCGCATAGTAAAAAGAACTCATAATTTCGACTAATAATTTACATTTTTAGAAAGGTCAAACATCTGGCATTCTTACAAGTCCAATCTGGTCAGGAAATATTCCGTATTGCCCACAGGATCGGGATTTTAAAAGTTTCCGAATTTCAATTTCTCGGCGTTCCGCTTGGCGTGCAGCTTCTTAACCGGGATTTCTCCCCCGCAGAAGGAGGGAAGGTGGTGGGTGGGGACGTCAAGGTGGAGGTGACGTCACGGTTCTGAATAGAGCTCCTTTACTCCATATAAATTATTATATTTATATTTTAAATGATGGAACGATATGGATTTTTTAAATGTATATTTTAAATGGATATTTTAATTTTATGGATATTTTAAATGATGGAACAATGAAACAATGGAATGAGGATGATGGAATTAAGCATATGGTCATTTTAAATTGCAAATTAGCGCGCGGGAAGTTAGCGGTAGGCTCGGTTTCGATTCCCGCCACTGCCAAAACTGCCGCCGTGTTTACGTGGAATACGATCACGTTAAATATGTGGGTCCGTAAGTCCTTCCGAGAGGTTGGTGGTAGGGGAAGGAGGATACGGCCCCTGTGGATGCCTCCCCACTGGGTTCCCGTCTAAATTGGGTGAATATATAGAAAGTTATGGAGATTGTCACGGAGGGCGCGACAGCCCAGTGGTTAGCGCGCGGGAATTGCACTCAGTAGGCCCGGGTTCGATTCCCGCCACTGCCAAAACTTACGCCACGTTCACGCAGAGTACGATCACGTTAAACATGTGGGTTCGTGAGTCCTTCCGAGAGGTTGGTGGTAGGGGAAGGAGGGTACGGTCTAAATTGGGTGAATAAAAAGAAAGTTATAGAGATTGTCGCGGAGGGCGAAGTAGCCCAGTGGTTAGCGCGCGGGAATTGCACGCGGTAGGCCCGGGTTCGATTTCCGCCGCTGACACGGAGTCCGATCACGTTAAACATATGGGTCCGTATGTTTTTCCGAGAGGTTGGTGGTAGGGGAAGGAGGGTACGTTCCCTGTGGATGCCTCCCCCACTGGGTTCCGGTCTAAATTGGGTGGCACATCCTGGCCGTCCAACCAGTTACCTTACACCTTTCTGGTAGGTCGCGCCAACGAGTTTGCCACGGTTGGAATTTGCCACGATCAGCATTTTCAAGGGTTGCGAACAGGCTGGTCGCCAAAGGCGGCTAGTAAAAAATATAATAACTCCCCAACTAAATTGAAATAAGAGACAAGAAAGGTCAATCATGCATAAAGCATTGATTATGAAACACTTTCCAACTGCAATGCAATTGTATTTAAACATCTTTAAAATGCGATACATTCAGCGGTAATATTTTTAAAATTATCACAATACTACTATAATATATATTATATTTGAAAACTTAGAACTTTTCATCGAAAAAAAATCAACTTTATTTAAATGACGTCATTGAAATATAAATCGCCCGACTCTCTATGTAAAAGCAGTAACTATTTCATTCATGCACTTTTATTCTATTCCTTTCATTCATCACAATATTACAATAATAAATTTTACTTAAGAACTCGAAACCATGGAGGTAAAAGTAATTTAACTCTATGTTTAAAACTTCATCGAAAAAGTCTGCTATAAAATAGTCTGCTTCTCTATGTAAAATCAATGAATGTTTCATTCATATCAGATATATTGCAGACTCCAGAGCTAAATAATTTTGCGTTAAGGAAATTCAGCAATTCTCATATAACTCATTTCACAGCTTGATGTGTTTACATTCTCCATAAGTAAAAATTAGGCTTCGTTGAAGAAATAATCAAAGTCTGATGATCATTTGAAGTCAAATATATTGTAATTACGTTGTTTCAGAATATAGACACACAGAAATTAAGCAAAAATAAAGCGGTTTTAGGACGGATGCAACACTAAATATAAATTAAAAAGAACTTTAAAAATCACGATTTTGACACAAGATGGATGCCATATTTTATTTTGAAGTGGATCACGTGATCTCTTCATATAATATGGGTGTAATTATTATTTTCATTTTTATTTAAAAAACTACCGAATATATTTTGCTGAAATTTTTTCATGTGTTTTATGGGATAATTTGAGCATTTCCTAAAACTTTCGAAGCAATTTGTGAATTTTAAATTAGCTTAAAAAATGTTTGGAAAATTAGGTCCCATAAGGTTCAATGCATTTCATTTTTTCAACCCGGATTCAATCCTAAACAAATTGGGTGATATTATTCATTTATATTCCCATATGTCCCACAGACCGTCTGAACAACATACTAAAATTTTATTTTGATAAAGTCTCTTTTAAGGCAGTTATTGTGCGAACAGACAGACAAACAGACAGAATGACCAAAGTCATAAACACTTTCCAACTATGTTGTAAAGTGTTAAAAATTCTCTATGCTAAAATTGAACTATGTAGATACATACAAAATTTCAAATATGCAGTTACATACTTGCAGAAATTCGTGATTTTGCTATGACCTTAGTTTGTTCAAGACGCGAACTCGCATCTCAGATATTTTTTTTTACTTTGACAATAAATATCTCTTAAAGTAAAGTCTAAATCTAAAAATGATTTATTTCAGCGTCGCCCCCTAATATTTCTCTACAGAAGTACCAAATTATCTATATTTGTATGCTATAGTTTTCGCGGTACCAAGATAGAGAAACGTGAAATTTGTCAAACAGTGGGGGCGGCGTTTGCTATTTTTTTAATAAAGAAATTTTCAAATTATTTTTAGTGGGTGCAAATTGTACTTCCGACAAGGTTTGAACTTGTATGAAAAAAAATTACAACAAAAACTATCATATTCCTTCTTTGTCCTTTTGAATACTTATTAGGACGAGAAGTAGATGAAGCATGTAAGATACTCAAATTTCGCATTCTCTTGAATTCTGAAAATTCCCAGCAATATTTTAAACTTTTTTACGAAACACGCATTTGACTATATCATTACCAAAATATAAAGTTTAAAGTGAAAACGACGACGGAAGTCCCAAAATAGATTTTTTAAGATGCAGAAAATTTCAACCTTTAGAAAGGGTAGAAATTAGGGCAAATGCGGATAAAAAACTCAGTATATTTGGAATTTTATGGGCATAATTTGGTCCTAGCTGGAAGACTACATATTTAAAATACCAGAATTCTTTTTAAAATAAATGCAATGAAATGAATAATTTGGGCTTAAAATGAGTGCTTGCATCAAGGTTCTTTAATATAAGGTTGGGTTCTTTAATATAAAGTTCAGCCCGGCAACCAATCAAAAAGTTGTCAGTTTGATGTAATGGGAATTAAGTTTCGCCATTCGTGATGTCACGATCTAGAGTAAACTTTGAGAGGAGTTGATAAAACACAAAATGTTTTCGCATAATTTTGAATATAAAACTTTTTTCGACATATTTTCCATCAAAAGTTTTATTTTTGGCATGCACATAGTCGAATATATATCATTACACTTTGTGTCAAAGAGAGATTAACTCGGAGAGTTATAGAACTCAGGGCTAAAAAACCAACGGCTCCTTCCTGATGAGCAACAATAACAGCGAAACCCCCCCCCCAAAATTCCTTCTTAATGAGCAACAATAACAGCGAAAAAACCAACAACTCCTTCTTAATGAGCAACAATAACGGCGAAAAAGAAAAGAACTAACGGCTCCTTTTTAATGAGCAGCAATAACTGAAAAGAAAACCCGGTTTCTTCCTAATGAGCAGCAATAACAGCTAAATAACCCAACAGCTCTTTCCAAATGAGCAACAATAGCAGCGAAAAAGAACTAACTGCTCCTTTCTAATGAGCAAGAATAACAGAAAAGAAAACCCGGCTTCCTCCTAATGAGCAACAATAAGAGCGAAATAACCCAACAGCTCTTTTCTAATGAGCAACAATAGCAGCAAAAAAGAACTAACGGCTCCTTTCTAATGAGCAACAATAACAGAAAAGAAAACCCGGCTTCTTCCTAATGAGCAACAATAACAGCGAAATAACCCAACAGCTCTTTCCTAATGAGCAACAATAGCAGCGAAAAAGAACTAACTGCTCCTTTCTAATGAGCAACAATAACAGAAAAGAAAACCCGGCTTCTTCCTAATGAGCAACAATAACAGCGAAATAACCCAACAGCTCTTTCCCAATGAGCAACAGTAGCAGCGAAAAAGAACTAACTGCTCTTTTCTAATGAGCAACAATAACAGAAAATAAAACCCGGCTTCTTCCTAATGAGCAACAATAATAGCGAAATAACCCAACAGCTCTTTTCTAATGAGCAACAATAGCAGCGAAAATGAACTAACGGCTTCTTCCTAATGAGCAACAATAACAGCGAGCGAAAAAAAAAAACAATGACTTCTTCATAATGAGCAACAATAACAACGATACTTAATAAGTGGTGATACAACTATGTGACTGAGGTTTCTCTCTTTGTATAACGTCCATTTTATGGCAAAATTAATATTTATCATCTTGAAGCCTCTGTTAACAACGCGAAAGACCTACACTACCAAATGACTTATTTGAGAACTAAAATTTGGAGCTACGCTTTCTCTAAACTGAAAAGGGTGGACACCTGGACAAGCGGCTGCAACACTTAACTCCGTAACTGATACACTGATAAGACATGAACGCAGCATAGGGCGCGGTAGCCCGGTGGTTTGCGCGCTGGATTTGCACGCTACCACAACTGCCGCTGTGTTCATGCGGAGTACGATTATGTTAAACATGTGGGTCCGTAAGTCATTCCGAGAGGTTGGTGGTAGGGGAAGGAGGGTACGATCCCTGTGGATGCCTCCCCCACTGGGTTCTGGTCTAAATTGGGTGGCACTTCCCGGCCGTCCAAACGGTTACCTTATACTTTTCTGGTAGGTCGGACGGTCTGGGTCTCAACAACAACAACAACAACTGATAGACATGAACGCCCATAGAAGAAAGGAAGGGGGACACTTTCCCTCCGGGACCTTCAAGGTCACAAAGGTAGGTATCAAGATAATAAATGTTGTAAATCTTATTCTTGAGTTTGCCTCCCCCCCCTTCCCTGGAAAATGGTCTATGGGAGCCCATGCTAAAGGGGGAATTTAGCTTCAGATTTCGAATTAGTGCATTTGCTCAGATATTATTCACAAGTTGCGTTTGTGTATTTTTTTACTGTGTGATTTATGTATGACAAAGTTTACTTCGAAATTTTTACATAAAAAACATCCCCCTCTCTTATTAGTATTAAGACATCAAACGATTGCTTAATTTTCTTTCATCCCAAACAAACATTATGAAATTTTTGAAAGAGAAGCAAGACAACTCTGCTTACTTTACTGCATTGCATACATCGGTGGTTTGGAGATTTAGGGAATTCCACTTATGTATTTTGTACAAGCATTTTGTAAATTCTATATTCAAACTTACCATTATCTGGATTTCCTAAAAGTCGTATATAAAGCTGCTTTTAGAAAAATATATTCTTTTTAAAACTTAATATAGTAGTTATGTAGGAAAAGGTAAAAAAAAATAATAAAATACTATAAAGTTTATCGGCGTGCCGCGGTTTGAAGATCACTAGTCTAGAGGAATAATAAAATACCAATATGTGACTATATAGCTACAAAGTTGCTATCTAGTGGAAGTATAGAAAGCAACTGAGCACAATATATTCAATGTTGAAACGACTTTCAACAAAAAATAACGGATGAAGTTGATAAAAAGTTCCGTACTTTATTGTATAAATCAGCCGAGAAACTGATTACATGAAGTACTTCTGAACTGAGCGTATTTTCTGATTCAGGTTTTCTGCGAATTGCTACTCGAGAGGTCTTGTAGTCATTTCCCACTGACCTCTAAATGGCGATCTCAATACTTGAGAGTGCCTATGGGAATTTAAAATTTTTTCACTTAGCTAGTTGTTCCCCTTGTCTCTGAAGGTTTATGTACACACCACTCGTAACAGGGCGCGGTAGCGCAGTGGTTAATTGCACTCAGTAGGCCCGGGTTCGATTCCCTCCGCTACCATAACTGCCGCCGTGTTTACGTGGAGTACGATCTTGTTAAACATGTGGGTCCTTAAGGCCTTCTGGGAGGTTGGTGGTAGGGGAAGGGGGGTACGGTCCCTGTGGATGCCTCTCCCACTAGGTTCAGGTGTAAATTGGGTGGCTCTTTCCGGCAGTCCAAACAGTTACCTTACACCTTTCTGGTAATACCTCATTAACGGTTAATTTTAAATTTAAAACTACCTCGTCAATTTTTATAGATGTTCTGCTCCCTTCTGGTAAATTTTTATCTATTGGAAGTCTTTATTTCCCTCCCCATGCTGATATTTCAACATTACTTTCTGAACTATCCCCCTATGACTTTTATAATTCTGATACCCTTCTCCTGGGGGACTTCAATGCCAGAGCAAGGATGTGGGGTTATAGTTTTACCGACCAAAGGGGTCTAGATCTCATCGATTTCTGCTTGAATAATAATCTACTGTTATGTTATGATCCTAGTTGTGGTCCAACATTCGTTTCCCATACCGGTGTAGGTTATCCTGATTTAACTTTATTAAATTTCTCCCTTTATGACTCTCTTCAGTGCTGGGAAGTCCTCTCGAGTGATTCACACAGTGATCATAAATTTATCCAAATAACTTTAAATGTAGCTCCCCTTTTAAAAGATTCCTTTTTTCTTAAAACTAAATACGGGATTGGCAAATTTATTTATAACTTTAAATCTCACCTTAAATTTTTACTTTCTCTTCTAGACAAAATAACTGATATTCCCTCTCTTGACAACTATTTAAAAACCTTTATTGATCTAACTCAAAATTGTGCCCTCTCTTTCATTAGAAAGAAAAAATCAAAAATTTCAAATTTCTCCTGGTGGAACAAAGACTTGTCCAAATTTCGTAATTTTGTTACCGCCCTCTCTAAAAGAATCAAATCACTCGAGGGGGAATTCTGCCCCCCCAGATGAAATTTCAGCGGCTAAACTACTATTTAAACGTAACAGGGCGAAGTATAAGCAACTAATTAAAAAATCTCGTTTGGATTCCTGGAAAAAGTATTGTTCCAGCTGTAATCAAAATTTTGGCTCACATTTCAAATTTTCATTTCAAAAATATGAAAAATTCAAAAATTTAAATCTTCACTTTCCTGACTCCCCCTCTCTCAATCATAATAACAAACTTAAACGTCTTTTGGATCACCATTTTAAAGAAGATTCAGACTTTCTCGGATTCCCTTCTCTTTCCGTGCCAGATGCTGGCTTGGGAACTGTTTCTGATGTAGAGCTCCTCTTGGTCTTTAACAATTTAAAAATGGGTAAAGCTCCAGGACTTGATTTCCTTGACTTTGCCATTTGGAAACAACTTTTTAAAAATTTCCCCTCACTCATTTCAAAGTCTATTAACTTATGTTTTAAATTTTGTCATTCCCCCTCCTGCCTCAAAAATGCAAATATTTTATTTTTTAATAAACCGGGTAAAAACCCTTCCCTTTGTTCCTCCTTTCGGCCTATTTCCCTCCTCCCAACTTTTGGAAAAATACTTGAAAAATTTTTTATACATAAACTCAACTTCTGGTTGTCGACTGAGGGGACTCTGCATCCCCTTCAGTTCGGATTTAGAGAACTCACCTGTTGTGAAGATGCTGCTCACAGGCTGATTGAATCTATAACAGCACACAAATCAAAAAATTTTGTTTCGTTAACCACCGTGGACATCTGCGGGGCTTTTGATAGCCTTAACTGGAGTATCTTACCTCAAACTTTATCAAACATAAACCTACCGCCAACATTTCAATCTTTTATATATTCCTACTTAAGCAACAGACAAATTTCTTTTACCGATAATTCTATTACACTTAATAAAACAATATCTATGGGTGCTCCACAGGGTTCGGTTATCTCCCCTACCCTGTGGAGCATTTATTTTAATGACATCCTCTAACTTAATAATAACCTTTTTCATATCCAAGCCTTCGCAGATGATCTTGCGGTGGTTACTTACGGTGTCAATCTGATGACCCTTCGTAACAATACAAATAACCTGCCAAATCTTGTTTCCTCCTCCCTTTCAAATCTTAAACTTACGATCTCTCCTGATAAATGTAGAGCCATAATCTTTAACAAAAACAGATCTAAAATTCGTAATAGGCCCTCTTTTAAAATTTTGAACTATAAAATTCCTACCTCCCGTTCTCTTATCTTCCTAGGAATAACAATAGATGATAATCTCAAATGGAGTACACATATATTTAACCTAAAGGAGAAATGTTATAAGATCGCCAACACCTTTGGGCGGGTGTCTGGCAATAATTTGGGGGTAGACAAATCCTTTTTAAAAATCTGGTACCTATCGGTAATCGAAAAGTCTTTAATTTATGGTGCGGGAATCTGGGGTCAAGCATTGACGGGGGATCAGGTCAAAAAACTTCTCTCCCTTCAAAGGATTTTTCTTTTAATAATTTCTTCTGGTTTTCGGACCACTTCTAACATTTCTCTTTACTCCATTACTGGTATTCCCCCTATCCATATAGTAATTAATACCAACAATATAAAATATGCTTTTTGGAAACATCGTTTAAATCTCTTCTCTAATTTGCCCGTCCCGGACCCTTCCCTTTTCGACTCAAACTGCCCGGTTTCTACTATCCCTCCTTCTAATCGTATTGCTAATCTTGTCCCCCTCCCTCCCTCCTCTTTTTCTAAATTCAATGTTTATACAGATGGCTCTTCCATTGATGGAAACACTGGTTTTGCTGTCTGTATATTCAATCATGATACGCTTCAAGAAACATTCACTTTTAAACTAGCTAAAGGGAACACAGTTTTTCAGGCAGAAATTGCCGCCATTAATTTTGCTATTAATTGGGCCTCAACTAATAATACTAAAATTAATATTTTCACAGATAGTTTTTCTTCTCTTTCGGCTCTAAATTCCACTAAAAATAAATCCTCTTATCTTTCAAAAATTAAACTTAATGCTTTAGCAAACAAAAATCTTATTAATATTCGTTGGGTTAAGGCCCACTCTGATATCTCGGGAAATGAGACTGCGGATAAGTACGCCAAACTTGCTACCTCCTCGGGTTCTCCCTTTTCCCTTCCCTTCCCGTTTTCCCTCCTTAAAAATTTTGTAAACAAAATATTTCTCATCATTGGCAAATCTTTCTTAACTCTTATATTTCCCCCCGGACTCACGATCCGGCCCGGATTTCTTCCTTCCTCCCTCTGGTCAATCCCTCCCTCCAAATTACTAACAAATATTTAATATATTTTTTAACTGGGCATGGCCCATTTCTAGATTATCTCCATTATTTTAAACATAAATCCACCTCTTGTTGCATCTGCGGTTCTTTCGGCGATGCCGACCATTTTGTTTTTTCTTGTCCCCATACAAAAAATTTTCATCTTACAAAACCCTCCCCTGCCAATTGCGCAGCCTGGTTCTCGAGAGTCAGTTCAAATAAATCTTCTATAGATAAAATTAAAAACTGTGTTCTCATTGCTAGAGACATCTCTAATCAAATTTCCTGATCAGCTTGTGAGCCTCTCCCTTTTCCCCCTTTTGGTCGGTGGTCCCCTGTTGTCCTTTTCCCTGGAGGTGTTACCCTCTCTTTGTATGGTTGCCTTGTTTTGTCTGTGTTTTGTTTTTGTCTTTGTTTTGTCTGTGTTTTGCTGTGTTTTGATTGTGCCCCGTTTGTTGCTGTTTGTCTTGGTTTAGTTTTTGTTTTTGTCTTCGTTGTTGTTTTTGTCTTCGTTGTTGTTTTTGTTGCATTATTTCTCATTGTGCACCAGTTGAAGTAACAATTGTTCAAGAATTATTGTAATCCGTTTTAATGTGTCTTTCACTGTTTAAACTTTATATTGTTTCAAAATGTGAAACATATTATGTAAACTCTCCTGTAAATTTTTGATTCTCAAAATAAACGCTGCTGGACCGTCGGACGAAAGCCATGGAAGTTGGGAGTTGGTTTCGGCTAACTCCTTCCCGGCCGTCCAAATGGATGCTCAAGTCCTTGTTGACGAGCCGGACGGCCTGGGTTTTCAACACCTTTCTGGTAGGTCGGACGGTCTGGGTCTCAACAACAACAACACCGCTCGTAACGGCAAACATGTTATGTGCAAATGTATAGTAGATGTCAGTGACATTTCCCGACACAATGCATATTGGAAAATTTTCATTTATATACACTACTCGACACAGAAAGTGCAACACCATGAAAGAGCGAATAGAATGTGATGATAAAATACATATAGACAGAGACGCCGGCCGCTCACTTTGCTGCTTTTCTCCTCGGGTGAGTCGGGCTGCCTGGGCCTTTTAAATAGAGAGAGACGGCATATATAAATAAGTGATGTTAATTCTAGAAGGATAATGCAATACAGTAATGGCATAGACAGGGTGATCAGTAGGCAGTAGGACCACCTCTTGCGACGATAAAAGCAGAAATCCTCAGTGAGCGTGCGTATATTTTTCTGAAGGACAGATGGCCATATGCCTTCAACCATCCTCCACAGGTCGTCTTTTGTTTGAGGAGGGGGCAATGCAGTCAAACGACGGTCAATCAAGTCCCATACATTCTCGATGGATGAAAGATCCGGAGACAGCAGAGGCCAAGGAGGTAGCTGAGGTCTGTCCAAGGTTTGTCTGCTGATTGTTGTTGTGTGCGGTCCCTCGTTATTTTGGTTTAAAACAGCATTTTGCAACCGCTGAAGGTAGGACAGTGCAATCGGCTGCAGCACATGATCCACATATCGTGGTGCCGTCATTGTGCCTCTGATACGAACCAGAGGTGACCGGCTATTGAAGTCGATAGCACCCCAAAACATGATGCCGCGTTGTCGAGCAGTATGGCGTTCAACAGTCGCAGCAGAATTGGATCTGTTTCCACGTCGCCTCCAGTAGACTCTCACACGGCGAATGCCATTCGACAAACAGAACCGAGACTCGTCGCTGTAGACTACCATTACCCGGTTCCATTCACTCGGCCAAGAGGCTCGGGCCCGACACCATTGCAATCTCTCACGTCGGTGTCTTGGTGTCAATGGTCGTCTTCGTGAAGGACGGTTTGAGTGTAAGCCGCTTTCTGCCAATCGTCGAGAAACTGTTTTGATATTGGAATATCCAATGTACCCTGAAAATGCACCCACCGCATGCCTTCGAATGAGTCGATAAACGCGTGCTGACCTACGTCTGGATGGATCTGTACTACTGCGACAATTCATATGCCCTTCTCCAAACAATCTTTTCCAAATCCTTTACGCAGTGGATGCATCTACGCTTGTTTCAGCTGCAATAAGCCGGTACGACCACCCCGTCGTACGTAGGCCTAAAAGGAATTCTCTCGCATAATTGTCTAAATCACGAAACGGACTTCGACGTGGTCGACCAGGCATCTCTTCAACAACACGTGTCTTCTGAAACTAAAAACAGCTCGGAAAACGGGTTTTCGTAGGCGACAGACAGTAACAACTGTTGGCTCATCTGTCGATTTCATCCCTTTTATCCCGCGCTCTAATCACCTTACTTATTTGCATTTTAGATCGTTTGCACACATCGGCCAGCTACGTTTGTGTCTTGCAATTTGCATACTTATATGGCCAAAGCTTCATGGTGTTGAATTTTCCGTGTCGGGAATTGTATATGCGAATCTTTAGCTTAGATTAGGATCCACGTTTTCTTACGTACAATCCCACATTGAGTACGGAATAAAAGACACCCAATAAGACATAACAAGATTGGCAATAAAATTACTTTTAATTACATTGCTCTGAAAAAAAAAAGGTTAACTGCAACATTTAGCAAACATGTTCTTTTTTTTTTCTTCTTCCAACATAGTTATATCTCTTACTTAAGTAGTCCTCGTGACTGGCTACTCCAACTTACATAAAATGCAAAATGAAAAAAGAGCTTTGTATACTTTGAAAATCCATCGAGTTGCTTCATCCCGAACATTACTTCCAAAGAACTGAAAACAAACTTCACATTCGATGTCTACAATTTGTAGAATTTGTTTTGGCGCCATTTTGGCTAACTGTAGGAGAGCTGCACATTGTATAAGGCGGGGAAACACATTTTATTGGCCTCTGAAGTTCATAGTAAAAATCGCCAAGTATATTTCCTTTCATAGTCCAGGACACCAGAGAAACGTCAGTAGTTTGAGTCCAGACAAAATGTATCTTCTTTTTGAAGATGTTATGCTAATATATAGTTCTGAATAATGGTTTCATATTGTATAAAAAATTAATCCCACACAATTCACTACTATAATAGCAGCGTCAATTGAAAGTAAAGAAATTGGTGCAAATTCTATGAAAGTAAGGCCGCTTGCCCACATTTCGAAACAATTTATTTCTGAAATACGTGTTTATTTCTGGAATTTATTTCTGGAATAAGATTTTTTTCTTCAAAACAATTGCATCGAATATATGCATGGGAGTCTGCGCCAGACAAATGTTTTATATTCGATGAGCAAATTTACTGTTTTGCTTCAATGTTTTACCCTGTGTACACCATTCTCATTTAAAATACATGTAAAAATTCTCATAAAAAAAATGTTCTATTGTAATTTTGTTTCGACCTGTGAACACGCGGCCTAATAGAAACGCAGCCAGTATTGGTTCCATTCAAGTCAGCTATGACTTATTGACAAAAGACGTACTGTGTTAAGGGGTTCCACATCACAATAATCATTCCAAACTTACAAATAGTAAATAAGTAAACATCTTTTCTATAAATACGAAGTCTCTTGTATGCAAATGATAAAAAAAGTGCAAAAATCATCAGTTATGTGAGCATTGCAAAGATCATAGTTTCTTAATACTATCTACACAATGACTCAGCCGTGAATGATTCTTTTACGATAGATGATTATTTATAATCATTAACAAACTTATAATAAATATTTGTGCATTCACAGATTTTGAAGTATTATTTATAACATGAACAAGATAAGACATATACAACAATAAAATATTAGGTTTATACAAGCTGCCAAAAAGGTTTACATGTTACGTATATACACAGCGCAAGGCTAACCTGAGTATAACGTGGAAGCTTCAAGTGCCGTTTTACATAGTTTTGCGTAAATCAACTAGATGGTTTCCATAGTAACAGAATAAGACTTTGAATATCAAGTTAGAATATACAGTTTTTTTTATTGAAATAGGACGAAACGAGTAAAATTTCTAATTTTGATTAATTTGAACTAAAGCATCGGTTTTATTCAGTGAATTTTCAGCTTTTAGTTAATTTAGTTTTTAATGGTAGTGTTATTCATAGCAAATTATTAATAGTGTTTAATGTATGAAAATATTTCTCCGCAGAAGCACACAGATTGTTCTAAACCTCTCTATTATCAAGTTAGCTTTGCGCGGAGTATAGTCAGGCACTCCAATAATAAAACACACACAATACATATATGCATTTATATTAGGTTATTATAATAAATGCATTTAAAGAACAAAATATATATCCGTTTCATTACGAACGAACGTTACACAGCTCTTAATTATTTTGAAAAAAAAAATGTAAAAAAGAAAAGAAAAATCAGGGATTCCTAACTGTCTGACAACAGTTTTTAAATTCGCTACAAAATTTTGTAATGTTCAAATATCCCCATTAGAACGTCACCGTCTAGACCCGTACTCAATTAATTACATCAGAAAATTTTATTCTCTAAGGGTGACGTTGTAATGAGGTTTTACTGCGCTTAAATGGTGGACAGTTTTTAATATCGCCCCCAAATTTTGTTATGTTCAAATATCCCCATTAGAACGTCACCGTTTAGACCCGTATTCAGTTTACTACTTCAGCAAATTTTAGTCTCAGAGGGTGATGTTGTAATGAGGCTTTACTGCGCTTAAATTGTGGACAGTTTTTAAATTCGCCCCCAAATTTTGTAATGTTCAAATATCCCCATTAGAACGTCACCGTTTAGACCCGTATTCAGTTTACTACTTCAGCAAATTTTAGTCTCAGAGGGTGATGTTGTAATGAGGCTTTACTGCGCTTAAATTGTGGACAGTTTTTAAATTCGCCCCAAAATTTTGTAATGTTCAAATATCCCCGCATTAGAACGTCACCGTTTAGACCCGTATTCAGTTTACTACTTCAGCAAATTTTAGTCTCAGAGGGTGATGTTGTAATGAGGCATTACTGCGCTTAAATTGTGGACAGTTTTTAAATTCGCCCCAAAATTTTGTAATGTTCAAATATCCCCATTAGAACGTCACCGTTTAGACCCGTATTCAGTTTACTACTTCAGCAAATTTTAGTCACAGAGGGTGATGTTGTAATGAGGCTTTACTGCGCTTAAATTGTGGACAGATTTTAAATTCGCCCCAAAATTTTGTAATGTTCAAATATCCCCATTAGAACGTCACCGTTTAGACCCGTATTCAGTTTACTACTTCAGCAAATTTTAGTCTCAGAGGGTGATGTTGTAACGAGGCTTTACTGCGCTTAAATTGTGGACAGTTTTTAAATTCGCCCCAAAATTTTGTAATGTTCAAATATCCCCATTAGAACGTCACCGTTTAGACCCGTATTCAGTTTACTACTTCAGCAAATTTTAGTCTCAGAGGGTGATGTTGTAATGAGGCTTTACTGCGCTTAAATTGTGGACAGATTTTAAATTCGCCCCAAAATTTTGTAATGTTCAAATATCCCCATTAGAACGTCACCGTTTAGACCCGTATTCAGTTTACTACTTCAGCAAATTTTAGTCTCAGAGGGTGATGTTGTAATGAGGCTTTACTGCGCTTAAATTGTGGACAGTTTTTAAATTCGCCCCAAAATTTTGTAATGTTCAAATATCCCCATTAGAACGTCACCGTTTAGACCCGTATTCAGTTTACTACTTCAGCAAATTTTAGTCTCAGAGGGTGATGTTGTAATGAGGCTTTACTGCACTTAAATTGTGGACAGTTTTTAAATTCGCCCCCAAATTTTGCAATGTTCAAATATCCCCATTAGAACGTCACCGTTTAGACCCGTATTCAGTTTACTACTTCAGCAAATTTTAGTCTCAGAGGGTGATGTTTTAATGAGGCTTTACTGCGCTTAAATTGTGGACAGTTTTTAAATTCGCCCCAAAATTTTGTAATGTTCAAATATCCCCATTAGAACGTCACCGTTTAGACCCGTATTCAGTTCACTACTTCAGCAAATTTTAGTCTCAGAGGGTGATGTTGTAATGAGGCTTTACTGCGCTTAAATTGTGGACAGATTTTAAATTCGCCCCAAAATTTTGTAATGTTCAAATATCCCCATTAGAACGTCACCGTTTAGACCCGTATTCAGTTTACTACTTCAGCAAATTTTAGTCTCAGAGGGTGATGTTGTAATGAGGCTTTACTGCGCTTAAATTGTGGACAGTTTTTAAATTCGCCCCAAAATTTTGTAATGTTCAAATATCCCCATTAGAACGTCACCGTTTAGACCCGTATTCAGTTTACTACTTCAGCAAATTTTAGTCTCGGAGGGTGATGTTGTAATGAGGCTTTACTGCGCTTAAATTGTGGACAGTTTTTAAATTCGCCCCAAAATTTTGTAATGTTCAAATATCCCCATTAGAACGTCACCGTTTAGACCCATATTCAGTTTACTACTTCAGCAAATTTTAGTCTCAGAGGGTGATGTTGTAATGAGGCTTTACTGCGCTTAAATTGTGGACAGTTTTTAAATTCGCCCCAAAATTTTGTAATGTTCAAATATCCCCATTAGAATGTCACCGTTTAGACCCGTATTCAGTTTACTACTTCAGCAAATTTTAGTCTCAAAGGGTGATGTTGTAATGAGGTTTTACTGCGCTTAAATTGTGGACAGTTTTTAAATTCGCCCCAAAATTTTGTAATGTTCAAATATCCCCATTAGAACGTCACCGTTTAGACCCGTATTCAGTTTACTACTTCAGCAAATTTTAGTCTCAGAGGGTGATGTTTTAATGAGGCTTTACTGCGCTTAAATTGTGGACAGTTTTTAAATTCGCCCCAAAATTTTGTAATGTTCAAATATCCCCATTAGAACGTCACCGTTTAGACCCGTATTCAGTTTACTACTTCAGCAAATTTTAGTCTCAGAGGGTGATGTTGTAATGAGGCTTTACTGCGCTTAAATTGTGGACAGTTTTTAAATTCGCCCCAAAATTTTGTAATGTTCAAATATCCCCATTAGAACGTCACCGTTTAGACCCGTATTCAGTTTACTACTTCAGCAAATTTTAGTCTCAGAGGGTGATGTTGTAATGAGGCTTTACTGCACTTAAATTGTGGACAGTTTTTAAATTCGCCCCCAAATTTTGCAATGTTCAAATATCCCCATTAGAACGTCACCGTTTAGACTAAGGCTCCTCTATATACGAGCTGACTTATCAAGCATATTGAAGCCCACCATAGCTGGAAGCGCAATCCATTAGCATTATCTTTATTCGTGTTCTCACTTTAGGAAGTATAATTGAAATAATTATAGGTGGTTGTTTTGCACCGAATTACTCTAATAATTCTAGAAAGGGTTTTAGACTATTTCGCTTTCCTAGAAACGAAGAAAGAAGAAAACAATGGTTAGCAAATAATTGGATACCCGGTACTGGAGCATACTTGTGCGAGCTAAATTCTACAATATTTTAATTGAAACTTCTTTTTTTATATAAAGTATTTATTTCAAACACTTATTTTATAATCTCTGTAACTGTAGTATGGAACCCTATGGGCTTCAATATGCTTGATAAGTCAGCCTGTAGTAGAGGAGCTCTAGTTTAGACCCGTATTCAGTTTACTACTTCAGAAAATTTTAGTGTCAGAGAGTGATGTTGTAATGAGGCTTTACTGCGCTTAAATTGTGGACAGTTTTTAAATTCGCCCCCAAATTTTGTAATGTTCAAATATCCCCATTAGAACGTCACCGTTTAGACTAAGGCTCCTCTATATACGAGCTGACTTATCAAGCATATTGAAGCCCACCATAGCTGGAAGCGCAATCCATTAGCATTATCTTTATTCGTGTTCTCACTTTAGGAAGTATAATTGAAATAATTATGGGTGGTTGTTTTGCCCGAATTACTCTGATAATTCTAGAAAGGGTTTTAGGCTATTTCGCTTTCCTAGAAACGAAGAAAGAAGAAAACAATGGCTAATAAATAATTGGATACCCGATAGTGGAGCATACTTGTGCGAACTAAGTTCTACAATATTCTAATTGAAACGTCTTTTTTCATATAAAGTATTTATTTTAAACACATGTTTTATAATTTCTGTAACTGTAGTATGGAACCCTATGGGCTTCAATATGCTTGATAAGTCAGCCTGTAGTAGAGGAGCTCTAGTTTAGACCCGTATTCAGTTTACTACTTCAGAAAATTTTAGTCTCAGAGGGTGATGTTGTAATGAGGCTTTACTGCGCTTAAATGGTGGACAGTTTTTAAATTCGCCCCAAAATTTTGTAATGTTCAAATATCCCCATTAGAACGTCACAGTTTAGACCCGTATTCTGTTTACTACTTCAGAAAATTTTAGTCTCAGAGAGTGATGTTGTAATGAGGTTTTACTGCGCTTAAATGGTGGACAGTTGGGATACCCAACCGGTGCTTCAACAGTGTTTAAATCCAATATTCGCCTGAAGAAGAGTAGCCGCGGGAAAATTCGCTTAATTCTAAATTCATATTGTTTGAAATGAAATACTAAAATGTAATGAAATATTCTTATTGTTTATGTACTCATATCTCCTAAGCATATTAAAGCAAAGCATGCATGATGTCATGCGCTATTATATATTAAACATGAAATGCATGTTACTGTCTTGGTTCTCTTCAATAAACACCAAATTTATAGCCTGCAATGCACACGCAAAGGGTATATATGTATTAATTTTGTATACAAATTATAAATTTCAACTTTCGTCATGGAAATTTTATTTTGATGAAGATAGCAAATTGATTTCATTTAAAATGCAGTGAATTCTTTTGGAACTGTAATGTATCGATGAAATACGTTACAAAATAATTTTCATGGTATCATCTATGTTTCAATAAATTTAAAAACAGTTTTTACTTTCCTTATATACATAATGTATAAGGAAAGTATTGTGACAGGGTCGAAAATTCGAATTCGAGTTTTCGACGGGAGAGCACGTTTCAAGCATCCCTGATCACGAATCAAACATTTTTGAAGTGATCTCTGTGTGTGTGTGTGTGAAAGTATGTGTGTGTGTGTGTGTGTGTGTGAAAGTATGTATGTGTGTGTGTGTGTGTGTGTGTGTCAGTGAGTCTGTGGAGACGATAACTGACGAACGAATGAACCGATTCGAACGAAATTTGGTACAAAAATCACAATCCATAAACACTGGAAGCCTATTGTTTTTATACGCAATCGAATGTTCAACCCCCCCCCCCTAAATTTCTGAGTGAAATTTTGAAAAAATCGTCAAAAAATCAAAACCAGGAATAAAGTTACGCAAATAGACATTTCTTATGTAATTTTTCATTAGAAAACGATTGACATAAATTTTAGAACGCTAACATGAACCGTTCTTGAGATATTGCACTTTTTTTAAAAAAATTATCAAAAAGTTATATAAAATAAAAAAAAATATTTCCTATTGAGAAACATGTTCACTTTTCATATGTAATACCATGCGATAAATTTAGTGACATCATTCTCGTGGATTTAGCTCGTTCCATTCATGAAAAAAGATACTTTGAGTAATACTTTAGTATTTGAACTGCAATAGTCATTTATCTGCCATAAGAATAACTTATTTCTCCATCCATAACGCTTGGCGAGATTTTGGCGACGAATTTGACGGAATGTCGCCAACTTGGCGACATTTTAAATTGTTGCCAAATTAACAAAACTCTCGCCAAATTGATAAAAATGCCGCTAAATCAATGAAAATGACGACTAATTGAAGAAAATTCAATATCTTGGAACGATTATAAGTATCTACTATAAAAATAACATTTTTTTGACTGTAAAAGGAGTAAATTCATTGCATTATATAAGGAAAGTCATGTGTTGCCCACATCAGATTTTTTTGTTATGCTAAGAAATAGGGGATGTAGTATGTATGTTGTCATAGAACATATTGAATTAAAGGTGCTACATAATTTCATAATATCAAATTACTTAAATGATATAGGAAGTTTACATAACATAAGTGCACATCTGTAATTGTGATATTTGCGTTGCCGAATAATAATTGTGTTGCCGAATATAAATTCCCAACTTATAAGTTATAGTTACAAGAACTTGATGGAATTACATTTTAATAACAGTTAAGTGCACCAAGAAAATATTAAACTCCCTACCGTAAAATGTAATGGACTGAGAGTACCTGCTCTTGTTAATAGAATTGAAAAAAAAATAATGTGGCTAAATGCATAATTGGTTACAGATTAACAAATTTAGATAGTATGTAAAAACATTTACACAAATTGGAATATTCTCACAACGTTATTTGTAAATCATTAGCCATTTTGCTGTTATTGATTAAAATAAGCACGCTCAATGTCATGGACCCCGCTTGATTTTTCATGAGATATAACGATTTTTGTTGAAAAACAGAAATTTTAATACCTCCAGAATGGTTAATTTTTATATAATGGTGTCTATACACTTCTGAGTAAAAGAACTTTCAATGTTTCCAAGGATCATTTTAGTGCCATATAGAAGAGAGTAATAGCTTTTAAATACAAATACCAATTAAAATTGCTATTTCTGTAATTCTTTTAACATAATTCTTTTATGTTCTTTCGATTTTCGGAAACGAAATGTTCTAAAAATGGCGGACCTTCCTTTGGTCCAAGATTCCTAAAAACAATAGAACCACGACGTTGAATGATTGAAACAATCGTATTAAATTTCATTCGAATTACTTAATTTGTACCACCCAAGATAGCATATTCAGAGCTGCACTTGTTAAGAAACAAGCAAACCAAGAGAGGATTCAGAGTCTGCCTGAAATAGCTAACTTGAAATATAGAACTTACACACGAGTTGCAGTGTCCGTATATGTAACAGAAATGTTCCTACAAGATGAGGCAAGTCCTAACAACACAAGTCTTAATATTTGAGAAAATTTCCAAAAGTGTTAGAAATGGACTCAAATGGAACAAATATAAAGAAAAAGTATAAAATTTCAGGGCACTCTGCCAGACCATAGAAAAACAGTTACTGAGCAATCCATTAACTAAATAACTATAACCTTTTTGAATATGAAGGGCATTAAGCAAGTCAAGATCATACATCGATGTATATTTTTGTATAATCCTGTCGGAAGAAAACGATCGTTAAAATTTCAACGATTCAGAATAATTGAAGATTTATTAGATTTCTATTTCTGAAACTGTTTTCATTTTCCACGGATATAAAATTTTAGAAAACGTTTCAATTGGTTAATATATGAAAGTCCACAATGGCAAGAAAATTTTACTTACTCCAAGATTTATTTCTTTTTGTAGGTAGCTGGTGTTGCAAGAATGATACGCTTGCTAAACTTCCTAAACAAAAGTTTACAGTTCATAAAATAATATCAACACATATTGGAAGAGCGTATTGGGAGTCCTTTTACTACAGATCGAAACAATTGAATGTGCATATTCAAAACTCTTCTTCTCAATTACATTCTGCAAGAAAGCGTCTGCCAATGACCGTAGTGGAAGTTTTGCGCATCATTATTTGAGCATGTGCCTACTTTTAATTAAGAAAATTTATCAAGAATACTGGTCTTAAAATTTGTTTAATTTAAAATTTCTATTCTTTTCATTTAGCATCTGTGTTTGCTCTATAACATGTGAAAGATGTATTAAAAATGTTCACAAAAATGTTATATTGTATTTCATAATGCGCCGTCTATGATCAAGATGTGCTTTAGTATTGCAATATTGAGAGTTTTATTGAACGTCATCCCCAATGGGTACTCTGAGCCTCTATTTTACTGAAGTTACGTGTTTCATTTGGAATATCAGGATTATTTCTGATGATTTCTTACTCAGTGTTGTTCTATTAATCTGCTTTTATGAACATGCTCTTTTTTTCCCACTTCTAGTAAATACGGTCCGGGGGGATTTGGTGAAAGCCGAGTTCCTTTATAGTGTATAGGATTTCCTTGCACCATCCGTCTGTAACACCCATGTTTTTAATATCTCCAGAACGCGGACCACGGTCAATATATATATCTTTTTTTATAATAATTTCCAATAACAAAACGTAATTGTTTTATGATTCGCTACAAAACCACACTTGTTCCAAGAATAGCGAAACATGTTATATTTTGAATCAATTATACTATATTAATAATTTTTACAAAGCTATGGAGATTTTCACAGATATTGAATATCATTGACTTGGCGACATTTTATAAAATTCGCTAAGCTGGAGATATTAAGCCAACTTTGTCGCCAATTTTGATAAACAGACAGAAATAAGCGCTTTACTTATATAGTATTTTTCATATAGGCGTCTTAGAAGAGGCTATGATTATTTAGGAGGAGTTATTATTGCATACACATCTTACTGACAACCCGGCCACACAAATAGCTACTGTAAGCCTTCGGGTCAGTCGTGTGGTCTGGGTCTTTCGCACCTTACTGATAAGAATAAGTTAACACCGGGATTCAGATCCAAATACAGCGGCGAACATGAGTTAAACCTTATTCGGGACCTTTTGACATAATTTCTTTTTTTTTTTGACCTAACAAATTATAGGATAAATGTGCTATCATTATTTCCAGTAGTTCAGTAATGTTATTAAAATGTTAGCATTAAAATGTCCTCGATATTTTAATTCAGAATATTTCATATTATTATTATGCTACTGTTCTTTCATTGTTTGGTTTAATCTTATCCATATATCGTAAATATAATGCAGTTCCCCTTGAAATTTCTCACTATGAAAAACCTCCAATCTTGGCAGTATTGGGATGTCTGTTCCTTGACTAATGAATCTGTTTCCTTTTCTCCATTTCCTGGATTAATTATTATTATTACCTTTATTCGTGTTAAAGTTTTAGATGTGTTAAAGTGTGAACAATCTCTTTTTTAATAGATAACATTTTAAAAATAAAAATGTATAATTTTCATGTAACAAAAACAATGTTTACACTCAGACATTTAATCTCTAGCGTCCAAGTTTACAGTTTACATCTATCTCATTAGCTTCGTAGTAAATCTGTAGCTGCTATAATGAAACTCCGAAAGCTTAACGACTATATAAAGTTTGATCCATAAATGTCTAGGAAACTCTTAAAAGCATTTTTTTTTAAATTTAATATTTCCTATTTAAGTTTATACATATGTTCGTGATAAAACAAGTGTGAAACTTTAAAAAAATTAATTTATGTTTGCAGCAGTTAATGAAAGTTTTCGATGCAAAGCGGGAAAGTGACTTTTGTAATATTACAAAATAGAAAAAAAATCCATTTATTAGTGTAGGAGATATCACCCTTCGGTGCTATCCTATTGTCCAGAAGTTTTCTATTTTTCAAGTATATAGAGATAATTTAATATTCTGAACGATTTAATAAAACTCCAGAAAACATGCAAGGCTATTTCTTTTTCAGTGTTATTTCCCCTCCTATTAATGCATGCATACATGTGCATACACATACATGCATACATATAAATATAACATGCACAGCTTTTTGAATTACAATTGAACTCGAATATCTTATAAAAATACACAAACAAAATTTGTCCAATGATACAGTTCTTAGAACTATATCACATGTGTTCAGGATCACTTGCCACGACGCAGACCTTTGGGTATCTAATCTATGTAACAAAATCTATTTTCATTCAAATTATGTGTTAAACAAAATAACTGCTAGTCATCTCTTTTCAGCTATTGCTGCACTATGAAAGCATTACGGATCTTTTATTTGGTTCTGCTGCGAAAAATTTAGCAACTAGTAAAAAGAAAGTAGAAAACCAGCTTAGAAAACACTCTTTGATGCAATTAAGCATCCGCGAAAAGATTCTGAAGCAAGTTGCTAAATAAGCTCTGTAAGATCCTTTAAAGTCATTATATGAACAATTCTAAAACGTTTTATGGAAAACATCATTTCACAACTTTAAATTATCCATTTAATGAACATGCTTTGCTTAAAGTCTTTTTGATCAAAACTGTGCAGTGGAAATTCTTGTGAGCCTTGGAACTTCTTTGAAAGAAAAAACAACAACACATGCTTCAGACTTTTTCACAGAAGAGTATAACACTCTATTGTGAAGCCTATTTTCCATCAATTGTTATGGAGCAGACGATTCAGCAGTTGGAGGCTCTCAATACAAAGTAATGCGCATACAAGTTGAGAGTTTAAAACGTGATTGTGCAGTCGATTTCAAATAATTTAGTGTATATTTCATTTAGGATCGGACAATCGCCACTTCCTGTCATATCTGATTATATTCACCAAACAGTTTATAATGACTAATAAAATATATCCATAAAGATTATAATAAACCATTAAAATAGATCTTCTTGAAATTGGAAAATTATTTGGAGTTCATGATAATTATAGGAAAGTTCATGATTTAACTTCTATGCAAATATTCCTCATAAAGATTGGTAGTTTATGAAAAATTAAATGAAATCTATTACAATAAATTAATTTAACGGTATCTATAAATATGGTTTTTGTCATCTCAATAAGAGATAAAGACCCAAGTTGAAAGATGGGATCAGAAATAGTATAAAAATCAGATCTTTTAAAATTCCTAACCATATAAGTATTCTCCAATTTTTATTCATATAATGCAGATAAAATTTTATGGATAGATTGATGACTAACAAAGAGGTACTAACGGATTGTTCATATGGCTTGTGTACGAGATGTCATGAATAAAATATTTGTCCTAATTATATTCAATTCTCAACACTAGTTTTGATTACCAACAGTAATTAATCAGCAGCGAATTGCTCTAATCGAGAACTTTTATAGAATATTAATAAAAAAAGTATTTTTAATTAAAAGAATTGAAGTTGTATTATTGAATGCCATTTGATTGCTAATCATGCCAGAAAAATGAAATTAGATTTTCTGAATTTCACATGTATGGACTTAATTTCTTATTTGTTTTCTGAAAAAAAAAATCAGCAACAAATCGATTTCCTACAACCAACTGCACAAACACTTTTCTCAGGATGCTATAAACTTGCTGTCCAGGATAAGAAAGATATCCCTGGAAAATCATATTAAGATAATCTGTGAACACCACACTTTCGATGTTTATGCCTGAGCAGGTTTGTTGTTGTCCACCACGTCTGATCTTGATGGTTTTGGTGTGACAGCAGTATCTTCGCATTTGGTGGTCGCGGAAGATCCTTGCTCAGTCTTTGTGGCTTTACTCTTCACGCAGACGTAGACAGGACGATAGAGAACGACGGTCTCACCCTCTTCTACACATCCCAGAGTTCCATCGTACACTTGACCCAGGAGGAATTCGGGCCCAATATACATACCACCTTCCACGTGATCACAGCACATCTCTGAAAAAGAAGAAAAAAAGATTCACATTATTTCAATTATGCAGCAAAGCAGTCCACATGATCTATTTCCAGGTTTTGCAAGTGTATGGCCACCAATAAGACTCAGTTTTAGAGAGCTATCGCCATTTTCATCCCTCATATAGTGACATCAACGATCTTAAAACTGTTAAGCAATACTATATAGAATCTGGGTCATCTACGTATTTATAAAAAAAATCTGTATAAATAACCAGCTTTTTCTTGTTATACTAGGGGACTCTGTCTACTGCTTACTATGCTCTCCAACCCCCTGTAATTTTTAATTTTATTCACGTGTCGGGGGCCTTCGGGTGCTCTTTTATGCCGTCTGTTACGCTACCTTAACACGCCATTGGGAGACACAATAATGTCTCTTCTGTTATATATTTCCGTATCATCTAAGTCACATTTCTTTCAAGATTTTACTCTACCCCGCGCTCTAAGATGCTTAACATCAAAAAGCCATTATATTATGCAGGGAAAGTTATGTGCTGATCACATCATTTTTTATTGCAATTTCAGTTGTTTTTAAGTGAATGTCGTGTTTAAGTTATTTCGTACATTTTGAACTGTTAAGTGATTTAGAGATCTTGATTTCGTAAAGCATTTGGACCCACAATGGTAGAAATATAATTAAAAATGTGCTTAAGATAAAATTATTTTTTTATTCATCTGAGGTACTCCAGGGATCTGCCGCTATTACTTATTCTGTTCGTTAATGATTTACCTAACAATCTGATAAACTTTGATTGTTCATTGTTTGTAGATGACTTGAATATGTTTAACCAAATAAGTATAACCTATAGTGATTGTATTGTTTTTCAGTCTGATCTGGATCATTTATCTTCATGGTGATTTAAATTCCAGCATGTGTTCTGTTCTGAGCTTTTCTTTCAAATTAAATATTACTTTTTATGATTATACACTGGATGTTAATTTACTAAAGCTTTACCAAAATATTTTCGACTTGGGTCTAAATAAAATTTTGACTCTTGGTTAACTTTTAAGGACTCGTACATGGCGTTGTTTAGAAATCTGGGGATTCTGATTACAGAAAGCAAACTTCTATCGCTCTTTCTTTAACCTAAACATAAATTTTAGCTGTAGGAAAAATTATTCAGGATATAATTTTATTGCATAATATTGCAATATTAAGGAAATTTTGGGCTGTATTGATATAAATGCTACTATTTTTGAAGCTAACAAGTTAATTATAAAAGAAATATTATTTAAAATCATTGCGATAGATTAAAACAGTTGGATATTAAATTAAAACATATTCATGAAATTATAAGTTTGGATATTATGAATTCTGAGTGCATATCAAGTGAAAATAAGTAGTTAGTTGAAATGATTACAAAAAGATTGCCCAAACTTAAACAGCGTGATTTAAGGTCTAGGTGTGATGTTGTGAGAGATTAAGGGAGGGTGTTGAAGGTAATCGCACAAACTTTATTATTAACCGTGAACTTTATTATTAACGGTTATTATTAACTGTAACCGTTTTAGTAATTAAGTTTGTATTTTGTAACCTGGTTGTAGTAACTTCAGTTGATTGTAGTGACTTCAGTTGATGTTTTGCTGCTAGTTTTGATTTTAGAATATATTAGTTGTTCTTTGCTTGAGCATATTGTTCTGAAACCAATAAAGTGCGAGTTATAAAGTTTTATTGGACTCTGGAATCCTCTTATTTTATTCCTAACAGTGTCACATTTTTGTGAACCACTATAGAGACTGTCAAATTCAGTCGTACTTTGCTGCCAATCTTCAAGACTGAGTTCAGGTCTCACAAGGCTGCTATAGTTCACAGTCAGATTTTGTGAGTATAAATTGCCGAGTTTTGTAAGAAGTATAACAAAAAGAGAAAGATAAAAATGAAAATTGAAGATGAAAAAAGAAAAAAAAAATTCAAAGTCAATGTATTGTTATTACAGTTTGCTTAAAATATTCTCCAAAAGGAAATCCTGGAATGAAATTGCTCTCCTAGAAACATATCTTCTTATGAAATCGAAGTAGTATAATACTCTGATAAAAGTTAGCCCTATGGATGTTTCTAAGATGGGGTACTATTGAGAATGTCTGTCTTACTTACCGTACTCTATCTTCGGTTGTTGATTTGAATTAGGGATTCTAAAAGGACAGGTTGCTATGGTGATGGGAAAATTCATGTGCAGGTCATCTCCAGATTTCTCCATTTCTACCCATATCTGGAAGAGAGTGAGAGAGAGAAAATTAAAGTACTGGAGAGTAGTGATGGGTAAGCTTACATTTTATCGATACGTATCAATTAGTGATGTATCGATACTGTTTCAAGATCGCTCTTCATCGTATCGATATGTATCGTTTAATGTTTTTATCACTACTGTTTTAATATCGCTCTTCATTGTACCAATAAGCATCGGTTTGGGATGTGTAAATACTTCTTCAAAATCGCCTCTCATTGCACCGACACGTATCGGTTAGTGATGTATCTATATTGCTTAAATATCGGTCTTCATTATGCCGATACATATCGGTTTGTGATGTATAGATACCGTTTCAAATTAGCTCCTCATTGTACAGGTATTTATTAGTTAGTGATGCATTAATACTGTTTCAAATTCACTTCTTATTATACCGATACGTATCGGTTAGTGATGTATCTGTACTGTTTAAATGTTGCTCCCCATTATACCGATAGGTATCGTTTAATGATTTATCGATAATGTTTTAATATAGCTCCTCATTTTACAGATACTGTAGGACATTAACTTAAGTAATATGTATATTGATTTAAATAATTAAATTTTCTGAATTTTGCGCTTTACAATAAGGTGGAATGTATGCAAAGTTTAAATGTGAAACTAATTTATAATTTTCATTTTAGCAGACAATAGGTAGATTATATACGTATAAAAGAAAATTATAACTCAATTCGCGAATATAATGACCACAATATGATTATATTAATGAGACTTATATGAGTACAGTAGAATTCCACTTGATTAAAAGCGACTATACTAGATCTTAATAAACATAATTAACAAAATCTTGAAATGCATAATAAATATATACTCTTTTGAAAAAATTTCACAAAATCTCTGAACTGGCTTCGAGTACAATATAACTACATTGAGCCAAACTATTTTGAAAGCATGTTTTTATATATGCAGTAATTTTAAGACCTTCAAATGATTTTGAATAGGCTATAGCTTTCTAAAAGCTCTTTTTAGCCAGAAAAATAATTTGCTGAGTTTTCATATCATTATTATAAAATCTTTACTTATAAATATTCTAAAATTAAAATAAAATATCTGTGAAAAGTGAATAGGATCCCAAATCGAGGAAAATTGTTGATATGATACGTATCAAAATTAGTAAATCGATACACAGTAAGTATCGTATACAAGTATATCTATACGAAGTATCAATGTATCGCAAAGTTATGTATATCAGTATTACAATCATTACTAGAGGGAAGTGCGTTTTTTTTCAAATACTTGTCGTGAGTGCACATCAATCTTACAGAAATACTATAATATTGAATTGATTGACATAAAATAAGTCTATAGAGCAGTGATATTAACCTTTTTAACACTTTACAACAAAGTTGAAAAGTGTTTATAACTTTGTTCATTCCGTCTGTCTGTCTGTCCGTTAGCACAATAACTGCCGTAAAAATGACTTAATCAAAATGAAATTTTAATATGTTGTTCAGACGGTCGGTGGGACCTATGGGAATATAAATGAATAATATCACCCAATTAGTTTTGGATTGAACCTGGGTTGAAAAAATGAAATACACTGAACCCTATGGGACCTAATTTTTCAAACATTTTTTAAACGGATTTAAAATTCACAAATTGCTTCCAAAATTTTAGGTAATATTCAAATTATCCCATAAAATATATAAAAAAATTTCAGCAAAATATATTCAGTAGTTTTTAAAATAAAAATTAAAATAATAATTACACCTCTTATATGAAGCGATCACGTGATCATTATATGAAGAGATCACGTGACCCATTTCAAAATGAAATATGGCATCCATCTTGTCTCAAAATCGTAATATTTAAAGTTCCTTTTAATTCATATTGAGTGTTGTATCCGTCCTAAAACCGCTTTATTTTTGCTTAAATTCTGTGCATCTACATACTGAAACAACGCAATGGCAATATATTTGAGCTTAAATGATCATCCAAATTTGATTATTTCTACAACGAAGCCTATTTTTCACTTATGTAAAATGTAAACAGTAAAATATGTAGAATGAGTTGTATAAGAATTGCTACATCTCTTTAACGCAAAATTATTTAGCTCATGGAGTCTGCATAGCTGATATGAATGAAATATTTATTGATTTTACAGAGAGAAGAAATATTTTTTTCGATGAAGTTTTAAGCATAGAGTTTAATTACTTGTAATTCCATGGTCTTAAGTTTTTAAATAAAATAAATTATTACAGTATTGTGATGAATGAAATGAATGGGAAAATGTTTATGAATGAAATGCTGTTTTTATCGAGAGAGTGTCACATTTTGATGGCGTCATTTGAATAAATTTCAGTCGTTTTTGATGAAGTTTTCAAATATAATAAATTTTTGTAGTATTATGATAATGTTAAAAACATTACCGAGGAGTCAGGCGATTTATATTTAATTGAAGTCATTTGAATGAAGTTCATTTTTTTCGATGAACTTTTAAGTTTTGAAATATATTAAATTAATGTAGTATTGTGATAATTTTTAAAATATTACCGAGGAATGTATCGCATTTTAGAGATGTTTAAATGAAATTGCATGGAAGTTGGAAAGTGTTTCATAATCAATGCTTTATGCATGATTGATGTTTCTTGTTTAATTTTTTTTTTGAAGTAACACTTGAAATGATGGTGATAAAATGAAGAAGTTAAGACTCCATGGATGAAATGCTTGAAAATACCATGATGTTTTGAGAATTATATCTAGGTGTCGCTAGTGTTGGTAAAGAGCCCTTCATTTCCTTTTGATACAACTGATGGATATAGTATTGAATATATGCATTTTTGATTATTTTTAAATTAAGATTACCTAATTATCAATATAATTAATCAGTATTTTTTACAGTTGTAGGACAGGGTTCAGAATGTAGGGAGATAAAAATGAATTGTAAGGTAAAATAATTATGAATACGTAGGAATATTCCTTATTGTTTCAATTCTAATTTGCATTGAGCTATTATTTTATTCCTACAAAACTGACAGTTTAAATAAATATTTTAAACCTCTCCCCATAGAAATACATATAATGCAGGGACGCTTATCCTATCCTAGCGCCACCTGAGTCAAAATCTCGTCCCAGCGCCAAAATCTAGTCTCAAATGATATTAACGTTTTCTCAGTATAGAGTTTTAACTCCTATCTTTACCTCTATGCTTGAAATATTTCTTTATATCTCGAGGAACGCTTACAGGACTGACACATACTAGGTTAGATAGGGATCATTTACAAAATAGACGTTAGGGTTAAGAAATTATGCTTTTAAATAAAGTATTACAAATAGTATTCAATGCCTATTTCTATTTAATAATTGTTGTTAATAAAAATGACACGTATATTCATTTTGTATTCTGGCTTGCTGATCACAAACATTGTGTATATATTTTGTTAATATAATTGTCGCGTCTAAAGGTAAATTAAAATTTTTATACTCAATTACAAAAGAGGTAACAAGGATATGTTTTTTATTTCTTTTTTTTCTGCAAACTTTTGAAACCATGGTTGGGAATCACTGGTATATAGTGTCGGACATCATTCGACCTTCTCATACATTCATATTCCATATACTTTTTACGTTTTCTTAATCAGTATTAGAATGAAGAAAAAAAACATGCATCTGTTTATGATGCCTTTCCCTTCAAAATATGTTCTTTTAAAAATATTCAAATTTTTTTTCTTAATTTTTTGCTTCAATGTTCTTTATTTTGATGGTGTTTTTTTTTTCAAGATGACTCGCTGATGTCAGTGATTTGGATTTGGTTGATTTTAGTAATATACTAGCCGAATACCCGTTGAAAATCAACGGTCTCACAATAAGCAACCCCTGAATAATGTAATTTTTTTAATAAATCGCGTTTCACATTTATTCGACAAATCAAATATTTTGGTGTGCAGAACCCCCTAAAGAAGAAAATATTGGAAAACTAAATTTGAGCATTTCTTCCTTTCGAATTATGTACCCTTACACCACATTAAAGTATATCTCATCCCGAGGCACCCCTATATTATTATTTCTCCTTTGGAACTTTTTCTGTGAAGCACATCCATAAATGAACATTTTTGAAAAACTCTGTTTGTCTTGTGTTTTTTATCAGATGATTGGCCCAAATACCACATATCAAGCCTCTATCACATTTAAAAGGGAGCGTGCCTCATTTATTCGGAAAATCGAACATATTAGTGTGCGCACCCTTTAAAGTAGTAAATATTGGAAATCTGAAATTTCACACTCTCTTCCTTTCAAACAATCTACTCGTACACCAAATTTGAAGTCGCTATCCTATCCAGAAGCATGTTTTTCTATCACTTCACCTTTCGAACGTTTTTCTGTGTAGCACCCCGTTAAAGAACATTTTTGTCAAACTGTATTCATCTTTGGTTGTTTTGTCAACTGGTTAGCCCATATACTAAATTTCAAGTCTCTATCACATTGTAAAGGAGGCGTTTTTCATTTGTTCAGTAAATCGAACATTTTAGTGAGCGGCACCCCCTACAATAACAAATGTTGGAAAACTGAAATTGCACACTTTCTTCCCTTTGGATGAGTCGGACGGTCTGGGTCTTCAACACTTTCTTCCTTTCCAACTTTTTACCCGTGCACCAAATTTGAAGTCCCTATCTCATCGCGAAGCATGCTTTTCTAGCATTTCATCTTTCGAATGCTTTTGTGTGGAGTAACTACCCCCTTAACTATACATTTTTGAAAAACTCTATTCATTTTGTGATTTCTGTCAGATGATTTTCCCATATATCAAATATCAAGCCTCTATCACGTTTTAAAAGGGGCGTTTCTTCTTTATTCCGAAAATCGAACATTTTGGTGTGCGGCACCCCTAAAGTAGAAAATATTGGTAAACTGAAATTGTACACTTTCTTCCTTTCAAACTATCCACCCTTATACCAAATTTGATATCTCTATCTCATTCCGAAGCATGGTTTTTTATCAATTCACTTTTCGAACGTTTTACTCTGGAGCACCGCCTTAAACGAACATTTTTGAAAAACTATATTTGTCTTGGGTGTTTCCCGTCAAATGATTAGCCCATATACCGAATTTCAAGCCTCTATAATATTTTAAAGGAGCGTTTTCTCATTTATTCTGTAAATCGAACATTTTGGTGTGCGGCACCCCTTTAAGTAGAAAATATTGGAAATCTGGAATTGCACATTTTCTTCCTTTCAAACGATTTATCAATACACCAAATTTGAAGTCTCTATCTCATCGCAAAGCATGCTTTCCTATCATTTCACTTTTCGAACGTTTTAGTGTGCGGCACCCCCTTAAGTAGAAAATATTGGAAATCTGAAATTGCACACTTTCTTCCTTTCGAACGATTTACCCATACACCAAATTTGAAGTCCCTACCTTATCAGAAAGCATGCTTGCCTATCATTTCACTTTTCGAACGTTTTAATTTGCGGCACCTCCTTAAGAAGAAAATATTGGAAATCTGAAATTGCACACTTTCTTTCTTTCAAACGATTTACCCATACACCAAACTTGAAGTCTCTATCTCATCGCAAAGCATGTTCTCCTATCATTTCACTTTTCGAATGTTTTGGTGTGCTGCACCCCCTTAAGTAGAAAATATTGGAAATCTGAAATTGCACACTTTCTTCTTTTCGAATGATTTACCCATACACCAAGTTTGAAGTCTCTATCTTGTCGCAAAGCATGCTTTCCCATCATTTCACTTTTCGAACGTTTTGGTGTGGGGCACCCCCCTCTATAGAACGTTTTCGAAAAATTCGATTTTTCCAGGGGGTTCTATCGAACGACCGAGCCGTGTACCAAATTGTAAGTCTCTATCTAATCGGGAAGTGCCTAAAAAAAGCGTCACAGACAGACAGACGGACAGACAGACAGACGGACACTTGGCAATTAGTATATATAGATAATATTTTTATACTATTTACATCCACATCGTAGTTTAAACTATTAGTATCCCGAATATACTACTAACATTGTTTAGAAAATATCATGTTTATCCAAATGCGACAAAAATTTTAAATTTAGGATGACAGTTTGATTCCTAATCATGAAAATTACAAAAATTTTATTTAGTATTAGTGCTCTACATAATGCGTCTACATATAAAATTTCATAGCGGTAGCTATGAAATTTCATGGTTTTGCTCTTAAATTATAGTTCCCACACGAAATATTTCAAAATAATTTAGATACAAAATTCGAAAGTGATACATATTTGTAACCATTCTGATAATGATTGTGATACCACTAGATCTAATTACTATGGAAGTAGATATTTTATATTTAAAACTAGAAATTAAACCCGACGTTGCTCGGAATTTAAGCTTGAATGACCCGGATTACAGGGGATTCTAGAGGACCAAAGAACGCTTTAACAATAAGTCCGCTTATAACAGCCACAACAACAACAACAATAGACGAGTGTTAAGATGGAAACAGTACGAGAATATTTCAGGAGCCTATCTTCTCGGGCGCCAATTTACCCCTATACCAAATTTCATAGCCGTACGATGATTACATTTTCCCGCTACAGATAACACAAACAGACAGATACACAGACAAAAATCTTCCTTTATTATTATAGGTTGAAGATAAATTACGTCTTCAACGTACGAAAAGTATATGACTTTAAAAATTCACGAAAATTCATCTAATAATGGTTTGGATTCTGTACAAAGTTTGCTTGATAGGGAATTTTTCGATCTTTTCGATGGTGTTAATATATAAACACTGTGATAATACTTTAGGTCGCTAAAGAACTTATTTTGTGAAAATCGCCCCAACATCTTGATAAAACATAAAATGGGTAAAAAACTGATCCGAATTTTAAAAAGATATCTCGCCGAAGAACTTCCTCCCGGATACTGAAGTACCTGTGTATCACATTTCATCTCTTAGATGTTTTGCTACAGACGATATAAACAGACAGACATCTTCCTTTATTATTACAGATAACCACACGGCATTTTGAGGATCGTATTATAAATGCGCATGGATTAAAATTTAAATAATCTATTAATTGTCTAAATGCTAATACTGTAAGATATTGCTGCCTAAATCGCTGTCTTTCTTACAGTATTAGCATTTAGCAGACATCCAAACTATTTGCAGAATATATTTTGGAATATGGCCATCATGTGAAACTAATCCCCCTTTCAAAGTTTAAAAAACTAAATCCTGAACGTCTTTTGAATACAAGCATACGTGTCACAAAATTTGTTTTAAAGTTTTAAGCGTCTATTTTCAGCGAAGTCGCATCCTCAAAAAACTCGAGGGCTACCTTATTTAAATTCTCTCCGAAACTCTGCAGCAATAAAGATTTGTTTTCAAATATTCTTAAAGTTTTTTTTTCTGAACGCTTGCTTTTAATAGCTTTCTTCCAAAATTTGCATCATCATTGAGATATTTCAGTTTTGAGAGAGAAGTAAAGAAACAGTTGAAATTTTTTTATCTTTAGAAGGATTTTTTTCCTTCCAATCTCTCCCAAAATACAAATTTTTATTTCTTCTTTTATAGAAAGCAATAAAATTAGGCGAGGCGATTGAAATTATTTTAAGGGCTTTATGAACCTTCATTATTAGGTTTAAAGCAGTGTGTACTGATAGATGGTCAAATACAATTGCGAGAAAATAGACAAAGAAACAAGCAATCGAGAACGCACACCACAATGCGGTATCAATCATTGGTATTTAGATGATGGCTATAAATATTGTCGAAAGCCCAGGCCGACCGACTCGTCCGAAGACATGGAGCAGCGAAATGGGCGGCGGGCTATAAATATTGCTATAAATATTGTATCAAAGTCAAAAAATGGAATCCCCCCCCCCCCCCAGTAGTGTCAACAGAAAAATTTGGGGGTGAAAAAATATCTTGTTCCCCATTTCTCCAAATATCATTTGTATGAACTTCAATTCGTTCTGATGGGTTTCAAGGGGGCGTATAACTCCCAAATCCCTTCCTCAGCGACGCCACTGACCACCCTTACGATTTTATATTCCGCCAGACGAGGAAATTTACATTCTAATGAGTATGGGATTAAAAACTGAAAGCGAAGTATTACTAAAAATTGTAAAATCATCAAATTACTCATTAAAATACGGAAATAATAATGAGAAATTAGAGAGTAGAAGAAATATAAGACCCTCTTATGAGGAGAGAAAGATAGTAAAATATGGAAAATAAATTAAATAGGTGTAAAATACGATGCATAGGGATCATAAAAATAGAGATGAATATATATAAAAGCTATGGTAATATGTGAACTAAATGAAGGAAATACGCTGTTTCGAGAGTTAAATTAGCTAACTTCATGAAAAAACATCGTTTCAAATTACTGTCAAAATACTAGCTAATAAAATAACGAAACGTACAGCCAATGGAAATTTAGAAAGTAACAAAAATTAGAAAAAGAAATCCAACCTGATTTGAAAAGCTACATTAGCTACCTCACCAATTATATTTAAATAACATTCAATGAAACGGCATACACTGCTTGCCAATAAGAAGAAAAAAAAAGAAGTCGCGCTGTGAGTTGAAACGTTGAAACATGCAAATATTGAGGAGAGACGAAGTGGTGAAGTGTTTCGAAAATTTACATAATTCTACGGGAAATACAACCTTTCAATGTAACAGAATCAGTGTGCAGCTGATCAGTTCACAGCGATCATGGCTGAATACGGTATACCCTGTCGCGGAAAAGTTATCACAGGGTTCGAAAGAGGCCAATTTCCTAGCCACAGTCAATTCCACAAGACGTGCAAGGAGATTGCTAAATTCACTGGCACTGAATTACGAACTGTTCAGTGCATCATTAAATCTTAAAGATGACAGTGAACAATCAATTTCGCAGAAAATGTGTGGTCGGAAAACAGTCCTAAATAATCACGACAGAAGATCATTAAAACGCTTAGTGAAATCGAATCGCAAAAAATCGACCCTAATTCATCATGTTTAATAGTGGAAGCAGGGACTATTTCCACTAGCACGATGAGACGAGAACTCAAAGGACTGGGATTAAATAGCTGTGTTCCAAAAAGGAAACCACTAGTTACTGAGAGTAATCGGAAAAAGGCTCCAATTCACCAAGGAACATAAAGAATGGACAACTGAGCAATGGGGGAAAATTATGTGGACCTTTGAGTCCAGATTTACTCTTCCAACATGATGGACACATCAGGATTGAAAGGGAACCGCATGAAAAATTGGACCCTTTCTGTAGTGTACCTACTGCACAGGCCTCAGGAGGAAGTGCTACGATCTGGGGTTGCTACTGTCTTACAGCAACACTATGCAGCAATAGAATGCAGTCAACTAAATATCTGCGCATACTGAATGGCCATCTTATTCCATCAATGACATGTTTTTTCCCTGAGGGCAGTGGTATATTCTAGGATGGCAGCACCACGATTCATAGCGCTAAAATCGTGAAAGATTGGTTCGAAGGAGCACGAGGCCTCATTCGCACACCTGAATTAGCCACCACAAAGTCCTGACCTCAACCCCATTGAAGATACGTGGGATATACTGGAGAAGCAGCTAAGGAGCAATTTCATTCTTTCTTTATCAACCAAGGAACTTGGCAAAAGGTTACAGCAAATTTGGCCACAAATAAGCGTTGAGACATTACACCAACTCATAGACGCAATGCCACAACAAATGGATGCTGTAATTTGGGATAAAGGTGGCCTAACGAAATATTAAGATGCACGGTTTTTTGTTTGGCCAGGCAGTGTAGAAATTCTAATGAATGATATAAGAAATATATAAGAAATAAGAAGAATATAACAAAAATTAAGGAAATAACCTCTTTTAGAAGCTGTCTGAACTAATATTTCAAACTAAATTATAGTAACATCCATTTAAAGTATCAGTGGATGATAAAGTTAAGAAAAATATAACAAAATTGAATGAAGCAATCGGTTTAGAAAGGAGCTAAATTTATCAACGAAAATGAAATGTTATTCAATTAAACTATTATAAAAGAACCAACGAATGAGATTAAAATTATGAAGAATATAACAAAAGTAAAAGAAGCAATCGATGTCGGAAGCTGCATGAGCTAACTTTATCACATAAAGTAAATCTTATTTAAAAATATCAGTAAATGAGACTGAAAATGAAAAAATATCATAAATATGAAAGAAGTAATTGGTTTCGGAAGCTATATGAGCTGCTTTATTGACCAATATCAAATAAAATTTAATCCGAATATTTTAAAATTATCAGTGAATGAAATTGGAATAAAAAAAATAAAATAAAAATAAAAGAAGCACCCAGTTTCGGTAGCTAAATAATCTAACATCATCAAATAAATTAATAACCTGCCTCCCCCCCCCCCCCCAACTATTCAAATAAATCAATATTAGTGAATGAGACTGGAATTACGTCTAACAAGAAAGATCAATCATGCTTAAAGCATTGGTTATGAAACACTTTCCAACTTCAATGCAATTTTATTCAAACATCTCTAAAATGCCATACATTCCTAAGTAATGTTTTAAAACTTATCACAATACTACATTAATTTATTATATTTGAAAACTTAAACCTTCATCGAAAAAAATAAACTTCATTCAAATGACGGCATTGAAATATAAATTACTTGGTTTAAACATCTCTAAAATGCGATACATTCCTCGGTAATATTTTTAAAATCATCATAATACTACAATAATTTATTATATTTGAAAACTTCATCGAAAACAACTGATATTCATTCAAATGACGTCATAGAAAAAATAACAAGCCTAGATCTCTCTATAAGAGCAGCATTTCATTCATAACATTTTCCCATTCATTTCATTCCACACTAAAATAATTTATTTCATTTAAAAACTTAAGACCATGGAGCTACAAGTAATTAAACTCTATGTTTAAAACTTCATCGAAAAAAAAAATCGTCCATCTCTCTGTAAAATCAATGAATATTTCATTCATATCAGATATACAGACTCCATGAGCTAAATACTTTTGCGTTAAAGAAATACAGCAATTCTTATACAACTCATCCTACATATTTTGCTGTTTACATTTTACATAAGTGAAAAATGGGCTTCGTTGTAGAAATAATCAAATTTGGATGATCATTTAAACTCAAATATATTGTCATTGCGTTGTTTCAGTATGTAGATGCACAGAATTTAAGCAAAAATAAAGCGGCTTTAGGATGAATACAACACTCAATATGAATTAAAAAGAACTTTAAAAATCACGATTTTGAGACAAGATGGATGCTATATTTTATTTTGAAGTGGGTCAAGTGATCTTTTCATATCATGATCACGTGATCGCTTCATATTAGAGGTGTAATTATTATTTTAATTTTTATTTAAAAAACTACTGAATATATTTTGCTGAAATTTTTTTTATATATTTTATGGAATAATTTGAATATTACCTAAAATTTTCGAAGAAATTTGTGAATTTTAAATCCTCTTAAAAATGTTTGAAAAATGAGGTCCCATAGGGTTCAATGTATTTCATTTTTTTAACCCGAGTTCAATCCAAAACTAATTGGGTGATATTATTCAATTATATTTCCATAGGTCTTACAGACCGTCTGAACAACATACTAAAATTTCATTTTCATTAAGTCATTTTTACGGCAGTTATCGTGCTAACGGACAGACAGACAGACAGAATGAACAAAGTCATAAACACTTTTCAACTTTGTTGTAAAGTGTTAACAAAATGAAGGAAATAAAACGGTTTCGGACGTTATATAACATTGTGTTATTTCGGAAGTTATATGTATTGCTCAGCTCCAGATATTTTTTTTAATATATGTAAAACTTCCAAGCATTTTGTCTATGTACTCTCTAGGAAATAGACATTAAAAGTTCTAAAATTGAATCATCTTAAAAAGAATATGACATAACTTACTTTCACTGCCCTGGGAGGACACTTAAGAATATCAAAACTTGGAATATTTTCTTTCTAAATCGTACTCACATTTTCAAAATGAAAGGCACCTGGATTTTCTAGAAGCAATTCGGAAAGATAATTCATTCCGACAATCAAATCAGATAAAGAGATTTTCCGAGTTTTAGAGCCTTCTTGCTACTAGTGCGTTTCGTATTTGCACCTGAAATGAATTCACCCCACTGAAAAGAATGATATAGTTCTTTATATCGTTTTATTCTTGTTCATATGAAGGCATGGTGTGTGTTTTTATATTATATCACCGACTACTTTAAGTGTTTCTGAAGGAATATTGTAAATGCGACACTTTTTCTGTTGTGACATAAAAGCATTTCTTTTATGTTTTCCCTCTAATGCATGCAGATGTAAAGAAAAAGCTTTGTGATGTGTAGTGGAAGTCAGCAAAAATGGAACTAAGCGGTACTATTTTTTTTTGTTTGTGTGTGTGTGGGGGGGGGGGGGAGGGGGGGTTAACTTCTTAAATTAAGTCTCTAAAATTTATAGCTGAGAGTAGGGGGTTTAATCCTGATATTATTGTTAAAGCTTTGGAGAATTTTACCAGTCCATTTTCCACATTTTCTTCGGATAGAAATTCCTTTCCCAGAAAGTTGATCGTTTTTTTCTTCTAAGCTTTTTTGAGCTTTAAAATTTCTAGAGTTTATCAAGATTCATATTAAAGTGGTTGTGTACCAGTTTATAAATTCCAGTTTCCACCAGTTAAAACTGTTATTCCACACTTACGTAAAATTGGAATTTATTCTGTTAGTTGTCACTGCAACTTGGCCTACACTGGTCAGAAGAAAACTCCCGAGGACCGTATCAAAAAAACATTCCAGGATGGTCGTTAAGCTAGAATAAGTCATTTATTTACCAACATTGCTGGGTTAAAAATAATTTCTTCCAATTTTCTCAGGCTAAAATCATTGTTCAAGCCCGCAATACATCTGAACTCAATTTTTTAGAAGGAGCATTTATTCATTTGAACCCTGATAATCTTGTAAATGATAAATCAACAGTTCCTTAAGTCTCCGTAGCTTGGAAAATATACTCCATACACATCCATGGTTTTAAAAGTTAGCTCTGAATAGCAAGCTCTGAAAGTTAGCGCTGAATAACTAGCTCTGAAAGTTCGCTCATCATTTGAGTATGGTTGTGTTAATTTTTATGCCTCCAATGTTTTCATTATATTTTACTCTCTTTAGATACCAGTTTCGCAATTTTTCTATTTTTATCTCTTTAGATGGATTTGTATATTTCTTTCTCCCTCTAATTTTTTACCATTCCCTTACTTTTGCTAGTAATTTAAGGGATTTAATTATTTTCCCGCTGTTTTTTATTTTGAATCTCATATCAATTTGTTTTTTCTGTTCCATTTCTTTCGCTTTGTGTAATGTGTGGTATAGGCTGAGGTTGTTTTATCGGTCTGTGTCGATAGGATCTCGATTTGTTTAGGGTCTAGATTTCAATGGCTGTTATTCCTGCTATGAATTCTTGCTTTAGGTATTCCAAATCTATCTATTCAATTGTTACTTGACATCTCTACCTTGCAGTTCTTTCTTAGTGGCTATTAAGAGAAGATGCTCTTTGATTTATGGAAGAAGGATCAAATCTCCCTCGAATTAATTGTAGTCACCTAATTTCTATATGCTTATTTTAAGTAAGTAGCACAAAGTTTTATTGACAGGGTCGAAAATTTGAGTTTTCAGCGGAAGAGTACGTTACAAGTGTCCCTGAACTCAAACAAAACGTTTAAGAGGTGATGTTTGTGTGTGGGTGTGTGTGTGTGGGGGGGGGGTTTGTAAGTGTGTGTGTATGTTAGAGTGTCGAAAACCCAGACCATCCGGCTCGTCCGAAGACATGGAGCAGCGAATTGAATGGCCGGGAAAGTATGTTAGAGTGTGTGTATATGTATGTTTGAGTGTTGGTATGTTTGTTAGTGTGTGCATCTGTAATCATAAGTTGAGTCTGTGGACGCGATATCTCACGAACAAATGGAGTGTCTCGAAATAAATATTACAACCAGTGAATACTGGAGTCCTATTGATTTTAAATACAACCGAATGGTCAAAAAACCACCCCTCTGCTAATTTTCGAATGAATTTTTGAAAAGTCATTAAAGATTTAGGGCTTTTAATAATGATCATCTTTATAAAAGCGCAGTGTCAGTATCTCACAGCACTAAATGCAACCCCGATGGCTGAAAAGACTCAGGTATACTAATTCGACCATGCTGAATCCAAATCTGAAATCCGTTTTACAAATTAGCCCTTGGGTCTAGAGCAAAATACTATCAAAGTTTGCCTTCTTTTGTTATTTGAGTGTTTATAATCTGAAGTCGAAAGCGTTGCCACAGCATGATGCAGTTGCATAGCCATGAGACTAAAAGAAAAACCGTGCTCATGGACTCAGAGATTAGACCACATCCATGATTCAGCTGAATAGGAAAGTTAATATTGAGAGGTCATCGGAATTTAAAAATTCAGAACCATGGAGTTAGAGGGACTTGCTTCCTTTAATTCAAGTTTTAACAATGCAATTAATGTTTATAGAGGGATTAGTAGGATCATAGCCACCTTTATCTAAATGCCTGCTCATTCGTCAGCAAAGCTGGGTAACCACTCTAGCGGGAAAACGACAGCGATGTGGTGTTAGTTAACATCAAAAACAATGTGGTTATTTTTCCAATGGTGTCTGTGTTATACTTTTGACACCTCATTAGATTTTTATTATGCTCTAACGTAGTTTTATAATAAAAATTCGTAAACGCAGTCTGTTTCGATTTATGTTTGAAAACTGTCATATCAAGTTACATCGTCTACGATTATTTAAATCTTCATCTTGTTCTAGTTGCTACCGGTAGATGGCGATACTTACCAACTTTTTGTGGGTGTGTCTTGGTTTCCACTTTTTAACAATAGGATAAGGGGAAATGAACAGGCATTCTAGATAATAAAGGTGGCTATGGAGCTGAATTGTATGACGAATGGAGTTAGAGGGAGCTACGCTCATGGTATGACCCGAAATTGAAAACTTGAAATAACAATTGTGAGGAATTGAACTTGATATATTCATTTGTTAAAGGTTCCTTTTTTTTTTTTTGCCAAATGGCAGAGAATAAGATATACATTATACAAACAGAACAAATATACCGAACATATAACATGAACAGTCGATGTCTCCTTAACAATGGCCAGAGCCGTGAATCTGTTAACCGTCACATAACGTTGCCCCAGCGCACCAGTGGGGGTCGGAACACACAGCGTCCAACATCACAACATCCATGTCCGAAGGTGGGATTCGAACCCACAACCCTGCAACCGAGCGATCACAAGGAAACTCCTGCCCTCGACCACTGCCTAAACTGTTAAAGGTTCTAGGGGAGCGCAAATTAATTGCGTTATGTTAGTTAGAGGATAGTTACTATTGTTGCGAACTTGCAATGTTCCATTTGGGGCCTTCTTTTTTGCCAGTCTCGAAGGTTAGGCGAAGAAAATACAGTGTATAACGTGAGCAGGGTTTTCAGAATTTTTGACAGTTAGAAGAAGGGTTGCCAGATTTGTCGATTTACCGCCAATTTGGCGACTTTCGGAATGTTCCAGAAATTTCTCGATAGAACGATTATTCTTTGAGATACGGACTATATTGAGATATAGCGATTTCAAGAAGTTTCTATGGATAGACTATAAAAGGGACTCCCCCCTTCCGTTGTAGGGGAGGTGACGAATGAACGTGACACGAGCTACATTGGACTGATTTTTGTCAATGTCATGAGAATAGTAGCTGCTGTTTTGTGAAATTACTTTCGTCAACATTTTGAGAATAATACCGCTTATTCTGTGAAATTAGTGGAGCATTTAAGTGCTGTTTGATTGTATACTGTTCCTGTTTACTTTATGATTGTGAATCAACGTAGGTTATCCAGGAACTTGAACTCGTTCTTGTATCCAACGGCGGATCCAGGGGGTGGGTCATGGGGGTCATGACCCCCCCCCCTGAGCTGGTTCCAGGACTTAGGTGGACCCCGAATTGAACATAATGATTTTATTTATATATTTTGTCACCATACAGATTTTATGTAACTACATACCTTCAATATTTAATTAATTTAATATAATATAATAACTTTGTATGATGGCAAACGTTTGGGAACGAACGCATCGAAAATTTGAATTTTACCGCGCCACACTTGCGCGCGCTTGTCGACTGCGTAACGTCTAGCTAGACCTAACCTCAATCGGAATCGGCACGACTAAACTTCAACATATCATAACATAGTTCTAAGTTAAAAAACTAAAATTTCTTTCTACCTATAATGTGTTTATAAGTGTACCTTTATAAGTATTCTTAAAAATTGTTGCTGCAAATTCATTAATTACAAGAAATGGTAAGTAATCAGTTTCTCATTATTCCAGTGCGTGTGTTTTAACTTAAATGTTATTGTTGTTAATGCTCATAAAGTACCTCATAGGTAGATATGTAGGTACCTACTTACTGAAAGAGTGCTGCGTGACTTATGTACCTACTTATATATTTTTTTTGGATGAGGGAGATTGAAGAGCATTAAGCTTACTGACCTAACCTAAAATCTTAGATAAATTCACACAATGAAATCAAGTGTATCGTCGTCGTGACCACACTGATTTTAATGCTCTTTAAAAATAAAATAAGAGAGCAACCAACAGAATGAATATAGCATGATGTATAAACTTAAAAATAATCTTGGTTAAAGTTTTTAAAAGCACCTAGCGAAAACTTCGATGCAAACTATTGCGCGACACAAAAACATTGCGCTTCATTAACAGGCATGCATTTACAACAAGTAAATAGTAATCTACCTACCTACTACTTTTTACTTTATTTGTATATTACAGATTTTTAAAAACTATAAAATATTAGAGAACCTGAAATTGTTTTGCTTGTTTAACACTATACTTACATAAAGTAAGTAGGTATTACCTATTTGATGTAAGTACCTACCTAATAAAAATTCGTGTAGGGGCCTAAACTTAAGTAAGGTCTTTATGGAAAATGCAGTGGACTGTAAAACTACCTATATTATTATGTTTTTACGTACTTATAACTCATATGTTTACAAAAGTTTGTTGTCTGATGTGGGGTGTGAAATTTGCATGGTTTTGCTTTGTTTGTGAGGTAATGCGCCTGCGCCACCAGCCTGTACTATAGCGAATGTGGGTGTTTTTATGTATATATATTTAATATGTATTTTCAACAGTCTGTTGTCTGTTGTGGGGTGTGAAATTTGCAGGGTGAAATTTGCATGGTTTTGCTTGCAGGGTGATTCTAAGGGAAAAGGAGATGGTAGTGGTGGATTGAAACGTTTATTAAAAAAAATAGATTCATTTTTCCCAAAGAAACCAAGGCTTGAGATTGCTCACTCGAAAAATTCACCTACAACAACTACAGATGAAAATAATTGTATTGCCGATGCTTCTGCTTCTACAGCTACATTGCCTACATTAACCATAGATGAAGAAAAAACATGCTCTCCTGTTACTAACGATATTCAGCCTACAATATGTACATCGACTTCTGATTCTGATCAGATAAAGACTTCACTTTCTCAACCAAAGTTTGCTTCAGATATTGCTTGTTATATAGGGGAAAATATAGATGATTCAACTAAAGCTATGTTGCTTGAAAAGCATTGGCATCCTCCCCCTAATTACACTTTCCCGCATTGTGTTGTTAATAAAAAAGGAAAACAAACAAAAAAATATGCTCAGAAGTCTCACCTTGACAAGTTTCACTGGCTTGTTTTGTCGCATAAAGACCAGGGTCTTTACTGCAAGTACTGTGCTTTGTTTGTCGTAGCTCCTGGAGGTGGTATACAGACAAAAACACCTTTATGTCGACTCGTAAAAGAACCATTAAAAGCTTTCGATAATTTGCTAGGTGAAAATGGTGTTCTGCTAACACACCAGCGAAACAAATACCACGAATTAGCTGTCGAAGCAGGGAAGAACTTTTTATTGAGTTTTCATAAACCGGAAATTAACATAATGAACCAAGTAAATAGTCAAAGACTGAAACAAATAAATGAAAATAGAGAACGTTTGCGACCAATCGTAAAAACTATAATATTTTGTGGCCATCAAAATATATCGTTACGTGGCCATCGCGACGATGGTAAATTGCTGAACTATGACAGCGTAGTAGCCGATGAAGGGAATTTTAGAGCCCTTTTAAAATTCCGTATTGATTCTGGCGATATTGCATTGCAGCAACATTTAGAATCTTCAAAATCCAACGCCACGTATATCAGCAAGACTGTACAAAATGAGTTGATAGATGTTTGCGCAGAAATCATCCAGGAAAACATTTTACAGAATGTGCGGGAAGCTAAATATTTTTCAATTTTGTTCGATGAAACAACAGATATATCACATGTCTCACAGCTGAGCCTATCATTCCGATATTTGCATGATGGTATTATTAAGGAACATTTTGTGACTTTTTGTGATACCTACGATGCTCTTAGACGTGAAGACAACAATTCAGGTGACATAGAGCCTCGATTGACAGGTGTAGCATTGGCGAAAATCGTTGAAAATCTGTGTACCATATTTAACTTAGATTTATCTTGGTGTGTGGGTATTGGAACTGACAGCTGCTCGGTTATGGCATCAGATACAAAAGGTGCAGTGCAAGAATTGATGAAAATAACCATTCATGCTAAACGTTGCCCGTGCAACAACCATGTGCTCAATAACTCATTGGCAAGATCATCCAAAGTAGTTTCCTGTCGCAATACATCTGGCACAATGAGAAAAGTTGTGGCATTTGCCAATGCATCCGCTAAGAGGCATGAAATTTTTAAAATAGAACTCGGAGCTGCCATGCAAGGTATTTGTGAGACACGTTGGGTAGAGAGGCATGATGGGCATCTTCAATTTCAAGGAGACAACTTGGTCAAAATTTGTAGCACTCTGGAGAAGATTTCTGCTTGGCAAGACAATAAAACTGCCAATGATGCGCATTGCTTGCTGCAAACATTGCGCAGTTCTGACTTTATTATATCCTCCATCTGTTTAAGTGATGTATTAGGTGGGTACTTCCCTAAATTATTTTATTTCTTATTGTTTGGCAAATGAACTTATACGAGTATACTAAACCTACTTTAAAATTATGTTGTTGTTTTGTTAATATTTTATGCTACGAGTATATACCGTTTATATTAAGTTATAAATTCTTAGTTTATGCACTACAGTCACAGTCACTTACTTTTTATTTTTCAGGTACTACTGTATCTTTAAGCAGAATACTGCAATCGAACTCAATTGATTTAAAAAAAGCTACGGACGCTATTAATGATACTTTAAGTGTTTTACAAAATAAAAGAGAAAATGTGGACGTAATCTACCGACAGCTTTTTGAAGAGGCTAAAGAAGTAGCTGAGCAGCTAGATGTAGAAATTAAATGCCCCAGAATAGTATCAAAACAAATACATAGGGCCAATAACCAACCTGCTCAATCTGCTGAAGAGTATTTCCGCAGAGCTATATACATCCCTCTTCTAGATTCAATAATAAGTGATCTCCAGGACCACCTGTCTCCTGATGTACTTAATTTGTTTCAGCTAAGCGTTTTCATGCCAAAAAGCGAATATAGTAATGAAGACATTGAAACTGTGAAACAACTGGCTACCGACTATACATTATTACTAGATAACACTCCAGTTTCTGTCATTGTAAATGAATATCGGCTGTGGATGGTAAAGTGGCAGGCGTGGCAGCGGAGCCAGGACATACCGCAGTCGATTTCTGATCTTATTTTAAATTGTGACATCGATATGTATCCTAATATAAGAAATTTTTATGTATTATGGCTACACTACCTGTCAGTGTAGCGACAGCAGAAAGGTCTTTCTCTACGTTGCGCAGAATTAAATCGTGGCTAAGATCTTCAATGGTTGAAGATCGCCTAACCGGACTGGCACTTCTCCACGTTCATAAAAACGTACCCATTGACGTAAATGACGTAATAACGCGTTTCGGGAGAAGACGTAAAAGAAAAATTGATTTTGTTATTTAAATATATGTATTTTGTCTGTTTCTATTTTGTTTGTTGGAAACCCTTGTCGTACCACCTCTTCACTTTTGCGGAGTTTTGCGTCATACCCCTCGACATACCTCTAGCTGTTATGACAAATCATTCACCACGGTTATGGAATATAAATAGGCTGCCTCATTCCGTGCGTGATAGTGCTTCTTCTCTGGATGTCTTCAAGAGAAGATGGCAATATGTACGTGTATATGTACAAGTTATTATGTGTTAAGTTTTTCAAGTGTACAATAAAGAATAAATATTTTTAAGCACAGCACTTACGTACATTAATAAAATACCTACTTTTTACTTGTATCTATTGTTATCAAAATTAAATTATAAGTTCTTGACTTGACCACGACTATGTGACCCCCTCCTGGCGCCAAAGCTGGATCCGCCCTTGCTTGTATCCTGCGTACACATTCATGATTCTGGAGGATACGTTCGTAATAGTACGTATGTTTTGATATGGAGTCGTATGAGAAATAGCAACATCGATTGGAAGGGGTGCATTATATGTGTCTGTGTCTGTTATCATGTGTTTGTGTATATTAGGAGGCCGGATGTAGGATCGATGGTGGAGGCCCGCCAGTTTCTGTTCCTCATGCATGGCCCGGTGTACGTGGACGAGCTTAGCCTATGAAGACCCGGGCTTTGTTGGTATATAAATAATCATTTCAGATGCAATTTTTCTTTTGGAATGAACTTCCTCCGAACCTAATCGATGAAAATGTAATTAATTTTTCTTGTTTTGTTTGAAATGGGGTTCAGATTATGAATATATAAAAATAATTTCAATATTTTAATGTTTTTAATTCTTAAAAAAAAAAAAATTCGATGTATCTAACCGAGGGAGTTTTTTTTTTCAATTTTCTTATCTTCACTCGAAATATCTGCGAAACTATAAAATATAGCTATAATTAGTAAGCGACAAAAATATACATTAGGAAGCTTCTAAATCTATATTTTTACAAAAGCTCTTATAGTTTTCAAGTAATCGTCTTGTCAAGTTGAAAATGATTGAAAATTATCCGTTTTTCAAGTTCGTAATGTTTATATTACAGAAAGTAAAAGTGCTAACTCTGAACAATAAATTGCTCTTTGAAAGCCCTACAAGTGTTTATAAGTAGAATTCGGATCAAGCTTTTAAATTTTGAAGTATTATAGTAATAATCTCGATATTCTAATATTTTCAGTGGGTGGAAAAGCTGCTAATACATAACATGTCACGATTGTTGCAGCTTAATCTGTCTATTTACTACTTGGTGATGAAATATTGCTGCATAAGATAATAATTTTATTTTGTGTAAAAAAGTTAGGAGGTTAACTAAACTGTACGTATTCATGCACGTAATTTTCTGCCGCTAGGAAAGTTTATAGATTCACTTGAATGTAAAATCTCGTCAGATATGTTGTATAAGTTTAATGGTTCAATCTCAGATACCGGTACGGCCTTTTTTTTGTGTGTGTGTGTGTCGCGCCAAATCGGTGATAAGCGGAGCGCTGTGTTGCGAATCTGCCGTCTGTTTGGTAACTCTGGCAGCCTTTAGAGAAAGAAACTTGTGCAGAACAGCAGTGTATTTCTTGCCCTTGTATTTCTTGCTTCTGCTGTTCTGCGCGATCATTTTGAACGTCTTTTGGTTAAACAAACAACGTTGATTTTGGATCTTTGAATTCAACCACGTGTTGATTTTGGAATTTTTTTAGATTGGAGATCTGTTTTCATCGTTTTTCAAGTTTCTTTGATTTCTTTTGTGTGTGCTAAATGGCTACGAAGAGTGGAAGATTTAGTATTGTTTTTTTATAATTTGAATGATAGTGGTAAAATGAATGTTATTTCATGGTATACGAATCAGTGGTTAATTGTAAGTGGGTATGAATGATCTTTATAAAATTTCTTTTAAGTATCGATTTTTAAATAAAATTTCTAAGTATCATTCTTTATCTACTTTCGGTTAACGGGGCGACAGTTGGATCTGGTCACAACATGGTAATAGACGTTTGTGCAACAGTTGGCCCTTAGCAATTTGAACATGCACCTACGACCGGTTCACGGTCTTACTTCGCTACGCTCGCCTGCTAAAAAAACATCACAGAATCCAGCCCGCACAGAATTAGTCGGAGATCGCACGTAGCACCAGCTGTTTGTGCAACAGGTATTCCATGGCTCATAGAGCACAGGCTTACGTCCGCTGCGCGGACATGTTTTCCCAGTTACAACCGCTGCGCGGACGTAACATGAAAATCACTCATAAGCCACGGAACATCTGTTGCACAAATAGCTGTTGCTACGTGCGACCTCCGACAACCAGCGGACTCGGATTCTGTGTTTTTTTTTAACTGGCGAGTATAGCCAGCGAAGATTCATGTTATAGCGAAGCAGACGTAGATCATTGTTCAAATTGCTACATCACTCTATGAGCCACAGAACTTCACACAAATGGTTGTTGTTACGTGCGACCTCCGACATCCAGCGGGGCAGGATTCTATGATGTTTTTCTAGCGAGTATAGATCCATGCTCGAATTACTACGGATTAAATGTTGAACAAACGACTGTTTCCACATAGTAACCTTCGACAGAGAACGACTGACTGAAAAATACCTAAATTTCTTCTAAGTATCAACCTTTATAAATTTCTTCTAAGTATCAACCTTAATTTCTTCTAAGTTTCGTTTTTATCGTTTTTTATTAAATTTTTAAGTATCAACTTTTTGAAAACAAAATTAAGTCGCGTGTTTTAAAATGTTAGAATAATGTTAAATTTGCAAAAAAATTATCTGAAATGCCTTTCTATGAGCTAAAAACATCGGACGCCGGAAGAGAATTGGCGCCAAAAAAGTAGCCAAATGCTGGACCGTACCGGTCTTTGGGAAATTGCTAGTTTAATTTATATACCAAATCGCAAATTAGAAATAATTTGATATTTTGACTTGAAGTCTGTGGTCTGAGTATCCAGATGAAATCGGAGAGACAACTAAAAGTGCTAGACAGCTAGCTATAAACAGTTAGAGAGCAATTGGCAGTGTTTTGAAGGCCTGTAAATGTAACAAATTAGTAAAAAAAATCGAATAAACTCTAAAATTTACTGAAGTTTTATTTTACAAAGTGTTATTAGTGTGTATAAGTCACGCAAAACTATTTCGGCTCCATTAGAACTGGAGACATTGCTGATGTTTTGCTATAATGTTTTATCAAACATTTAGATATTTTAAATTAATTAAAATTATTTCAACAGCTAAATAAGTGGAAACACGATTATTGAAACTTGATGATTAGATCCTAGAATACAGTATGACCTAAGAATATGTTAAAACTGTATCCCAAAGGACCGACAAATCGCCAAATGCCATAAAAGAATCATGTTAAAATGGATCAGATATAATTTAGTACCAAGGTAGGCGCCCGTTTTCTTTTTATAGGTAAATTAAAAAAAAAATAGTTCAATTTTTATGCATGCATGTCAAGAGAATCTGGCTTACCTTCCGTATTTCAGCCGTTTAGCAGCTTTCTTTTACTTTTGTTTTTGACGCTACGTTCTCTTTAGTTTTTGACTCAAAATAATCTACGAGGCGATAGTTTATATACACATTAAACCTCATTTTAGACATCTGATGTGGACAGCACTTGACTTTACACACAGACTCATATTTATTTTCTCTTTCCCAATCCATTAAATCGAGATTTCAAATGCACAAAATAACATGGGTAATTATTTGAAACTACACTGAATTCACAGTTTTATTTCAAATAATTATCCGTGTTATTTTGCTCAATGAAAACTCAATTTAATGGAAAAAATAATAAAGCCATTTTCCCAATACAAGTACTGTCTTTAGCTTATATACATTTCCGGTAATCTTTTTTTGCAAATTTACCAGTATTTTAACAATTTAAAACATACGACTTGAATTTTTTAAAAAAAGTTGATACTTAGAAAAAATTTAATAAAAAACGATACTTAGAAGAAATGTGATAGAAAACGGAACTTAGAAGAAATTTATAAAAGCTGATACTTGGAAGAAATTTAAGTACTTTTCAGCCAGTCGTTCTGTATCGAAGGTCGCTATGGGGAAACAGCCATTTGTGCTATAGTTGATTTGTAGTAATTCGAATATAATTTTACGCCCGCTTCGCGGTCTTACTCTCTACTCTCGCTCATTAATATCATCACAGAATCCGGCCCCGCTGACTGTCGGAGTTCGTACGTAGCAACAGCTATTTATGCAAATGGTGTTCCGTGACTCATAAAGTGATGTAGAAGTACGAACGTGTATCTACGACCGCTTCGCGGGTTTACTTCGCATTAAAAACATCACATTATGACAACATCACATAATGCTCGCGCATTAAAAACATCACAGAATCCGGCCCCTCTCGCTGTCGGAGTTCGCACGTAGCAACAGTTATTTGCGCAAATGGTGTTCTGTGGTTCATAGAGTGATGTAGCAATTCGAACGTGTATCTACGACCGCTTCGCGGGCTTACCTTACTACGCTCGCCCGGTAAAAATATCACAGAATCTGACCCCGCTGGCTGTCGGAGGTCGCACGTAGCAACAGCTATTTGTGTAACAAATGATCCGTGGCTCAAAGAGTGTTTCATGTTACGTCCGCTGCGGGGATGTAAACTTGTGTTCTATGAGCTATAGAACACTTGTTGCATAAACTTTTGCTACGTGCAAGCTCCAACAGCTAGCGGGGCTGGATTCTATGATGTTTTTTAGCTGGCGAGCGTTGCGTGGTAAGACCGCGAAGCGGTCGTAGATCCATGTTCGAATTGCCATGGACAAATTGTTGCACAAATGTCTGTTGCCATATTGCGACCAAATCCAACTGTCGCCCCGTTAACCGAAAAGTACCCAAATTTGATAAAAAATGATAGAAATTTGATAAATTCGATGCTTAGAAGAAATTTGTTAAAAAATTAAACCTAGAACATTCGTACTTATTTACAATCAATCACTGATTCATAAACCATTCATTCACATTCATTTTACCACTATCAATCAAACTATATATATATATATATATATATAAAAAAACAGTACTAAATCTTTCACTCTTCACAGCAATTTAGCACACGCAAAGTAAATCAAAGAAACTTGATAAACGATGTAAAAAGATCTCCAAATTTCGGTCCAATCTATCCAATTCCAAAATCAACACGTGGTTGAATGTAAAAATCCAAAATCAACGTGACTGGTTAATCAAAAACGTTTGAAATGACCGCCAGAACAGCAGAAGCAAGAAATGCGCTGTTGTTCTGCACAAGTTTCCCAAAAGAAGGTTGCCAGAGTTACCAAAGAGTCGTCAAGGTCGCAATATAGCACTCCGTTTATCGCTGATTTGCTGCGGGGAAAAAAAAAGACGCTCTCTGGGATTGAACAACAACAAAAAAGTTAAGTCTGTATGTAAAGTCGGGCTGTTACCATCAGATTTTTAAAATGATGTTTAATATGTATATAAAGTATCGTCCCGTAGATTATTGCGAGTCAAAAGCTAAAAAGAAAGAAAGATGCCAAACGGCTGAAATACGGAAGATGAGCTAAAAATGTTTCATGTTATTTTATATCAGATATTTATGGATTAATATTAGAAATAATTTAAGACCTGATTATAGTTTCCAAATTTTTATATTATTGCAATTTAGGCTCAATATTTTTATATTTTTTTCGGAAACGATGCAATTAAAAGATGGATGTCGATGAACGCCAAGTGACCTTGTATCATGTTTTTGAAATCAACTAAAATTGTTTTAAAAATATATAAATATAGACAATTAAATATGCCAGACAATCTGACTTTAGATAGTTAGATATTTTTAAATATTTAAAATTTTATACTTTATGGTTTTGCATTTTCCAGTGTATGATTCATTGTTAAGTATTTACTTAATAGCTTTATGTGGATAGATATAAATCGAATGCACTCATTTGGCGAAAAAATTTTCCCCATATTACTAGCACTTAATATAAACATACTACCAGCAACAATTTAGTTCATAAAATACATTCTACTATTCATATACATACGAATATACGGGAATGGAAATTTTTAAAGCTTAATAAATGAAGTAAAATAAATAGATTTACACTGGACACCAAAACAATTTTAAATATTTAATAATCACTTAGTTTCTCATTTTCCATCCGTTTTCTGTTCTTCCTGAAATAACCTATGCTTATTCAAAATACTCAAAGACTACTACGATCGTTTGATCTGAAATTGTGAGCCACCTGAAGGTTTACTAGCAACCATCTCCTTCCACATGTCCTTTGTGCTTTCTTTTGGAACGTCGTCGTCCAGACTTGGAACGCTTTCGTCTTCCGCCACTGGAACGCTTCTTCTTTCGTCCACTGGAACGCTTTTTGGATTTAGATCTGCGCTTGGAGCCGGATTTGCGTCGACGTTTTCCTCTCTCCACTAAATTGTACTTTCCATCCAACTTAGTCAAGGTTCCACGGTCAACAGCACCCTTGAGGAAAACCTTCATTTTAGCTTGGCAAGCTGCATCAACCAACTGGTTCTCTGAAGCCAAGTATCTTTTGATGTCTGCAAAAGATGAACCTTTCGGACCTTGAAGATGACGGATGGCTTTCATGATCTCTCTGCTATTAACACTCTGTGCTTTGGGGGCTTTGGTATTCATATCCATTGAATTTAGATTTAGAAACGTTGATCGTTTTGCAAATCAATAAAAAATTGGACTATTTTAACAATTTTGGTAATTAAAGAGGAAAATCAATTTCATTGAAGCTATTTGGTAAGTGTAAAATATTTTAAATGAATTTAGAATGTTCTATTAATAGATTTCTAGTTCCGCTCGTGTATCTTAATTTGCGATGCCACTCAAACAGAAAATTCCTTTTAGTGTAACTTTTATGGAGGAAAATGGATTTCATGGTAGTTTTCGAACTCCATGGCACTTTTAGCATCGAACCATGGACTATACTTTGGGAATAACTGCTCTTAGTGCAAGTGAGGTTTTAACACTTTAAAACACAGTTGAAAAGTGTTTATGACTTTGTTCATTCTGTCTGTCAGTCTGTCCATTATCACGATAACTGCCGTAAAAATGACTTTATCAAAATGAAATTTTAGTATGTTGTTCAGACGGTCTGTGGGACCTATGGGAATATAGATGAATGATATCACCCAAATAGTTTTGGATTGAACCCGGGTTGAAAAGATGAAATACATTGAACCCTATGGGACTTAATTTTTCAAACATTTTTTAAGTGGATTTAAAATTCATAAATTGCTTCGAAAGTTTAAGGAAATATTCAAATTATCCCATAAAATATATAACAAGAAAGATCAATCATGCATAAAGCATTGATTATGAAACACTTTCCAACTTCAATGCAATTTCATTTAAACATCTCTAAAATGCGATACATTCTTCGGTAATATTTAAGAATTATCACAATACTAGATTAATTTATTATATTTGAAAACTGAAAAGTTCATCGAAAAAAATGAACTTCATTCAAATGACGTCAATTAAATATAAATCGCCTGGCTTCTCGATAATGTTTTTAGCATTATCATAAAACTACAATTATTTATTATATTAACTTCATCAAAAACAACTGAAATTTATTCAAATGACGCCTTCGAAATATAACACGTCTGGCTCTCTCTATAAAAGCAGCATTTCATACATAACATTTTCCCATTCATTTCATTCATCACGATACTATAATAATTTATTTTATTTAAAAACTTAAGACCACGGAGTTACAAGTAATTAAACTCGATGCTTAAAACTTCATCGAAAAAAATCGTCCTTCTCTCTGTAAAATCAATGAATATTTCATTCATATCAGCTATGCAGACTCCATGAGCTAAATAATTTTGCGTTAAAGAAATGCAGCAATTCGTATACGACTCATTATACATATTTTGCTGTTTACATTTTACATAAGTGAAAAATAGGCTTCGTTGTAGAAATAATCAAATTTGGATGATCATTTAAACTCAAATATATTGTAATTGCGTTGTTTCAGTATGTAGATGCACAGAATTTAAGCAAAAATAAAGCGGTTTTAGGACGGATACAACACTCAATGTGAATTAAAAAGAACTTTAAAAATCACGATTTTGAGACAAGATGGATGCCATATTTCATTTTGAAGTGGGTCACGTGATCTCTTTATACCATGGTCACGTGATCGCTTCATATAAGAGGTGTAATTATTATTTTAATTTTTATTTAAAAAACTACTGAATATATTTTGCTGAATTTTTTTTATAAATTTTATGGCACAATTTAAATATCACCTAAAATTTTCGAAGCAATTTGTGAATTTTAAATCCGCTTAAAAAATGTTTGAAAAATTAGGTCCCATAGGGTTCAATGTATTTCATTTTTTCATCACGGGTTTAATCCAAAACTAATTGGGTGATATTATTCATTTATATTCCCATAGGTCCAACAGACCGTCTGAACACCATACTAAAATTTCATTTTGATTAAGTCATTTCTACGGCAGTTATCGTGCTAACGGATAGGCAGACAGACAGACAGATAGACAGACAGACAGAATGAACAAAGTCATAAACACTTTTCAACTTCGTTGTAAAGTGTTAAAAAGTCATAAACACTTTTCAACTTTGTTGTAAAGTGTTAAACTTCAACTTTGTTGTAAAGTGTTAAACTTCAACTTTGTTGTAAAGTGTTAATAAAAATGACGAACAAGAAATTTTAATATACAACTGTAAGCAATTATTTATTTGTAAGGTGCCGGCTTCTTTAAACCCCAAAGAGAAAAGGACAATCTTACATTTTGCAATTACCAGGTTCAAGCAAAAAAGAATCAGCTGAAAAAATTCTGTATCTCGTTAAATAATTTCAGTGGAGGACAGAAAAATG